>VZTN01022780.1:1800186-1886456 GCA_013400515.1 Erpornis zantholeuca | reverse complement strand
AGGGACACCTTCCAGTAGACCGGGTTGCTCAGAGCGCCGTCCAGCCTAGCCTTGGACACTTCTAGGGATGGGGCTTCCCTACAGGGATCCGCCTGTTCGGGCCGGGGGGGGTGGGGGTGGTCGGGATCGGGGGAAGGGAGGCGGGGGAACCTCCGGGGTGCTGCTGGGGGTCGGTCTCCCCGAGCCCTCTGTGTGGGCTGCACCGGGTCCGTGGCCATGCACACGACCGTGGAGACCCCGGACACTCGTCCTGGTGCCTGGGGAGAGGCCAGGCCAGAGGGTTCTGCACTAGGTTGGAAAAGGGGCTGCTGCTGTTGGTATACAGCCTGTCAGCTTCCAGATATCCCTTTAAAAAAACATGTCAGTTATCAGTGATCATGCTCAGCAGCCACTTATGAATAAAATGGGTATTTACAGCAATATTTTTGGTGTTGCTACTATTAGTGCAGCTGAGAGCACAGGTCTGGTGAGAGCACGGGTAAGAAATTCTGCCTGAGTAATTCTTCTTGATACTTACTAGCGTTATCAGCAAGTCAAAGTTTACCACGCTTAAGTTTATTGTAGCTTTTTTTAAACTAGCAGTGAAATTGTCAAGTATCTCTTTATCTACTGTAAAGTAGGACTTTTTGAAAACTTGCAAGGAAGTCGTGTAACAGAGATCCCCTTCCACAGCCAGAAGGTGTTAAGGGCAGCTTATAATGGTAGAAGAGAGTTGTTTCCTTTCTGCTGGGGTTTCCAGTTTTCCCCTTCTGTGGGAAAGGATATGGAGAATTTAATATCTAGAACACTTAAGCTTTGTAGCTTGTAGCAATTGCTCTGTAGCAATCCAAAATGCAGCAGAATACCCTGTTGGGAATTCCACACTCACTTGAGAAAGTGTCTGTGTCTGAATTCCGTAGTGCAAGCAGTTCCTGAGGCTCAGCAGTCACTTCCTGCTGTCTTTGTTTTGCTCCCGAGTAGCAGAATAACTGTGTAAACTGTTAAATCACACACACACGCCTCAAATCAGTGCTGACAGGTGAACAAGGCTCCTGGAAACTGGGAGGAGATTAATTTTCCCTGTACAGATAGATGTGCTTTTACCAGACTGGTTTAAGTAGCTTGGTAAAATGCTGCCTCCACTTCCAGTCCTTTACAAGAGCCAGTAACAAACACATCTTCATTTGTAACAACAGCAAGGGTGAAATTAGTCCACTGGGCTTCTTTCTGTTGGCACAAACAGCTGAGCTTTGTGGGCTGCAGAAATATTTTGAGGGTTGCCTCTATGTCACGTCCTCCTCTGCATGAAGAATCTATTTGTTTTGGTTTCATTTCCTGCTCTAGGGAGTGGGGAAAAAGCTTGTCACAGGATTTACCATGGCGCAGATATGTGGTCACATCTGGTCTGTCCCACGAAGTCGAGATACTGAGAGTTCTGTGGAAAACCTTGATGTCATCGTTTCTGTAGCTGGCACTAACCCATGAGCTCTGGTAGTTGAGCTTTCCTGGGTGTGTTTTACACTGATGAAGTCACTGAAGTCAGTTTGGGGGTGGCAGGTCAATAGGTTTTACTTTTTAATGTTTATAGAGTCCTGTCTGGCACAGCCCAGGTTTTGATCTGGCCTTTTAGTTTCTCTGTTCTCAGTGCAGGGCACTGAGCACAGACTTCAAGTGGTTTATGAGGGGTGTTTAAATGCAAAATCTGTTTTCTACATGAGCTGAAGCTCTGAATCCTTCTGAGTACTGCTTCAGCAGTTGTCCTGTCATGTATCCAGCTTTGTCTGGCAACATTAATGTTGCAGTTCTACTGAGAGCAGAGGGTGAAACATGAAGTTCTCCCAAGTCACCTTTGAGACACCCTATGCCATCCAGCTCCTGAGCTGAGAGATGAGGGGCTGATTTTTCCGTGTGCCATATTTCCAAGCAATCCTTTCATCCATCATTTCCTCAGAAGGATGTTTCCTACATGCTTCTTCATGTTCAGGGTTGAACTGTGTGGAGTTACTGCTTTTATTTAGGAGTAGGATGAGCTGGATTGTGTAAAGCTGCTGCCGAATTTGTATCATGTCCCAGCCCTGCACACAACTCAAAAATTCTTTGAGTAGAGGTTGGCACTCTGATTTTTTCCCCCCACGTTTTTTTTTTTCCTCCATTGCACAGGACAGCAGCTGAAATTGTGTGTTTTTTGTCAAATACAGAGTTTAAGTTTTACTGAACAGTCAGAAAATAATTTTAGAGTTCTAGGTTTGGTGCAATCTCCTGAGTTCATAGGAAGAGTTAAAAAATAAAATCACAAAATACTGCACTAAGATGTGAAGAAAAGCATATATATATAGTAATTTCTCCTTACCTGAGAGCATAAAAAATTGGTTTAAAGTAAGTGTCAGCAGACCCAGCCGTGTTGCATTGTGTTTTATTGTCATCAGTAACATCACAAAACTTGTTCAATTTGTACTTTAGTAATTATGCAGTTTGATTTCAAATCTGAGGAAAAATGGTGAGAATGGTGTGGTGTGAAACTGTACATTGAGTTGTTTGGGCAACTGAGTTATGTCTGTTAGAATTGATTCCCTCTGGCTTGTTGTCCTCAAGCAGAGGTGTTGGCTTTTTCTTTCGGGATCAGCTCAGTGTCCAGGCTGGCCTGGCTATGGTGCCTGCTGGATGCTCAGCACCAGCTTTGCCACTCAAACCAATTTTTTAAAGGTGATCATGATTAGCTTGGGTTCAGCTGTGTGTATAATATGACTTTATAAAGCTTCTAACCTGAAATTCAGCTCTGTGCCACAGAATTGCCATGAGGGCTTTAGTCAGCTAAAACACAGTGTTTAGTCCTCTGTTGTCTTCTGAGGACTTTGCTCTCGTTTTACTGGTGTAATTATGTCATGATTAATTGGCAGGTTATTTTGAGCTAATCATTTCGGGTTACTGCTCTGTAGGATAGCACTGTTAATGGTACATCAAGTTTGATAATCAGCTAATAAACCAAGATTGAAGCAGGAGCTTCTTCCTGAGCAGCAGCAATCCCTTAACTCAGACACTTGTGAGATCATCTGTTCTTAGAGACCAAATTTACTTGGTTTGTGTGGCTGAACTTGAAATACAAAGTTCAGAGCTGAGACTCAAGTCTTGCTTGTAAAGAAATATCTTTTGTAAGTGCATTCCCAATTTATATGAAAAAGGTGTATGCTCCCAAAATATTGCATTTCTTTTGGAACAAGTTCCATTTTTTTAGTAGTTTAATAGAAATTTATTTCAAAATTAAATCTGATTGTGAAAATATAGCCAGATTTTTAATGGTAGTGTGTCACTGGATCATGAGTTCTCTGAATTGGCTAGTTAAAGTAAGTTAAATTTATGAGCTTAGTTCTGGTTTATAGGCTCAGCTGAATAAAAATACCTTGTCCATTTGTTAGTTCAAAGTTTGAAATGCTGCGTGAGTTACTTTTTGTACAAATTTTTATATTAAAAATTTTATTAAGGTCAAAATTAATAAAGGTGTCGGTGGTTCTCTTCAATAAAAAAAAATTCTAACTTTCTCCACTGTTTTCACAAATACTTAGACAAACTATATTAAACTGGTGTTTTGTGTAGGAGGACAGTTTACAGAAGGAAACATCAATTGAAAAAAATATTACTGTTCCTAGGACAATTTCTTAAATAAAGAAAATATGTAAACTCGGAAGGAATTTAAGGGATGCAATGAGAGAGGGATGCAGCAGTGATGAGTAATCAAAGGTGTGGCTTCTGGAACCAAACCAGCCCTTAAACTGAGGAGCTTTTTGGTGTTTTCTGAGCACCTTCCTCACAGTCCCAGCTATCCGTGGATGGATCCTGCTGATTCACTGGTGTATATGATGGGCTGTCTCCACCTAAGTATGACTCCAGTTGACTTTTATAGGAAGGCAGTGCAAATACCTGCAAACTTGCTAAACATTGCAGATTTCCAGCCAGGCTGCTTCCTACTACCATGAATTCAGTACTTTGGAAAATGGAGTCTTTTGATTTTAATACTGTTACAATGTTTATTGCTATGGTTTCTATGAAATACCTTGAATTTCTGCTTTAAGGAAATAGGCTGAAATAAATTTTCTTTTTTGTTCTATTCAGGCCTTTGCACAGTTTGATGCTGAAGGAGATGGCACTGTAGATGTGGAGAATATGCTGGAGGCTCTCAAGAATTCTAGTGGAGCAAATCTTCAGGGGGAGCTGAGCCATGTAATCAGGCAACTGCAAGCTTGTTCACTGGTGCCAGGTATGAGAGCAGAGTGTTGGAAGAAAGGGTTTCCTGAGCACTGCCCCATTGAAGGGGTGCTGCTTCAATAAACTGCTTTAATGGCATTGCTTGTCTTAATCTTACCAAAACCATTCTCCAGAAGGTTCTTGGTTCTCTAGTTTCAAGCAAGTTGCTTGAAATTAAAGTTAGCAATTTGCTGTAAATTAAAAATTTCCCAGAATTACATGCAGAACTTCCTTTCACAAATAACCTCAGTTTCCTTCTCTGTGTGACTGGGGGAGTGTCTTCTCCCTGTTTGGTTTATCTCACAGACAGGAGATGTTCCTTGCAGAATTTTGGTGAGTGCCCTGCTAATGCAATCTCATACTTGGTAACTGGAGGAATAAATCCTCTGTGGAGTCTGTTCCAGGGGATGGGTCACATATTTTATTATTAGTATATTGTTATTCAGTATTTGAAATCCTGATAAAACATAGTTTGGGTTTTATGGTTTATAGTTCAGAAAGTGTCAGTTTCCAGAATTTGATTTCTTGGATAAGTATCGATTACTGGCTTTCCTTCCAAGCTTTTAATGATAAGTGGCTAAAGAGGATTTGCCTTAAAGGATCAGACAAGAAACCCTAGAATTGGCTACAGATAAGTCAGAGGAGAGGACTTAGAGAGTCCTGTTCAATGCATGTAAATGCACGGGGATTCAGAGTACCACTGTTCAGGAGGTGACATTTCTTACCACGTTGGTGGAAAGCATTAGGCACCTCTTTGGGAATAATCCACAGTGCCAAAAGGAGAAGCTCAGTGTAGCTCAGGGTGAGTGATGCAAGTACCTGAGCTTGTTAACCAAGTAGCAACTGCTTCACTTAGATTTCGAAGGTAAGAGTTTGGGGCAGCAAAGTAAACATAAGATTCTGGTAATTGTTTGCAACTTCTTCAGGCATACCGAGTCCCTGGCAAAAATATTTGCCTGAACTTTTCCCTGCTGTATAGGTTGCAGACTTGAACTATACTCTCTGATAGTTTTATATCTTTCTTATTTTGTGGTCCCTAAGAAAATAACGTCTCTTTCTAGGGTTTATTGATATATTTTCCGAATCTAAAGAGCGCCTGGGCCTTCATGCCTCAATGATCCTGAGATTCTTGCACCGGAACCGCATTTCCAGTACTGCCATCCCATACCCAGTGCTGGAGTACTTCAACAACATCTGCACCATGCGCTCGTCTGTGCTGAAGGATTCTTTGGATCGACTTCTCCTAAAAGAGAGAGGTATGCAATGTCTTCTCTTTTTTTTTTCAGGACGGTAGTGTAACCATGGATTTGAAAAAGAGATTACAGATAAAATAAAAAGCTTTCTTTACTATGTCACCTCTAACAGGCCTGATGTTTTATGAAGTTGATCTGCATGCTTCTGTGGATTTTTGTTGTTTTTTTGAAACACATAAATTAATTTCTGATCTACCCAGCCATCTGAGTAACACTCTGGAATGTTCTTACCTTTCTTCTGGCCTGTTTCAGAACTGATGGTTACTCATTTGTGATACTCTTTATTCAGTCAAGTATCTCTACTAGTTGCTAGAAACTTAGTTTCCATGTAAAGGTGAATGTTTTCTGAAGTTGACTGTTCAATTAAAAGATACTTTATAATTTTGGACTGGAGGTGGTGAATCTAACTGTATGTCTGATGGGACTGGCCTGGTCCCTACAGCGAGGGCTCATTTTCTTCACAGCTTGACTAGATGTTTTCAGATTTCTGCACTTCTATTGAAATAGATCAAGTTACTTGGGAAAGAGACTGCTTTGTCCCTTTCCCTAGAATGCATGAATTGAAGTTTTCTCCATCATAATTTACTTTTCCCTTTAATTTGTTTGTATTTGAGCACAAAAATAATAAAGCACTAGTGAGGCCAGTAATGAAAGGGATAGATAAAGGCTATTGAACTCCAGGGAATGGAGGTGTTTTCATACTGTGAGTGGTAGATGGAGATTATTGCAATTTCATCTGAAATGAAACTTTGCTGTCTCCTGGTTTCTGTCAGAAACAGTCCTTCAGGGGCTATGTTCTATTCCAACAAGTTAATTTGTGTGAGATAGTTCTTACAAAGATATAACAATTCTCAAAACAGGCCAAAGAAGAATGTTCTGAGTGATTTCTTTGCAGAATACCCCAGTGATCTGAATGGTAATCAGGAGTCAGACAAGCTGAAGTCTGTCACAAAGTGCTACACGCACATCGAAACCTCCTCCAATTCTGCCGATATTGACAAGATGACAAATGGAGAAACTTCCTCCTTCTGGCAGTCGGACGGGAGTGCTCGATCCCACTGGATACGGTGAGCTGAGGGTTGGGGCTGTGAGTCCTTGGGTTGACAGCCAGTGCTGGGCATCGTGGTGGATTGACCCTGGCTGGATGCCAGGTGCCCCCAAGGCTGCTCCATGACTCCCCTCCTCAGCCAGGCAGGGGAGAGAAAATGTAACGAAAGGCTCTTGGGTCCAGGGCAGGGACAGCTCTCTAGCCCACTCCATCACAGACAAAACAGACTCGACTGCGGGAATTTAGTTCAATTTATTAAATCAGGGTGGGGTAAGGAGAAACAAATCTTACTCCTTCTTCTTCCCAGGCTTAGATAAAAACGGAAGAGAAGTTATCTCCTCCCCTCCAGAGGCGCAGGGGGATGGGGAATGTGGGCTGCAGTCAGTTTGTCACATACCAGCCCTGCCACTCCTTCCTCTTCAGGGGCAGGATTCCTCACACCCTTCCCCTGCACCAGTGCGGGGTCCCTTCTGTGGGAGACAGTCCCCCTCAAACTGCTCCAGTGTGGGTCCTTCCTATGGGTTGCAGTTACAGAATCGCTGCCTTGTTGTGTAGTGAAGCTTTCCAAGCTGTAATACAAATGCAGTGGTTGGTACTTGAATAGAAACACTTTGCCACTGTCCAGGAAGTTCCATGAAGCAGAAGTGCTCAATGAAACAGAAATGTTTAGTGGGTTTTTTTTCAGTGGTAGATCTAAGAATGTGTGCTTCAAAAAAAAAAAAAAAATCTCTTTTTGGTCATTATCGACACTGCATTTTTATTCCTGAGGAATGAATTCTCCGTTGAAAATAGAAAATTCTGCAGTCTCTCAGAGGCAACTGTTTTCTAAATCAATGTTTTTAACTTGTTTGCCATGGTATGGGGTTAAGAACACCTGTGAAACATTAGGTAAATTTCAGAGGATTTATTTTTGTTTGTAGAGGTGGAAAATAAGTGAATAATAATATAATATCAATTATATATGCATATGTATAATATTAATTATTATAATAATAGATGAACAGTGCTTGATCTACCTTCTCTTTGCAAGAACTGTTTTATCCTCTTTGCTTTGCAGTTTAAAGATGAAACCAGATGTAGTTTTGAGACACCTGTCCATTGCAGTGGCAGCTAACGACCAGAGTTACATGCCACAGCAAGTCACAGTGGCAGTGGGAAGGAATGCCAGCAGTCTCCAGGAGGTCCGAGATGTTCACATTCCAAGCAATATCACTGGCTACGTAACACTGTTGGAAAACGCTAACATTAGTCAGATGTGTGAGTCAATAAAGATACCATTGGGATACTGGTTTGGTGCTTTTTGGAAGGTGAAAAGTTGGGTAGATCGTGGAGAGACGTGTTGAAGTGTCAGTCATCAGGGGTAACACTTTAGACTTTGTCCTTGGGTCAGAGAAATTGTTTTAATTCTAGTTTAATTCCAAGTCTTTCTCACGGCCTCTCTAATCTGGGCTAAGGGTTGAAGAGAAAAATGTCTAAAGATGCAGTTTTATTTTCTCAATGTGAAAACATGGGGCAGTTTTAAAATAACCTTGCTTATGGAGTGAAAGCATATGTTGGCTGATAGTATCTAGCAAAAAATCTGCTTTTTTTTTGGTACTGCAACTCTGAAGTTGGTCCAATGTAAGGCAGGTTTTATGCTTTTAAATAATGTTATTTTTGAGTCTGGTAGCTCTGTGGGTGCTATATTGGAATCAGTCTAGAAAAGCTGCTCCTTCCTAAGATGGTTTCTGCAGCTTCAGGAATTTTGTCCCTTCAGTTCCAAAAGATGCTTTTCCCTGAGAGGCGGTTTCACTGCCGCAGAAGTGGGCAGCAAGGATGTTGTTCCTCAAAAGTAATCAGGACAATGCCATCTGTGCAAAATGGTCAAGAACTTGTGTGAAAATTTTTATGTAACTTTAAACCTTGTTTTAGGCTTTGCTCCTTTTCCCTATTATGTCCACAACCACTTGCTTCCAAGATGTTTCCTATGTATGTAGGTAGGAAGGTACTGGTGAAATAATCTGTATTGTATTTTCCACTTTGAGGATATTTTATTACAATTTTTCCTAGTTTCTAGCCATAGTATCTGTAATGGATCCACAGGCTATTTATGCAAAGGCTAAATTTTCCAGATCAGAGGGTGCACAGTGTGTGTGGTTGTCCATATCAGGCAGTGCCGTTCCATATCTGCCATTACTTTTCTAAGAGGTCCTGCAGTAATTTAATGCTTGGAATATCTGGATACTTCTAGCTCTAATCTAGCAGAAGAAATGGGAAAAAAATTCTCTTTTGTGTTTTGACAGATGTACAGATAAACATCAAGCGTTGCCTTAGCGATGGATGTGACACCAGAATCCACGGGCTCCGGGCTGTGGGGTACCAGAGAGTGAAGAAGGTGGGAGTCTCCGTGTGCGACGCCTCGGCCATCTGGTACTGGTCCCTGCTGACCTCTCTGGTGACAGCTTCCATGGAAACAAACCCAGCATTCGTTCACACCATTTTACAAAACACTCAGTAAGTACCAAACTTACATGGGGTGTGATTTTATCTACTCCTTAATTTTTTAAAGAAACACTTCTGGCTTTAGTAGGCAATCTGCCGTATATAACTGGTTTCCACTCCCTCCATTAAGGTGTTTAAAAATCTCTTTCTGTCTCATTGTTAAGATTTTTGGTGTTTCTCTTCTGTCCATTTGCACGTACTAGAAGAAGTGTAACTCTCCTGTCTGTTTCATCTATCTAGTTGTTAAACCATGACTGAATGGACACTGATAGATAGATTTTTCTATTCTGTCCATTTACTTGTACTGACTTTGAGCAGCCTAAAATTAATTCATTTTTCTTGTCCAGTATTAATAACCAATGAAATTAACACCTTTCCCTTACCACTGAAGCTTAATTTGGCTTAATTTTCTGCAGAGTTCTGCTTGTGTAATGCCTTGTCATGGATTTCATGGGGTGATATAGTTGAGTATAAGCACCATCTCCATGCAACTGTTTGCTTGTGGTGATTGACCATTTTCTGTGTAACATTTCCTTGTTTGATTGCCAAACATTTCCACTCGATGACTTGAAGGATTGGAATCCTCATAAAAGCTCTCCACACCCATATCAGTTTTTATAGAGCTCAGTTAACACGATGTCACCACACTGAAGAGCAGGGCTGTCATAAGGCTAATGAATCCTGTAGGCTAAAGTCCACTAAGCCTATCTTTTAATTTATGTCATCTGTGAAATCTCTTTAAAGTTTATATAACTTCATACATGCTCACACCTTAGACAGGCCAATAGTTGCAGGCTTTGCTGAAACTGAAGGCCTTCAGTTTTGGTAAAGTTTAGATATTTTTTAGAAATACAAAATGAACACTGAACTAGTAAAGTGTTAAAAAATTATAATGGAGAAATCCCGACTAAAATCATCCTTTCAGGAATTAGATTCAGTGTTTAAAAACCCTGAACTTTAGTACTGGTTGGGGTATAACTTTAGTATTGGATAGAATAACTTTGGTGAAACTGCTTAAGAAATCCTAATTTCATGGGTTATCACATTATTTTTGGAAAGTCAGAAAAATTTTGATTTGAACTAACAAGTGTCTCTCTTAGTTTCTCTAAGTCTTCTGAGGGAATTTCAAATCAATCTTCCCTTTATTCATAGGCTCTTCCTCAGCTCTCGATCAATTTAAAATGAAGCAGTGCTTGGACACTAAGCTATTTCTAATGCTCACAGGTTTAACTCAAGACTCCTTGATATGTTTGTCTCATTAAATCTGCGACCGAGACTAGATTCAAGATTACCCAGCATTGAACTTTCCCTGCCTAGAATGCAATACTGTTGTTCCCCTTTGAAGAGATTCTCTGTGTAAATAGATTTCGTGCACTCAGAAGCAACTTGCAGAGACCTGCCCACACAAAGCATCAAGATTCAAACATCAAATTCAATTTAGGAGACTGTTTTCTCCAGTTCTGCCTGGTTTCCTGACATTATGTTTCATTTTTTCCTAGGAAAGCACTGCAGCACATGCCACCTCTATCCCTAACACCAGGCTCCACAGATTTTTCAAGCTTTTTATCACCAAATGTTTTGGAAGAAGTAGATAGCTTCCTTATCAGAATAACAAGGTGAGCTTGTGTGGTTGATGCAGTGGGAAGTGGTTTAGAAGAGTCTGTAAAGCAAACTTTTCCATCTTTACTGGTACGGTCTTTTTTTAAGTATCTTGAAAAATACAAATACTTCAAGAAACAGGCACGTGAGAGATTCCGTGGTAGCTTGTCTTGTTTGAAAAACAAAATGTCCCCAATTTTCTTCTTGCACTGTTGTTTTCCCTCACAGTTGTTGTACTACTCCAGAGGTGGAGCTGACACTCCTGGCCTTTGCCTTAGCCCGAGGGAGTGTTGCCAAAGTGCTGAGTTCCCTTTGTGCCATCACTGATCATCTGGACACTCCATACAAGGCTTCCTCACTTATCTCTTCCATGGCAGCAGTCAGACAGAACCTGCTCTATAAATATGGTAATGGAACAACCCTGGATCCTTTACTGTACATGCTTAAGGAAATATACAGCTTTGTGTTGTCCCACTTGCTGGGATTTAGAATTATCCAAATCTAAATTAAAAACTGTCACTGAAATCACAAGCTAGCAGCTGAACTGCCCAAAAAGTTGGTGATTAGATCAGCTTTCTGTGATCAAAGAGTTAAACCAAGTGGGATCTTCTCAAGAGAGAAAGCATGAACTTTGTAGATCATGGCCCCTGTATCAGGATGGTGATGATGGTGTTTGTGTTGCTAAAAAGGCAAACGACAGCAAATACTTTTATTCTTCCAGTAAGACATTTGTTTGTGTGATCGAGCCTCAGTGAGTGCTCTCCTGCAGGCAAATGTACAAATTTAAGATGCATTTGAAATGTAGTGTCGATAGCATCTCTTTATGGTTCTTTTATTTTCACTTTTATAAGATGAGTTAAAATTAAGTTGTTATAGTCTGAGTATGTCATGAGTGTAGAGCTGTTCATGGTCTGGCATCAGGTGGGGGTTTTGCTGTATTGGCTGTACTTGCTTGATAAATCTGTATTTTCTCAGGTATCAACTTCTGCGATTCTCATTAGTGTCCCATGAAGAATTTTACCCTTTATTTTTCTTTTAGTATGTTTTGTCAATACTTCTTGTCTTGTGCCAAAGAACACATGAATTACTTTATAATTATCAGTGTTTACTTCTGAAAATTTTGAAAATGAGTTTATTTTCCCCAAAGTAGCTAATTCCTTTTGTAAGACAAGTGGTATTTCATAGATTGTGAATTCCAAAGTGTGGCAACAGTTGAAGGAACATTAATTGTCATGATTTTCATTGTCCTTCTGTCTGTATCTAAAACTCTTAACTACTTTAGATTAATGTGTGTCTCATATTCCAGTTTCCCTTCTGTTTTTTGGGTCTGACAGTGGTAAATATCTCATAGTATAGTGATTTTTTTGGTTTGTTTTTTTTTCTGTATGAAGAACTTTAGAAAATATATTTTACCATTTTAAATGAATTTGATAAACCTCTTGATTTTTTTACTTAGGAAAGCCTTTACGACTCACTCTGCAAGCATGTGATGTAAAAGGAAAAGAAGATAAATCAGGGCCTGAAAACCTCCTTGTAGAGCCATGGACTGGAGATGGTAAGAGCCAGGACTTAAAATCCGTAATATTAGAATCATAAAATCATTTGAGTTAGACGATTCCACCAAATACAATGATTGTTAACAATGGTGTGGTGCTGTTCCATATTTACTTATATATATTTGGTTCTTTATAGTTTTACTCTATGGAAGATCTGTAATTATAAAAAAAAGCAAACTAACAAAGAAAAACCCAAACCAAAACAGTATATAAATTCTATTTTGTAACACTGTGGTTTTCTCATAAATCAGCTTATTGTCAAAATGAGATAACCAAACAAAAAGACTGGATTTTGGAGAGAATTACTGGTATTCTACATGGAAGTCAGCAATGAGCTGTCACAGAGAATATTCTACTCAAACACACTTTGTGGGTTGAAGTCATGAATCACTGTTAGTTTCCCAAATATTATTGGTGAGAGAGTGTGTAGAACTCACTGAAATTGTCACCACGCGTGCCTATTAATTCTCCCTTAAAGCCTCTCTTTGTTAATGAACTGCTTTTATGTGCAGGATACAACCTAAACAAAGAGATTCATGTTTCTTGACCTCCTTTTTAAGTGAAATGCCACCTAATCTTTTTTTTTTAATGGTTTATTGTCTTGTGCAGTGCTGCTGGTAAATGAAAGCCATTGTGACAGAAAATCAGGCACATTCTAAATGCTTATTTTACCCCTCTGTTTGTTCATGTGTATTATTTGAGTTTATTCTTTAGTTGTTTTGTGACTTGTCTTCTGTTGTTTTGTGGGTCATAGTTTGGGGGACTAGTCACTGAGTTCAGTGAACAGAGCCACAAGCCAATGTAATATTTGAAAATTACTAATAAACTTTAATAAGAAGATATTCTTGCTGCAGATACTGCAGTGCCCAGAGAGACACTGCCTGGAGAGTTCTGTGCATATACTGGTAAAATACAATCTTTTAAGTTGTCCCTTTTATTTGGAAACATTTGCTAATGAGCATTTCACTGGAAAAGCATTGTGGTTTTGTTTCCCCCCTTCAGCCCACAATCCCAATATTCTCTTTCAAACACCTTGCACTAGCACTCATTCCAACCTCATTCTATTTCTGCTGCTGCTTTAGGTTTTCTTACTGAAACTGGGAAAACCAGAGCAAGTATCATTCTTTCTACTGGAACTGAATCATCATTTCAAGTGACACAAATTAGGATAAAGGTATGTAGTTCCTGTGAGCTTTTGAAGTAGAAGACTTACTTATTTTCCCTAGTGGTGGAATTGAATTGGGATATTTTTTTAATTAACTGACATTTAAATTCATTGTGAAATACTGTTATTTTAGAATTTTTCTTCAGTGTAAGTCAGGCAGCTTTGGGGAAAGGAGGTTTTAAATTGTTCCAGGGAGTCCCAAGCATGTAGTAAAGACATTTATTTTATACTGGTTTTATCTATATCTTGCAATATGTATATCAAGCCAGAGACTCTTTAGTTTATGGTTTCTCTCTAAAGTGTGTGGATTTATATGCAAAATCTTTTATCTTGTGTTTAAAATAACTTTTTGACTCTGTTTCAAGATGCTGAACATGTGAGTTCAGATTAAATGAAGGTATTTCAAATTCTGTTTAGAGACACCAGTGTAATTTGAACACTTAGAGTGACTTCTATCTGGTTTCAAAGGAAGGTCTTGTGGTTAAATCTCATGGCCAAGGCAAAACTTCAGTGAAGTGTCTGCAGCTGAATTGATTTATTTACTTAAGGCAAAGCAATAGTTTAATTCCTAGAGCAACAATGCATATTTCTGTGTCAAAGAGACTTAAACATGAATGAACTTCTGGCAAGTAAATTCTAACTGGAGCAGGAGAGGCAGGTGAGTTGTTTCGCAGTGTAGTGATATTACTAAGGAGACATGATTTTAGTTTTGTTTATTTTTTTAAATGTAAAAAGAATACAAAATTACAATGGGAATTAATATGTGGAACTCTGGTTAATGTCAGGGTGATACACAATAAATAATAACTATGTGCATGATCTCAGTTCAGCGGGTTACAGAAGTTTTCATAACATTTCTCTTAGATGTGATTCATTTTCCTGTGCAATTCCAGAGACCAGGATTGTCAGGATTTGGTTGCTTTCCATAACTTCTTTTTCTCTCTGACTGCGTTGCTGTGGACTTGCCCCTTCAGGTGCGGAGAGGTGCCATTGGGGCGCAGTGTGGGCTGGTGTTTGCTTACAACGGTGCCTCGGAAAAGTTTCATGCTGAGGAACACTTCAAAAGGTTTGAGAGCTATGACAAATGGAAGCTGAAGGAATTCAAACAATTTTTAAAAACCAGGTATAAATGGACTTTTTGTAATGCATACACGGAAAATAAATGTTATATTTGATCTTTCTGCAGTGCTGCCAGAACTACTGAGAATTGTTCCAAGTGACTTCAAAATGGTGCATTATTTAATTCTTATTTGTTTGATTTTATTGAGCCTCAGGAAGGAGCCTGTTGAAGGAAATATGTACATAACTGTTGTTTTCAAACTCTTGATTTCAAAGCCTGTTAAAAAAGGAATATAGCAAAACAAACCTTCTACTTGGGGTGCAGATCAATGATAACAGAAATTTTTTAATTAAGTTTTATTAAATCAGTTTTCAGAACTGTTTCTTAGGAGTAAAGGGAGGTTAAGGGGCCATAGCTGAAAAGGTTTTCTTGATTTTTTTTTTTACCTTGCGTGTGATAGATTGTGGGTATGTGAAGCTTTCTGTTGTCTGTTTTCTCATCTTTATAGCCATAACATGCTCTTAAGTATTTTGGTAGAATATCAACAGTTTTGCAATGTCTTTAAACTTTTTATATACAAAGCGTGTTATGTTCTTTTATACACAGAAGCAGTTGTTCCTGTGATGATTTGGGAGATGATGATCCTATTGGGTGGTTTGAAGTAGAAGAAGAATGGGATGAAGTTGATGTCAAAATGCAGCAATGCAGAGTTTCCCAAGTAAGAACCCACACAAACCCCTTGGCCCAGTCACAATGAGCAGGGGCTCCTCTCTGTGCAAACTGAAATAAAACTAATTCTATTTTGTGAGGGAGAACTCTGCTGGATAGAAAAAAAAAAGGGCTTCTACTTTAATGGATGATTCAACTTTTGTCCTCTGAATTTTATTCTTTTTCTCTATATGCACATATATATATATATATATATAGAGCGTTGATGTTTAATGGTGCTTCATGATCAAAATTTAATGCAAAGTTATGTGATAACGTGCAGATTACTGGTTTTAATATGATTGTGGCTTTTTTCTAGTATCTAGACCATTTAACTACTGTGGAGACATAGCATTTATTCTTTCAGAGCCAGGTTCTTCAATCCACGTTTTAGTGGGCAAGCAGTTACTAAGCATTTTTTTCAGTGAGGCTGCTGTCCCTGGGGAATACTCATTTTGAGAATGGCAGAAGATGGCTTTGATTTGTAGTGCTTAGTGCATTTGTAGGGAATGTTGCATTTCAGATCCTGGTTCTGGAATCAGCTGTTGTAGTTCCCCAGACCATTTGCACTGTGGGAATTAAGAGAATTGGTGGCATTGTTGTGTCAGCTGGGATTTTTTCTAAGTCTGTTGCTGCTTGCTAGGTCACTGCTGCTGCAGAGAAACTGAGTACATGTGGATGGCAGGACTTGCTGTTCCTTCAGTTTTGTGCTTTGCACCTCACTGAGAACAGACTGATCAAAGTTGGTTTTAAATATTATGTCTTGATCCTCTGCTTGCTTTTAAATGCATCTAATAATTCTTTAACCTGCAAGAGTACTGTAACTGTGAAACTGAGGAACAGTGTGTGCAGAATGAATGCACTGATAAGGACTTAACTAACTTTGTGGGTGCCTGTAGAGGTCATAGAACTGTCCCTGTGACTTTTTGGAAGTAGGGGAGATCAAACTTAGCCTGAAGCTCAGGCTCAGTATTTTAAACCTCTGGAGGTGATACAGAAGGGACTAAGGCTTCCCCCCTCAACCCCACCTGCAGTCTCCTCACCTACATCCACTCATGCCTTTGTACCAGCTTTTAAACCCAAATCTTGTGCTGTTTTTATATCCTTCTAGTACTTGATGATAAAGTTCTTGTGCACAAGACAAGACTCAGCAGAACGACTCGGGGTCCAAGGGCTGAGTGTTCTGGGGTATCTGCGGCCCCTGCGAGATGAGCCCTGCAGGACCATGAGCTGCCTGCAGTGCAGGAAAACTGAGGATGACACAGTTTGTGGCACAACTCTGCTCCTGAAGACACTTCATTTCATCCAGCAGCTGGCGCAGGACCTGGTATTTTTTCCTTCTTAGGGTGTTTTAAGCCTCTGTTTTCCAGGCTAAAAGGAATAAGTCTGTTCTAAGAGCAGTTGTGAATGGGCAAAGAAAAGTTGGCATACTTTTAACAAAGGTTAAAAACCACCTTGTGGAGAAAAAAAATTATTTCTGAAAAATAAAATTCTGTGTTTGCTGACGGTTTGTTACTTTCAATCAAATTAGAGAGGTAGAGTTTATGAAGTCCTTCTGGTGGTGGAGAAAAGGGATGGGATCCTAGAAATCTGGAAAGAGGGGAGAGCTCTGTGAAAGAGAAGGTTTCAGCATGAATGTCACATTTAGACACCAGAATATCCATGAAAGAAACTGGAATTCATGTTAGCTGCAAATTTATAGGAAAGCTAACTGTGCTTTCCTTTAAGCCCAGTGCTCAGGGATTTATGTTCTATAAATGTGTTCTGTACAGAGTTAATTTTCCAATCCTGCATCTTCTTTGCCTTTTTAAGGTTCAGCAGAAAGAAAGTGGATTAAAATACAAGTCATTTTTAGATTTCACAGGCCTTGATTTGCAGCTGTTCTGGAATTTTTACAATAAACTGCACCAAAAGTAAGTTACTTCTTTCGTGTCTGCTGAAGCACTAATCAGTGTGTGTGTATAAATAAAATATGCTTTGTTTAGTTACAGCAGTTTGTTCTTCCTAAACTACATCATTTACATAAATAACATTTCCCTACTGCTGCCATATGGACTTTTAACTATAAAGTTATGTAGAAGCTCGAGCTGTAGATTAATTTAGCTGGTAACTACACTGCCTTTGGCTGTGTCTCTCCACTCAGTGGTTTTTATCTATCTGAAATGGTGACTTTCATAGCAATATTTATTTGGTTGAAAAGAGCTGCTTTTCTAGATTTTGCTTTTATCTGTTATATATCTTGTTACAGCCCAAGGGAAGAATGTATCTTTGCTCAAATAATGCTGTTGCAGCTTCTCCAGAGCTGCTTCTCTGTACTTACTGGAGATAATAAAACTGCTAAACCTCAGGAAACTCCTCAGAGCAAAACAGCTGATCACACAGAAGCTGCAGAAGAGCTTTATAGACATTTGTGTGAAGGTAATTTTTATTCAATATATATTGACTGTTTTGTCTGTTAAAGTTTAGGAAAAGATATTATTCCTAGCAGCCAAGTCATCTGCTGTCCCTTTGTTTCTCCTTTGGGTCAGTGTGTGTTAATTAGTCCATCACTAGAAACTTTCCTTGGCCCAAAGAAATGGTTTTATAGACCTTCTGACAGCATGGTCTAGAAACAGCTGCACTAGAAAACTTTTGAACGTGTCGCCTGCTTGTTCCATTGGGAAATGTGACCTTGACTATAACATTACTAGGGTTCATTTATTTCTGATACTGTATGTTAGTATAAATGAGCTCATGAGTAGACTGTGAGGTCTACAGGAACACAGGGAAGATTCTGGAGCCAGTGAAGAGAATGGGAATTACACATTAGATTTCTTCAGAAGTAGGGTGGCACGCTCTCTATTCAAGTGTAATTTGAAGAGACTCCTGCAAAGTGAGTTAGAAGGAAAACACTTTATATAGAATCTGTCACATCTTGAAAATTTTATTAGCTTTGTTGGGTGTCAAGTTATAATCTTCCTAGAATTCATTTACTTGATGAATAAATATATTCTTTCTTAATATAAATCTTACTTAATATAAATCTTCCTTGCTATAAGTTAAAACGTTTCCCCTCATTTTCTGTGTGTATAATGGGATTGCAAGGGCTTGAAGTTGTGTAGACTAAGATTTATTTCAGTTATGCCTCTAACATATTAGCTGGGGTATTAATTAGAACTTGTAATTTTGTTTCCTTTTTGTATGAGCAGTAGTGGATATGGGGGACAGTAACTTCATGCCAATGAAAATGCTGAAAGAGGAAGTTAAGAACACCTTACTCAGTGGAGCAGCAGTTTTTTTCCCAGATAGACAGACCAGGCGACACCAGCTCTTCACCATGATGGTAAACATTAAATGAGAAATTGTTTGTTTCCTACCTGCTTTCTTTATGCAGAAAAAAGGACAAATCTGTGTTGTTATTCTCAAATAATACATACTTTGTCCCATTCAAGTAAAACCTTTTTTTTTCCTTTGCCTCTTTTTACCCTTCCCCTTTTCTCTCTGCAGCTTATCCAAAGAAAGAGGAACTAACCCTGCCTTTCTTATCAAAAATGAATAATAGAACACAGAAATTAGAATTCTTTGTCACAGAGGAAGAAAACAGAACGTATCATAAAAATAAATATTTTTTCTTTTCTAGAAAAACATCACAGAGCAAGAACATAAGCAATCTGTACATCTTGCCTTCAGATCCTTGTGTACCCACTTCAGGTAAGGGGTCCTGAAATTGAAAATGTTTGTCTGATATCCCATATTTGTTAATAAGTTTGTATTTAATCCTTTTTAGAAATGGTACTCCCCTAAACAATAATTCTCTGAAGTAATCAGCTAATGTTGTTTAGAAAGGACATACTGCTACTCAGTACTTTTATTAACTGAATAGCTCTATAAAGCACTGGCCAAGGTTGGTGATGAAATCACAGTATATTGCTCTTAGGCTTCTCCTAGGCTGTCTTCCAGTTTTTTAAGTGATTGTTTGTCAGTGCTGATGGTTGGCATTGATTTAATTAGTCTGGAATCATCAGAACACAGTATTTTGATTTTCATAATAATGATACAGTAGGATCTCTACAGATTTGACACAAAAAATACTACATTTCTGGTTGGGAACTGTTTGGAACTTCTTTTTGTTGGTTGGTAAAAATATCTTTGTTTTGTAGTGATCAAGATCCAGGTGGACTCTTACTATTACCAGAGAAAGGAGTTTCTGCAAATTTTGACATAAGTGAAGTGTTGTCAGTCATGGACACGCTTCTGCTTGTGGCAGCAAGAGAGGTAACTGGCTTTGCACTGCTCCTGCTTCTTTGTCATGAGTTTTGTAGGCACTCAAACACAAGCTGCTTGCCTGCCATGGGTGCTAAGGAGCTGTTTCCCAGTCCTTCTGGGTACAACTGCTCAGGGCTGTGTGACTCAGTCGGATTAGCTTTTCCAACCAGCTGAGAGTTTTCCTTTAAGCATTAACATTTCATAATAGTAGAGTAGGAAATGAATAATATTTTTCCAGTAGGAAATGTGTAAGATGTGGTGTTTTTCCATAGCATTGAAAAAGCTCTATGGAGAGACTCTGGGATATAGAAGGAATTATTCCATTTTGAGAGGATAGGATTGGGCATGTCACTAAGGGAGGTGGAAATGGAGGAGGGTTATTTACATATGCAGAAAAACTCTGCTGAGAACATCAAGTGACTCATATGTAGCTGTTCCTATTTAAAATTGTGATATTTCAAAACAAAGTGCATCACTTTCTACATGCTGCTTGTCATTTGCATTTCATCTTTTTCTGGGGTGAGTGGGATGATTGTGTCCATCCTAGTTTACTTGGAGATACTGTGTGTCATGCTGCAGCAGAAGAAGCTCCATTACATTCATAAGTGTTTCTTATTTTTCAGTGTGAAATGATGATGCTGGATGTTGCACAGCAAGAGAGTGGCACAGTCTTGTCTTCCTTATTCTGGTCTGTTCAGGGCAGCCTCCTTTCCTGGTGCTATCTGCAGCTTAAAGGCACTGATAATTCAGCCAAGGATCTTGCAGTAGAAATACTTAAAAACTGTAAGTGCTGGGATTGAATACAGAATTAAATATGGTGTAATACAGGACTTTAAAATGTGATTTTGCAAATGCAGTATAATTAGGGATCACCAAAGGTTGCCTGAGGCATACTCAGAAATGTCATAGCATTTCTAATCTCTCTAGGAAGTAATTAGTAGGCATATTAAGCAACTTGGAGTTTTAGTTGTACCGATAATCTTATATTGGGAGAATCTTCAGAAGTGTTTCATTAAGTTTTGGGGGTCAAATACTGAAAAAATAAAGCCAAACAACAAATAGCTACAGACTTTCATTTGAACATTTTAATTTCTTAGCAATCCTTATTTGGTAAACTCCTGGGTGGTGATTTGTGTTTTCCTAAATGTTTGTAATGGCAAGAAGAAAGGAACTTGCTTAAGAAGCTGAGGTTTTGGGTCTAAGGGGTTTTGTTGTTTTTTTGTGGGGGGGATTGTTAGTTTTCTTTAATCCAGCAGCTCAGTGTTGAGTAGTTAATTGGACCAAATACTTAACAAAGGTGTAATTTTATGTAAAATTATTTATTTGTATATAAATAAATTTGCTGTGTTCCTGTCTTACATTTAAAAATGAAGTAAGGCTGTAGCTAAAAATTCCTACCCTCACTTGTTACTTCAGCTGCTGTAGTTATTTCTTAGCTCTGTACGGAGGCTACTGGATACATGGAGGTTGTTGTAATAATCTTGGGGTGTTTGGTGAAATTACTCATCCCTCATTTTTATTGTGTTATTGTTGATAAGCACGACTTGTTTCCACAATGGAAATATCACAGAAAACTTCTCTGAAGTGTTGGGTGTTGCTGCCTTGGGGGCAGCACATCGTTTCCTACTGGATGTGTCCTTGTGCACATCACCGTGCACCTAACATTGATACAGTGGGTTGTGGGAGCAAATCCTTAAGGTGGCTATTAAGGATTTTTTTTTTTTCTCCTCTTTAGATGTGGGCCAGTTCCTATCAAATATCAGAACAATTTTGCAGTCACTCTTATCTCAATATAGTGGGAAAACAATAGTAGAAAAAATAAGTAGCTCAGTCTTTGCTATGGCAACTCGTCAGCTGGTAAGTGAACAGTGGGATTTTATCCTGTTCCTGGGTGGCATGGCTGTGATTCTGGCATTTTCACGACACCTGTGTTTGTTCCTAGGTCATCTTCTTGTTGGATTTTTGCACTTTAGACATTCCATACTGTACTCTGCTGCAGGGATTCAGCACTTTGATAGAACCACTGAAAAGCCTTTGCAGTGAACCTCATAAGGTAACTAAAGACACGGGCATTATTAAACACAGTGAAACAACAGCAAAATTGCAAGAAAGACAGAAAACTCAAGTGATTCTGTTAGTGAGCATTGGAAAAGAGCTGGAAGGCTTCTAAAAATGTGGGATGTGTAATGAAATATTGAGCGAAGAACTAGAAACATATCTACTGATATGGGCTATGGGCAAAGTGATCATATGGTGCAACTGGAATGAGCAGCCTGGAAGGTAGATGGGAATGAGGAAATTCTGAGGGTGAAGAGGAAAACAAAAATAGTACATGCTTAACATTTTTAGTTTCACTTCTTGTGGTGATGCAAATAAAGTCTCTATGTCTCTAGCGTAGATGTTTAAATCTGCATTAGTCATCCAGACTCTCTTTTTGTCATGACTGGAGACTTGTAGTCAAGTCACTTGTGGGTGAGACAGTCTCCTCCTGAGTCTCCTCCTGCAGTAGACGGGGTGGGTTTTGCTTTAGAAGTGCTTCCTAATTATGATTACCAAGCAGAATTAGTTTCAGAGTAAATCAATGCTGTAGCCTTTTAAATGCCATTTATGTGCACATCTGGCAACTTGAAATTATAGACTTAAAAATCTAGTGTGGTAATTTATTTTTTTCTTGCCTTTGTATCTAAGATTGCATTTTTGTTGTACAGATGGACATGGAAAGCTGGCAGCAGGAGCAGCCTGTAGTATTGAGAACCTGGACAATGGAATCACCTCATAACTATGAAAATAATTGCCATGAGGTCTCAGTCTTCCTGTGTCATGGGGCAACATACTTTGAGGTGGAATTTGATGAAAAATGTGAAACTGAAAGGAGGTAATTTAATCTTGTGCTGTGTTGAATTCCAGTGCCTGTTTGCAGAGGGGCAATTCATGTTTCAATGTGCACTCCACACATGCCATTTCAATTTCTTCATTGTCCAGAACAGTACACAATGTGTATTTTTGAATGATCTTGTGCTGAAAGCTACCTCTCCTGGCAAAATTACAGACATGCTGTTCATATGAATTTTGCTTCCTTTGGCCTTGGTCTGTTTTATAATAATGCTGTGACCACCACTGTTTGTGCTCATGGTATTTATTTTGCCCTCTTTCTATTGGCTTGGTTTCTCTTGGTAACACATCAGGCTATTGCTTAGTTAAAGCATTTGCTAGATGTTAGATTTGGCACCCAGTACCAATTCCAAAGTCCTGCAGGACAGCAGATCTGTGTTTGCTGGGACTTCTGTGCTGAAACATGAAATAAATTCCTTAGCAGTCACATGAAGGTGTGGGTCAGAAAGAAGTGACAGGGTGCACTCAGATACAGCACTTGTGAAAATCCAAAAGCAAAAACATTCTCTCCCAAAACTTGAAAAGTAAATTTGGAAGTAATGAATTGCAATTTTCACAGGTATGATTACCTGGAGTTTACTGATGCCAGAGGGGCAAAAACTCGTTACGATACTAAGGTTGGCACTGAGAAGTGGCCTAAGGTGAGCACCTTTAAAATTCTGAACAAAATTATTTATCCAGTCTTAGAAAGTCCTTATGATTCCTGTGGAAACCTTTTCTATAAAAGGATGTGTGCTTTTGTGCATGAGCGTGTTTATTAGGTTTCTTAAGTGGGGGGGAGGAGATGGGGAAGAAAATCTGAAATGCTGCAAATAAAAGGAGTGAATGAGTAAAGAATCCCTCTTTGCTCCTGTTACCAGAAGAACAATCAGTTAAAGTGAAAAGGAATAATCATGTTTAACTGCCAAAATACATGGGTAAAACTTGCTCTGCCCTTGCAAGTTTTTATATAAGACAGGCGTGGCCCTTCCTTGGTCTGTGCTCTGTCCTCAAATGGGATGCTGCTCTTCTGTTTTGTGGCTCTGACTTTTAAAGCTCAATCTTATATAAAATTGCTCACTAAGCTCTTGAATAGAAATTTTACGTGCTTAGTACTGTGGGTTTCTCATTGAGATTGTGGGGGAAATTAGATCTGTTATGGCCAGAACATAATACTGAAACCCCAGAGTTGCTGAAGGGAATTCATTACCCTGAAATGTTTTCCTGTCATGTACATTTGGCAAAATGACTGTTTTGTTGCTCTGTAGAAAGTGACCTTTAAGGCTGGCCCACGGCTGCAGTTTCTCTTTCACTCTGACAGCAGTAATAATGAGTGGGGCTACAAGTTTTCCGTCACTGCTTACGGCCTCCCAGACGTTGCCGTGTCTTGGGGCTTGGATTTACAGCTGCTTGTCTCCCGGCTGATGGGGCGCTTGGCTTCCCGAAGCATGGCCCTCAAATCCCTGCGAGGTGAGTGCTTCTCATAGCCCGCCCCTGGGATCCCTGCAAAGGCCAGCTACAAGGACTTTGTGTTGAGAATCCCACGTGAAAATGAAGTTCCTTCTGTATTTCTCTCACATGAGCATGGAACTCTTGCTGTGTTGCGAGTCCATGGAAGATGTGGACGCATGGAAGTAACCCTACTAAGCTAAATTACATTGATGAAGTAGTATGTTCTTTTTTTTTTACTTTTAAAATTGTTCCCTGATGCTGTCATCCACCACATATTAGGAGTGTGAATATGGAGCCAACAAACTGAAAAAAATACAGAGCTCAGGACACAAATGATTCTAAAAGCTTCACACGAGCATTTTGTATTGAATGAAATTTGAATTCACAAATTAAATTTGGCTAATTCTAATAGTTAAGTACACTTAGGATTTGGGCCTGTGAAGATTAGTAAAATGAATTTTAAAAAATAATTATAAAAAAAAGTTTATTCTTTAGTTTAAAAACAAGAACACTTCTCTTTAGCTTCCTAAAGCCAAATCCATCCACCACTTTGGAGAAATTAAATAAGGCTAAAGAGTTCTTGCTCAAATCAGGTGGTCCACGTTTACCTTGGAAGATTAGACAGCTATTTACCTGTGAATTCAGGGAACTAATTTAAGTGAGAATATTTTCTTCCTTTCTTAATATGAGTATGCTTGCATTTAACAAATTAGGTCTTTAGTAGGAGAGAAAGCTTTTAAACTCTTTTAAATTAGAAAATTTCTGTAGTTGTAATACAGTGAAAATTTTTAATTTAAATCCTTCCATATTGTAACATTGTCACTATAAGATATCGATGCTGCCATTAATGAAAGGGTACATCAGTTTTCTGTACCATGGTAGAAAACCAGAGAACATTGTTAAATTTCTTGTTCAGGTTATTTGCATTCACTTTTTGTTGTGTTTCAGTTTTTTTCCCTGTTGGATGTTTAACATTTATTGTTTTTATTAATCTGTAAAAATGAAGAAAATTATTTAGTAACTGAAGGATCTGTTCTGAATTTCTTGCAGAATTAGGTAGTGAAGCAGACTTGCCTCCCTTGAAAGTAACATCAGTTCTTAATTCTCCTCTGTGGAAACCTGTCTTCAGGCATCAGATGTGTCCTGAGGCACTCCTGGGAGCCAGGCCAAACAGTACCAAGCATCAAGACAAAAAAGAGGTACTGACCCACTGCTTGTGTTCCCTTGGCATGAAATCCCTGCGTATCACACGAGTTCATTTGGCTTTATGGAGTTGGAATGCCCTTAAGCATATGGTGCTGTGCTAAACTTGTCATCATTTGTGCTCTTGGATTAAAATATCAAGGAGGAAAGAAACCGACCTTTCTTAGTTTCCATTTTCATGGAATCATAAAATGGTTTGGGGGGACCTTCAGAAATCATCTCATTCACGCCCCACCTTGTGCAGGGATGTCTTTCATTGACTAGTTTGCCCAACTGTAGTGGATAAAACTGCAAGTTGACTTATGGTTGCAGCTCATTGCTACATTTTTTCTCAACCAATATTGAAGTGAATGTGTTGTAACCTTCTCTGCAGGCTCGGAGCTCTCCCCATGACATGTGCCGTAACTTTCTTATCGACTTTGCAAAATCAGATCCTGCCCAGGACTTCAGTGGGCAAAAATCTGAACTTTTCAAAGGACTTATACAGGCATGTAAAAAACAGACCCCAAAGACAGATATAGTTGCTGGTTCTACTGTTGATCAAGCTGTGAACTCAACATTTGCTGCTTTGGTGTATCTCACTCCAGATTTATTTGAGAAGCTTCAAAAATATGGTAACTCTAATATTATTAGACTATCTTAATAATGAAGACTTAAAGTTTGTAAAAGGCTCTCTTACAGCTGAGTTTATAACATTTGAAAATCAGTTTAGTGGGGCAATTTAAAGAAGATGTTCTGTATAAAGGTATCATTTAGGCAGACTAGGTAAGCTTTCTCTCTAGAGTGTTTATTTTTTATTAACATATATTTTTGCCTTCAGAGCACTGGCAAAATATTAATACCTATCAGAAGCTACTAATTCTGTAAAGCTGTACCTAAAGAGAGTAGTGATGTCTTCTGGGGATTTAATTCAGAACAGTGTGTCTCCACTTATTAGAGGTTCTTGGATCATTTTCTATATTGTACCTTTTCAAAAAAGCCAACAATAATTTCTGTTATTAACTGTTGGGGTTGGAGGAGGTGTGAATTGTCTCCCAAAATACCACTCTGTGGAAACCAACCTTGCCATCCTCAAAATATATATTTTTTTTTTTTTCTAATAGGAATAAATGTTTTGCTTTTGACTTACTAGCCATTGTATTATAGTTATGTATTTTTCAATAGGTAAAATGATAAACTTTTTGACGTACAGCATCCTTCCATTAAGTTTATTGATAATTTTGAAGTCTTGGATAATAAAATGTTACATTCATAGAATGACTAAGCTATTTTTTGAGCTCTAAAGTTGTGAGTAAAAATGACTGACACAAAGACTGACTTGATGACTAATGTGGTTACTGCCTTTAGTCATTTTGTCTGTGTCTAACAATTGAGCTAATTTTCTGAGTGACATTGAAAACTGGACAAATATTAATAAGTGTTTAAGAAATCCATCCCACTGTTCTGTCAGTATCTTCATCTGCTGGTTGTGCTGGGGCAGACTCATTTCAGGACCTGTGTTCGCCTGTGCTATGGGAAGTTTGGAGAAGGAAGGCTGAAAACAATACAGGAAAAAAATTAGAAAGGGGGAATGGAAGACGGAAGACTGAATAAGAATGTCTTTTTCTTCATAGTCATTGTCAGACCAGTTTGAATAGAAATTGATTTGTCGCATTTCTAATTTTTGCAAATTGCATTGGAAGTCCATTCCAGAAATTCATAGTGTAAAACTGTAGAGAAAACAAATACCTCTAATAGAGCTTTAAGTTAATACTAAGCATTTGTTGATTTTTCTGATAAGTTTGCATCAGTGTTATTGCATGCATAGGGGAGGATTTTATTTTCCATGGCTTCAGGCATCAATTTTGGAAAGAGATGAGAAAGATACTCATAAATTAACTTTGTAAATAAATCAATCAAGGTGCAGTTCATGTATTTAGGATGTATGAAAGTTGGCAGGTTTATTCTCTATTTTTCTTACAGGTATAATTCCAAGTATTGACTAGTAGATGAAGGGAAGGCTGTAGCATAATTTTAGTTAAGTAGTTGTATAAAAATGGAGCTGTAAATAAACAGGACTCTCTTCTTTCTCTCATTTCCAGTCAACAGTGGAGGCAAGGTGCCTTTGAGTGATGAGTTTGCACAAGTATATTCCCTGGCTGATTCCATTAGAATATGGATGGTAAGAACACTCAGGAGGATCTCTATTAATGCCATTTACTTTAGTACTTTACAATGCAATGTTAAGGAGTAGGGTGGAAGAATTTTTCCTTCAGTTATTCTACATTAAGTATTTTCACTTAGAAAGAACATAGGTTTACTTTGAAACTTTGGACTTAAATATTTAAATGCATCCTTATACTCCCCTCCTTCCCTCAGCCCCAGATGTGTCATCATGAGTGGTTAGGACTGAATTTGACTGAAAATCGAGTAAATTTGTGGTATATTTTAGCAAGAACATATGTTGTAAATTAGAAAGATTCTTACATTGCAGTTAAAGCTCTTTTGAGGTATATCATAGAAAGAAGTGTGTCTTAAACATCATTCTGTTGTCTTGTGACTTTCTCCCTCCTCTTTTCTGCCTAAGAATTCCTGGCAGGTTGATGTACTAGAGTTACAATGGGTGCAGACACATATTAAGATGAGTAATTGCCTTTACCCATTGCATGACAGGTGATGTTTGCATCTGACAGAGCTGTCTAGTGAGGTGACATGTTCTTGGAGAGCTTTATCTCACAACTAGATGTATATATTTTCCTGAGTGCTGAGGGTAAAGGAGAAGCCTTTTCCTTGGAGGACTGATGCACATCAAGTCACGAGACAGGGAATGGTCTCAGCCTACAAAGCTCGAGCAGCTCGGGGTGAGGCTGTTACTGCTCTGAGAGTTCAGGTGCTGCTCTTTTAGGCTCTTAGGTGGTTTTCTCTGAGGTTGGGAATAGTACTTACTCTCATCTATATCTGAGATTAAAAACCTTTCAGTCATTACAGTCTTCATCCTCCCTTGCTGTATAGATGCACAGACAGAATCATATTTTAACTTTATTAACGTCCTGTCTACAGTTGGAAATGAAGCAGAAATCCCTGATGGGGAGGGGAAATGATGCTGAGGAGAAGCAGAACACAGAAGCAAGTGAGGTGAACCCAGAAACTCTTGGTGAGTGTTGCCTTGTATGTAGGAGCATTCCAGGTATTTTAGGAAAGCATTGCCTTGTAAAGCTGAAGACATTATTTTTGCTGTGAAAGGTAAATTAACAACTGGGGTTACTTTTTCATACTTTAAGAGATAACCTAGTGTACATTGGATTAAGTATCTGGGATGGTGTTCTGCTATTCTTTGCAGAAAACAGTGAGAAAATTCTGCAGGGAGTGACCTCTCACTTGGGTCACCTGGTTCTGAACTTACATTCATCTTATGTTTTTGTAGATACTTCTTACCACATTTAACTGATGTTAGAACAGCAGCTGATGGTTATTAGAACAAAATGTGTTCTCATTGACAAGTCTGTACTTCATATGGTTCAGTGTGATTATTCAGGTTTAGCATTTGGAAATCTGAACTTAAGGAACTGATAGGATCATGATCAATATAACAGGAAACCCAGTATTTTCTACCTGTCTCGACTGAGAAGAAATAAATCACTTTCTTCCTAAGCATGACAGCAAGTTTGTTGTTCTATTGTCCTGATTTTAACTCTTCCGATTTTTATGCTGCAGCAAAACTCTGTATGCAGAAGAGCCTTTTGTTACTGAATTTTTTGCCTATAAGAGCAAAGACGAAAGATTCTGCCTCAGTCAGTTTGGAAACCCAAGACATGGATGATCCCCAGCAGTATGTGAGTGATAAATGCCAAAGACGAGGATCAGCTGTGGACATGGACTTCCAGGCAGCACAGTCGGTGTCATCCAGTGCAGGAACTCACCCTGTTTCCAAAGAGGGATATCAAATGTCACAGTCTGATCTGAAAGTTAAACAAATTCCAGACCTCCACCAAGCAGAAGCTGCATCTGCATTTCATAGTAAGCCTGTTGAAAATACAGTTTCACAGCAAGAAGACGTGTCATCACCTCCTTCCACTCCTACACGGAAGTCTCAGCTCAGCCGTGGAAGACTGAGGCTGCTGTCATTCAGATCAATGGAAGAGCCAAGACCTGTGCCTACTGTGAAGGAAAAATATCCTATTTTGAAGAACATATTAGACTTTATTAAGGATCAGTCACTTTCACATGAAAGGTAAGCAGATTGAAAATGTTGTCAGTTGTGCTATACAGAATCTTGTCTTCACACCTCTTCAGGTGGAATAAAACATTTTTAGCAGCAAGATAATATTGCAGAACATTTTGTATATGAACATTTGTCAGACTTACATATTATTCACCAGTATGTAGGGGCTCAGAGAGTACTATTTCATTTCATTTGCTTCTATCAGATAGAACAAGGTAAAAAAACAGTGACTTGGCAATTTATTGCCTTGCTTCCCGAGATGTGTTTGCAGAGGTGTTTCGCTTTTTATGTACAAACAGCAAAGATGTTGTGTATCACCGTTACCAGTCCTTGGTACCAAATAGAGAGGAGTTGCATCTCTCATTAAATTACCTGGTATTCTGAAAATGTAAATCAGAAGAAGGGTTTCCAATTCTTAGCTTATCTGTTTTGGGCTCTAAAACATGTAGTGGTGCAGGAAGAGCTGGATTCTGTTCAAAGCTTTGAACTCACTCACTCCAGCTAATACACTGAAATGCAGTGTACATTTTGGATACAAAACAATTGTGTAATTAGTCAAGCACTTCTTGAATTGTCATTTATTTGTGTTGTTTTAAGCACAATGTTTTGAAGTTTTCACCTATATTTTTTGCTTTCAGTGTTTTAAAGGTTCTTGCTTTGAGAAAGTCCCAAGGGCAGAGTATTATGGAAGTGCTCAAGACCATCCGCCAGTGCCTCGACTCGCTTGGGCAGCCACACTGCTTTCACCCACC
Source organism: Erpornis zantholeuca (assembly GCA_013400515.1). Taxonomy (NCBI): domain Eukaryota; kingdom Metazoa; phylum Chordata; class Aves; order Passeriformes; family Timaliidae; genus Erpornis; species Erpornis zantholeuca. The sequence goes on along the minus strand of VZTN01022780.1, from coordinate 1,856,644 downwards.
CTGTGTACTTTTTCTCCTAGAACTTCTAGCCTGTCAGAAAGATTTTACAAAGTAAGTAATTATTTAGGCAAATCTCAGCCATGTGATTTACTATCTTAGTTCTTGTGTTCCTCCAGGCATTTGTATTGACAAGAGGAGAAAGTTCTGCTTTCTAATCCATGTGGATAATAAAAATATGACTTGAGGTTTAGTTTTCAGGCTAGTAGGCATATCTTGTGTACTTCATTAAAAAAAAAAACAAAATTAATAATTATTTTCAAGTGGGACTTAGTTGCATAGCTGTTCATGCCATGAATGTGTTTAGTTCTGGTTTCTATGTTGTGTCTGGCCAGTGCTGTCAGAACTCTGTCACTTGGCTTTTCACTTGTCAGGAGCTTTTGTGGTCATCTTGCAATGCACTGATTTCCTTTAAGATCTTGGTTAGATTTTCATAAAGCAACTTTTTCATTTAAAGGAATGTTCTCAGTGCTATGAGAATATTCTCTTTGCCTGTTTTGTTTCTTCACTTCTGATTCCTGTACAGGATTATTTTATTTTCGTTTGAAACTTCTAATATGAATTTTTAAATAAAACTAGCATCTTTCCTGCTTTTGGGGAGGGGTTAAAAAGGCCCTGTTCATAAAATTTGCACAAATCATGCTACCTAAAATATCACAGTGAATTCTAGGCTGCTAAACTGACTCTTTAATTTGCAGCTACTTTGGAAACTTGGAAGGTTGTGGTGCTGAGCTACACAAAGAGATTCGAGAGTCTTACTATCAGCTTGTTTTGTTCCTGGTAAATTCTGTGAAGAGATTTAGTACAATTAATGACAGGTACAGTACATTGCTTACTTCATTTACGTGGGGTTTTTTTTTTGTATTCCTTCACTCCTCTTCCCTTGTCATTTGTTATTTGTCATTTAAAGCCTTAATTAATTTTGACTATACTTTCCATTATTTACAGAACTAAGTAAGGAGCCTTGATCTTGTGATCAAAAAGCCAAGTTAACTTTTTATTACTAAAGGAATAAAGGAAAGCACAATAAATTTATCAATGTTAAAAACTTGACTTACCACATTTTGTAGTTACAATTCTGCAGTGTGTCTCTGACACTTAGTAGTAAAATACTAGAAATAGCAAATTTGTTGTGAAGTACTTGGGCAAGAGTAATGCCACAAGAAGCATGGCAATTCTGCAGCCATGCTTTAACATTAAAACTCATGTTTTGGCAACATTCTGGTTAGAATTTGGAGGATTTATAGCCAGGTGTCCTAGAGAAATAAGAATTTTATGGCTATAATGTCAGTCTCTCTGACAATAACTTTCAAGTCCTTTGTTCATTTCCAAGTGAACATGCCAAAAAGGTTTCAAAGAGAAAAAATTCCTGCAAATGCTGTACTGCAGAGAAGAGGCAAACCCTCTTGCTAATGCTCAGGCAACAGCATTAGCTTGATCTTAACTGAATCCAGAAGGAAAACTACCTTTATTTTGAATTCCATAGTCTGTACTTGCTAAATTGTGTAAATTGAATACTTTGATAAACCTGAGTTCCTGCCACAGGATTACTTTAATGCATAGTAAAGCCTGAAATCAGTGTGTAGTGGTTTTTCTGCCCTTCCTCCCCCCACACGATTTCAGCTCTAGGTCTGTCAACTTTAGGTCAGCTTAAGAGCTGTCATGTTTTAATGTCTTTTGTTTTTATTTAGATCATTGCTTCCTGCCTTATCCTGTGTGCAGACAGCTCTCCTCCACCTCTTGGACATGAGCTGGGAGCCCAGTGATCTTTCCTTCTTTGTTGAGATCCAGCTACCACACCTCCTCATGACAACATCACAGGAGAACATCAGTATCCATGACAGTGTCATTTGGTGAGTCAGGAAGAATGCAGCTTTCATATGCTACTAAATACTGATTCCATTTTACTCAGAAAGGCTCCTGAACTTCATGCTGGAACAAGCAGTAAGGGTACTGTGAACAAGTATGGCATAATTTTGGCCAGTATCCAATGGCTTAACCTGAAATATTTGAAATTTTTTTTGCTGGTGCAAAAGCTATTGAAATTTTATTTTTAACCTGATTACTACTGGAACATTTTTCTTGTTCAGCAGTGTAGCAGGAGGCAGATAATACTGTTTCTTGCCTTGATGATTGTTAAATGTTTTTAACACCTTCATGTGGTAATTTTACAGTAGTTGTACTTGCACATGAGCAAATGTGAAGGCCAAAAAAATTTAAAACATCTGATCTGATCTGCTAGCATTCCAAAAGCTGTTTTGTAAGAGTGGATTTTCCTGATTTTTGCATTATGGTCCCCATATGTATTTAAGAACATGTCACAGAGGCAAGAAGCACATATGGTCATTTATTAACCAAGTGAATGGGATCTCTCACAAGAAATAAATGGGATCTCTCACAATTCTGTTTTTATTAGCATGTTTTAGCACTTTGTTCTTCATTAAAAAGTAAAGTTTTATTAAAGGGAAGCCTGGTTGCATTCAAACTTAATTTTAAGCTTGCTTTTCTTTTAGTCAGTGGAGTGAAGAAGATGAAATTGCAGACTACAAGCAAAACTGTGAATGGATGGATGAATGTCAGGATGTAATGTTTGAGACCTGGTATGAAAAGATAGCTCAAGCTGACCCAGAGAAGCAGAGAAAGGTGACTTCATGTTTTGTATATTTATCTGCAGAAGGAGTAAATAAGAGACCTTTAAAAGCCTATAGGGGAGAAAGGAAACTGGTTTATAATGAATTTTTATGAGTGGATCTCTGTAGACTTCCATGAGTTGAAAAGGATTAAAAGATCCCCATTCATTTTTGGCAAGGGAAATGTTCTGCTTTCTGTCTGAAGCTTTCTCAAAGTCAGAAAATTATACTCAAGTAAATTGTGTTGATTTATTGCTGTAGATGCACATGTTTGTTGCTCGTTACTGTGACCTGTTAAATGTGGACATATCCTGCGATGGCTGTGATGAAATTGCGCCTTGGCATCGCTACCGTTGTTTGCAGTGCAATGACATGGATCTGTGTAAAACTTGTTTCCTTGGTAAGAACCATTAAATAACCCCTCAAAACCCTGTATTTGAAGCCAAAATAGTATCTTGTAAATAATACACAAAATAAAGTCAAACGCTTTTCATCTGAGTTCTTTGGAAATGTTTAACTTTTCTTTCCCTAATATGTATGTGAACTTGAAATTAGGAAAGGGCCTTTCTCAGAAAGATTTTACAGGGAAATCTTTCTTTACAGGTGGAGTTAAACCTGAAGGACATGAGGATGACCATGAAATGGTGAACATGGAATATGCCTGTGATCACTGCCAAGGAGTTATCATAGGTCGGAGAATGAACTGCAATGTGTGTGATGACTTTGACCTTTGTTATGGATGCTATCATGCAAAGAAATACTCTGACAGGTATTAAAAATGTGATTTGCTTTCACTCACATGGCAGAAAGACAGTATTTTGTAGCTAAATACAATCAGTCATTCTTATGGTGCTTCCTTTAAAGCTGTGTCTGACATCAGAAACCTCCTTTGTGTCCTTTGGGGAAACAAAGATAGCACCAGTTCAGCAAAAATGTCTGGAAACCTGCCTCAACCTCTGAAGTCACTTGGTAGCAATTTTTTTCTGGATGTGGCTAGGAAAGCTGCAGAAGGAGTTACCAGTCCTGTATGACAGGACAGAAGAGGCAATCACTGTTATGGAAAACAATTTCAGTGCTTGACACCAGAGGTCATAAAAACCAGGTCCACGGTTTGAACCTCTGGAATGTGTTGGGTTTTAAGTGGTTTCCTGTGAAGGTGTTTTGTGTTGACTGACTATGTTGGTTAGCAAAACACAAACTGCATTCCTAAGTGATGTCCCTTCTCCTTCCAGCCACTTGCCCACCCACAGCATCACAGTGTATCCCATGGTGACCATCCGAATCAGTGACCGGCAGCGCCTCATCCAGCCCTATGTCCACAATTATTCTTGGCTACTCTTTGCTGCCTTGACTCTCTACAGTGCGGATCTGGCGAATGGGGAGGAAGTAGAAGGAGAGAAACTGGATCCCCAGGTCCTCAGTCATGCCAGAGTTCTGCAGCATCAGTGCATTCAGCTCATTGGGGACTGCCTGATGAAAGCACAGCATGGAAAAGGTGAGTCAGCTCGTCCTGCTCTGAACAATGCTTTCTACAAGTGTCAGAAATGTCTGTGGTTACTCACTCTGAAGTTTCCAAAGGAAAGGGGAAGCTACTGTGTACTTCACTGAGAATAACTGTTTATGTAGAAAGCAAATGTAGAACAAGTGTCGTTCAGGGTCATTGGAACATGGAAAGTTGAGTGCTTGAGAAAATTAATTTTATGCTTACATAAACATTGGAGACAACTTGGTATGTCTGTGGTTGTTTTTTTTTCCATCTTAGCTGTTGTAAACGGATCAGTCAATACAGCTTCATGTTCTGTTAGTAATGTATCTCTGACAGCTGAAGGACAGCAAGTAACTTGGTGGAAAAAGCTTTTTGTTCTGCATCTCTTGGGAAGAGATTTTTAACCTTCCAATACCAAAAGTGTTTGTGGTATAAATTTCTGGTAGTGGTGTTCATTTGTCTGGAAAAGGGGGTTTCTGTGAACAAAGACCTACTACAGAAAATACAGTGATACAACAGGGACCTATGGTGAATGTATCAAAAATTCTAGACTAAAATGCAAATAAGTTTGCTGGTAGTTTTTGTGAGCAGCTCTAATACAGCTGAAATACCACCACCAGCAAATACTTATGCATACTCATTAATTAATCTGTTTACAATATACAGGTCTATTTTGCAAGTGGTCAGAAGATTGAAAAGTAAAAACAAATTTCATTTGCTATTCATAATTTACAGTTTACTGCTTTTTTAAATTAAGACCTCTACCCCAATGGTATCTTTGAGGTGGAAGATGTCACCACCTGTCCATCACTAGTATTTAATGGAACTACAGAATTATATGAGCTTGATGGAAAACATGTTTTTGATGGACAGGTGGTGACAAAATGTTCAAAATGTTTAAAAGAAGTGTGTGAGAAGTTTACAGTTCTCTTTTAAAGTGTTTCAGTTCTGCTTTTTGTCTGTCTTACCACTCAACAGCTAAATGACTTTTATAACTTTCATGCTCTCAGGACTGAAAAATTTAGCTCTCCTCTGCATGTTACCAGAAGATGAGTCTTTCTCAGAGAATGACACTGTTTCAGGCAGTCCTCCTACAGACAGTGCTCCAAAAAGTCATCCTGGTGATAAAGCAAGGAAGGGAAGAGATGAGAAACCCAGCACAGGCTCTTCGGTGCATCGTAGTGTAAGTACCTGTTATTTCCAGAACCCCTGATATCAGATATCTGATCTGATATTAAATATCTTTAGATGCCTAAACATCCTATTCTGAATGTGGGACTGAAATAAGGGATAGTAATGATTTCATTTACAGGTAGACGTTGAGGGGCAAGGGGACAGTTGTTTTTTTCATTAGATCTGGCTGATCAAAAACTTCTTGTTCTGAACTGATTCACAAAAGTGTTGGAGGAGAGAGGCATGTCTTGTTCTTTGTGAAAGGGCTGTCATTTGCCTTTGTTGTTAGCACTGTTAAGTAGGAGAATGAGTTTCCTACACTTTTATAGTGTTTAAAACTATTATACTGTAATATTTTTATGCAGAAAGATATGAGCAAAATAAAAAAAACATAATTTAATTGTATGAAAGCTTAAGACATGAATACATCAAGAAATTCTTCAGTAAAAGGTTTTGATACTCAACTGACTTCTTTCCATGCTTGCTCCTGCAGGTATTAAGTTTTCTTTTAATATTTTAGTACTATTATTTTATTTTTAGGGGAAAGGTGATACTCACAAGGAAATCCAATCTCCTGCAGAAGATAAAGTAGGAAAACAAGAAATTGAAATCAGAGCTGTCTCTGCAAAGAAAGCTGTTGTAAGACAAGAGTCAGACTTGTCTGTGGATAGGAATGTTCCTCCATCAGGTAAGAAATGATTTCTCATTTTCCCTGTCACAGAAATATCCATTCATCTGCAATCAAACAGCTGTCCTTTTTATTCCTAATCCAGTTTTGCATGTTTTCAAATGTCTGTCTCCTTTGTGAAAACCTGCCAGACATTGCTTTAAACAATTGCTTTGCAGTCGGTTTAAAGGAGTCTGGAAATCAGAGTAGATTTCCACAAATATTTATCCATCCATCTATAGAGATTATAGTTCCTGTTGGGCTAACACAACTCTTGTGTGTTCTGAGGCACTTGGAACCAGAAATTAAGTGTTTTATCCTGTTAAAGACTGGGATTGTAAGAATTATGATAGTTAAAGGGATCTGTCTGTAGCACTGTCCTTTATACGTATTTACTACATGGTATAAAGTTCTTTACCTGTCTTCCCTACACTTTTATAAAGACTTTATTTTCAAATTGTAATAATTCTTTTTATAATTTATTTTTAGATTTGTATTGTAAAAGTTGAGCTATCACTTATTTCTTTTATTTTTAATGTCACTTAGGGGATTTTCTTCTTTTGTTTTTTTTTAAAAGCAGGTGACGCCATCTCAGAGGATTCAGCCCAAAAGCCAACAGAGAAGGTTTTAATACCTAGTCAGGAACAAGTTTTTGCTGAATGCTCTCAGAAGAGGATTCTGGGATTGCTGGCAGCTATGTTACCACCTTTCAAATCAGTTAGTTCTTTTTACTTCAGTCTGGGTGGTTTTCTAGGTGCACAAATAACATGAATAAAATTCAAAGGAATTAAATGTGGGGTATGGACCCTTGTTGCTTACATGTTATGAAATGTGAATTAGAATGTCATCAGACATTGACATCACTAAGGAATGTAAGGGCTTGTTCCTGGGTGGGGGGCAAGGGAAGGGAATTTTAATGTAAGTGTGAAGTAGTGTCTTAACAGTTCAGCAGTTCAGAAGTTTAAATCTTCAGTTTAGCTTCATGTGTCAGGTCACACTAACAGGCCAGTAACCAAAGTAGGAATGTAGTTTCTCATTCCTTTTGTCCTATTTGAAAGACCTTTAGAATAGAATGTTTTGCATGTTCTGACTTTGACTAAAAATCTTGTTTTCTTTCCCTGCCTCACTGAGATTTCTCTCTCTCCACAGGGCTCCACAATGTCTCTGATCAACCTGGAACAAATACTTCCATTGATGTTTCATGTTGTAATTTCAAATGCGGGCCACCTGAATGAAACTTATCATTTAACCTTGGGGCTCCTGGGCCAGTTAATCCTCAGGCTTATGCCCGCAGAAGTGGATGCTGCTGTTACTAAAATCCTTTCAGCCAAACATAATTTGTTTGTACCAGGAGATGGGTCTACAGTGCCAGAAGGATGGAAGACAACTCATCTTCTGTTCAGTCTGGGAGCTGTGTGTTTAGACAGGTGCTTCTTACCTTCACCCAATTAGTTAATCTCTGCTGAATAGTTACTTTCTTTCATGTGTGCCTTGTGCATAGAGGCTTTTTAATAGACCTGTACTCTGGTCATGGGAGTGGCTTAGCATCTGTAGCCCTTGTTGCAATGGGAATCTTAATTTCCTTCCAGAAGAAGGCTGGCTGCTGAAGAGTGGCCTGATTTCCTGTGCTTACCTACAGAGCATGTCATGGAGGAGGAAGTGAGGTTTTGAAACAATGAGGAAAACAAAAAATACAGTCCTTTTTTTGTGTGTGTGTGACATTAATTCTCTCACATTGTTACAAATCTCTTGTGTAACTTGGGAAAGGAGGAGGGTGTGTCACATAATACTCACCATTGCTGAGTTCTGGATCTGGCCCTTCTGTGTGAGAGTGTTTGAGAGAAAGGTTTTTTATAGTAAAATAGCACTGGAAACAGGAGGGAGGGATGGATTTTGAAGATCCTGAGAAAGCACTCAAGCATTCTGAGATTAATGTCACACCTGTTAAATGTGACATTTTTATTGTAGCTGTGTTTTACATGGAGGGTTAATAAACAAATAAAAACATATGAAATTGCTTGAAAGGCAGAATATTTGGATCATAAGCCGAGGGAAAGGTTTTTCTCAAAAACTCATTTTAGTGTGAGGACACTAGTCCCTGTAGGTTATTTGTGTGATCCACAGAGTAAGCAGGTAGTCACATACATGGTAAATGAACCTCTTGCTGCAATGCAAACAGAAATTTCTGAATTCTAAACTAAAATTGAGAATTAACAGTGGCAATGTTCAGGCACACTTTGATTTGGGACGGTAAATGCTCTCAGAAAACAGAATAGTATTTATGCTCTATGGAAAACAAAGCAGAATTCATGTATGAGCTGGCATGAAAGCTTCAAGTATTTAGAAGAACAGTTATGTAATGATTTGAAAGCTGCAGGTGTGACAGATTACCAGTGATATGCTGTCTTGAGGAAAAATAGCTTCAGGTAAGTCTGCAGTCAGCCCTCCTAATGCAGCCTGCTCTTGCTTTGCAGCCGTGTAGGTCTGGACTGGGCGAGCTCCATGGCAGACATCCTTCGCTCTCTGAACGCCTCTGCGCAGTGGCACGATGTGATCGCTGCTTTCACTGACCACTGCATTAAGCAGCTTCCCTTCCAGCTAAAGCACACCAACATCTTCACTTTGTTGGTGCTGGTTGGCTTTCCTGAGGTAAGTGACCTGTCGGTCTTAAAGGAAACAGAATTGTTTTAAGCTTTTAGGTGTCTCTTTTTAAATACTACATTCCATCAGTTGGGGACATCCTTTATAAACTCTCAAAACCTGGTGCGTGTCAGAGTTTGCATCTTTCCACTTGTGCACAATTAACATTGGTCTAATTAAGAATAATGACCTGCTTTTGCCTGGCATTTCTTTATAACTGCAACAAGCAAACCAGCTGTGTTTGTTTGAGTATCAAAAAGGACTTTTGTACAAGCAAAACAATCCAATCTCCATCTTGATGTTCGTAACTGATACATTGCCTGCGTAACATTAAGTTGGTTGTTGTAGACATTTCTTTTATAGACTTGAACTGCCATTTCTAAAGGTCAGCAAATAGCTGGCAGCAAGCAATGGTTCAGCTGAAAAATACAATACCAAGAATAAGCAAATATAACCAATATAACACATGGCTGTGTATTTGTAAATAAGTATTCCAAATCCCATCTGAAGTTCTACTGCCATTTCAGGTGCTGTGTATGGGCACTCGTTCTGTGTACATGGACAATGCTAATGAGCCTCATAACGTGATCATCCTGAAGCACTTCACTGAGAAAAACAGGGCAGTGGTTGTAGACATCAAAACCCGAAAGAGAAAAACAGGTTCTGTGACTTTTTTTTTTTTTTTACCAGGGAATCACAGAGTATTTCCTTACAGTTTGTTATGGATACCCAAAAGCAAATGTTAACTAGACCACTCTGTGCAGGTCTGCAGAGTTTGAATTCCATTATTAGTAAGTTGCCTGACTTTCTCATAGGTTACCAAATTCCGCTTGCGGGTCACTGCCAAATTGTGAAGCTTCTGCAGTAATTATTTCAATTATCTTTATTCAGAAAAGGATTTAAAAAACTATTGAGACCATTCTGTTAATTGAGAAATCACAGAAATAGGCTTTTGCTGAAGCAAGTGTTTCTGTTTTAAAGATTTATGTACTGCTTGTGTCTTACCCTTTACAAACCTGTGCTTAATGTTTTAAAACAATTGCTAATTTAAAAACAGTTTGTATATCCCTAAAATTTGAGGCCAAGTGAAACATTTAATATATAACAAATCAGTTGTATTTTTAGGAGCAAGGGCTTTTCATTTTGTGTGACCTAATACAGTGAAGTTAATAAAGCAAAAGTTGTCCTAAGATTTGACTACTGAAGTTGTGTAAAAGACATTTGGAAAAATCAACAGACTAAACTGCTTTTTGATATTGAAGGAAGATTTGAATATAAAGGCTTCTCTTTGTTTTAACTGTTGACATTTTAAACAGTAAGATCAGCAATATTTATTTCATCATATCAATTGCAGGTCAGAATTTTCCCCATTTTAATTGTAAAATACAACATGTGCTGTTTTGCATGCTGTATTGCTAATGTGCAGATATGTGCTGTTGCCAGAAGTGACCTGTGAATTTTTAACTTATACTGAAAAATGAAATACTTCCTCGACTGTTCAGGGGATCTGAGATATTTTTTGTATAAGACCTTTATTAGAACATAATTGATGTAAGGATGTCTCATGCCTCAACCTTAGATACTCATATCTAAGAGATGACTCCACAACGTTTTAAAGGGAACCAAGTGAATTGTGTTTTTTCTCTGTTGTAGTGAAAGACTATCAGTTGATTCAGAAATGTGGGCAAGAAGGCAGTGATTCCCAGACCCAGCTGAGACAGTACCTGCAGCACTTTGTCCTCATCTCCACCCACCTCCTGCAGACCAGCATGGACAGTAGCTATGCTGAGGCAGTGGAAACAACTTGGGTCTTGTCACTCGCTCTAAAGGGGCTCTATAGAACTCTGAAGGTACCTGGCACATAGAATATGATAGAGAAATAAAAACTGATGTTCTACCCTGTGCTACAGGAACTTGAGTATTGACTGAGCATACTGGGGAATTACAACGAGGGCATTTCTCTCACAGCTGGATCCCTTTACCCCCAGTCCATAGGGGTTTGAAAATGTTGCTGGGCTTTTAAATAGCATTTGTGAATCTGAGCTGGAAGTTGTTTTCCTTCTTCTCTGTGGGGGCCAGCCATTCAGGAGAGCTCAGGAAGAAATTCATAGAGATAACATTTTATGAAGTGAAGCTCACTTTTCTCACTCCTGAAGTATTTGAAGAGGAAATAATTTTTTTGACTGTCAGATCAAATCAGATACTCAGTTACTACTCTGCATGTCATAGATGATACCCTTAGGGGATTTAAAGTGGGGATTTTTATTTTAGGGAAATGAAAGAAAAAGATTCCCAAAGTACTTCATCTGGGCAGGAAATTCACCCGAGGCTGTGTGACAAGGCCTTGCAAGCACTGTTATGCATTGTGCTTTATTTAGTTATTTATTTGTGTGTGTGTCTATGTGTGCAGATTCATGGCTTTAAGGAGATCCAAGCTGCCTTTCTTCAGTCTGGTTTGCTGAAACTTCTAGTGAAGAAGTGTAGCAAAGGAACTGGCTTCAGTAAGACTTGGCTGCTCCGAGACTTGGAGGTAAGAAAAGTGACATTTTGTAAAAAGTCAGGCTTCACACAGTGGCCTGAAAGGTTATGGCAGTGCACTGCCCTCCTGGGGAGAAAGACTCAATATTATCTCTAATTAGTCTTTAAAAAAAGTTCACTTAACTGTATCCCTGAATCTGCCTCCTTCTGCCCATCATAATCATGTAGATAATAGCCTAAATTCTTTAACACAGGAACTGGTTTTCACTAATCTGATTTTTTTTGGAAAAAAATTTGCAAGATGAGACATTACTCAGATTGTTTTATGGATTTTATTTAGACTGTTCTTGAAAATTCCATTTTTCAATTTAGAAAATAATCTCAAAGAAAAACATGATTTGCACAAGGTTTTGCTGCAGTGCAGGTGGGGAGACCAATGCACACGTGGGCATGTTCTTTCACAGTGGTTGTTAATTGCTGAAAGACAAGTGTGGTTCAACTGTTAGTTATATCTTAGGCAGGAGTTGTGTTAATTCATATTTAGGACTATGCTGAAGCCAAAGGGCTGTTTTCAAAGTAGTAGGGTGTGTCGGGGCATTTCTGGCATTTTGGTGATAGTCACCTTTGCTCTCTTTTTGTCTTGGAATCTTCAAATCTTTGATGTACTGAAATGGTTAAATAATTATTTTCTCAACTTTCTTTGCACTTTCAGCTAATCACAGAAGTTGTCTTTGCAGCAGCATGAAAAGATGTAACTCATTAGTGAAGTGGGAAATGGTTTTGTTTTGTGTTTTGGGTGTTGTTTTTTTCTTTTTTAGGTGTTGCTTCTTTGTAAAGTACCATGTGCTAAGCACTGTCCAGGTTTTTCTAAAATGCTGATTGCAAATAAACCAATAATACCTACAGCTGTGACACCATATGCTACCTTTTTTCTGTGTAGATTTTGTCAATAATGCTGTATTCCTCAAAGCAAGATATCAGTTCCCTGGCTGAACAGGAGGATACTGAACTGGAAGACAGGGAACAAGATCAAGATGTGGAGCAGCCTGTTGTTGGTCCTGTTGATGTAGAACAGAATAAACTTGATCCTTTGGAGGGCCTGGATGAAGCCACCAAAATATGCTTCTTGGTATTTAAATTAGTTTACCTCCTTTTGGGTAAATGAGCATTTGCTAGTTGCATAAAACATTTGGTAGTTCATATGGTTGTTTTTCATCTAGATTTACAGAGTATGGGTCTATGATTTCAATGCATCATTCTTTAAAGAAAATAAAATAGAACTACACTAATGAGTGCTACAAAATCATTATACAGTGTTTTGCTAAATTGCTTCTCATTATTACTAATCCAGATATTAAGTTCATTAATTCTCTACCTACAAAGTGGAGAATAATACCTAGGTCATCCTTAAAGACATGGATCTTTCTTTTCCCCCTCTAATGTGGTTTGGTTTTTTTTTTCATTTCCTTTTGCTCCTTGCTCAGATGACACATGATGCACTTAATGCACCTCTCCATATTCTTCGAGCCATGTACGAGTTGCAGATGAAAAGAACAGATTCTTTTTTCCTGGAAGTTCAAAAGAGGTATGTGAAAGTACCTGAGTGTACGTGCTGGGTCCAGCAGAGGAACAGTGGTGGGTGAAAATCTAAAATCCTCTCAATGCTGAATAGGAATTCTTCCAAGGATAAGATTTGGTCTTCATGTGTGAAAAAGTAAGGAAATAAACTCCTGCTAAGTTGTATTTATGGAAGCAAGTCACCATCTTCTGAAACACATCACATGCTCTTCTCTATGTGACAGCTCCCATATGAAGAGCTACTATGGCTCTGAATTCTGTGAACTGAAGAAGAGTCAGGAGCTCACATGTGGCTTCTGGTACTCAAAGCATCTCACAGAGACACCATGTTCTCACAGAAATGAGTGATTTTGTAACATTTAAATCCTTTGGCATGTTAAAACGGGAGCAGTTAACATGATAAAATTAGGTAGTTTAATCCTTCCAAAACAGAAGGTGGGATGATTTAATTTGCATTTAATTGCCCTAATTGAGTTTGCATTACTTTGGAAACACATTTGTGTATTTTTGATTTTATTTTGCCTCTGTTAAGGTTTGATGGGGATGTAATCACAACAGATGAGAGGATCCGTACACTGGCTCAGAAGTGGCAACCCAGCAAACGCTTGAGGCTGGAGGAGCAGAGTTCCAAGGCAGTGGATACAGATATGATCATCTTACCCTGTTTGGTATGGACATCTCTACAAACAGGAGCAGTTGGGAAATAATGAATTTTGGCATTGAGTAGCTTCTGTTTAGTAACTTCAAAACTGAGAAATCTTTTTTAAACATCTGGAATAATCTGTTACCAATGTTGTGTGTCAAAATGAGTGAGCAGGTTCAAGAAAGAAGTATTTCTTCCTTGTTATTCCTTCCTTAAGGAAGATAAAGAACTTGATTTCCAGGTCAGGAGAACAAATTGTGATTGCAAGCTGTAATTTCCTCCCCTTATACAAGAGAGATTGTATCTCATTGCTGTAAGCTTATGCCATGCTACTGTTTTAGCATATCATTGTTATCTTACAGTAAGTTCAGCAGAACAAGGAAGCAATGAATTTATTTGCAAAATAGACACTACACTCGCAAGCTTTAGGTTTTGCATTCAATAGCAGGGTCCCACAGCTCTGCTTTATTCTGGGGGCTTGTTCCAGGCCGTGTGGTGTCACCAGCACAGCTGTTTATCAGTTGCATAGCAAAGGGCAAGGAGCTTCCTGAAGTAGTTTCACATAATTAGTAGGAAAAAAATAAGCCTTTCAACAGCTTATACAGAGGCTGTGAAATGCGCACCCCTGGAAATTGTCCAGACTTAACTGGACAAAACCCTGATTTTGAAGTTATCTCAGACTGAAGTCAAATTTGGACCAAGTGATCTCCAAAAGTCTCTCCCAGCTTGCTTCATTTCATGGCACTTGGTAGCTTTACATTTATAGGTCTGCTTCAGTTAACACTTCTGGTTTCAATTCTTACTGCTGTTTCCACAAATGCATAAGTGTATAGTGAGGTCTGCTGACAGAAACAGTGTTTCTCAGGAAATATGTCCCTATAGCTGTGTGAGAGATCCCACTTTTGTGGGTTTTTTGGCAAATTCATCTGTAATTTCAGCTTGCAGTTTGACTGGTCAGATATCCAAACATAAGACGGTAAATTATTGGCAGCCTATTTTCAAGCTTGCATTTCTCTCCTTGCAGTCAAAGCCTGTACTTTGTGATAAAGCAACAGAAGAAACCAATCCTGTTGCCCAGAAACTCATCACCAACACGGAGAGTGACCTGCAGCTCAGCTATGCCAAGCAGCGACGCACCAAGAGTTCCATTCTCCTGCACAAGGAGCTGGACTCCAGGAGTAAAAAGGCTGTGAGGGACTATCTGTACCGTGTGAATGAGGCAATTGCAGTTCTGTATGCCAGGCATGTGCTAGCATCCTTGTTAGCTGAGTGGCCTGATGATGTGGCAATAAATGAGGAAATCCTAGACCTCAGCGGCCCAGCCCATATGACATACATCCTGGACATGCTGATGCAGCTAGAGGAGAAGCAGCTGTGGGAAAAAGTAAGTGGATTTCACTTAGACATGTGAACAAAACCTATGCCTACACACCATGAGACTCTGACTAACGAAAATACTTGCAGTTCCTTTTCTTTAAATTGAAACTCCAAAATTTAAATTGGTTCTGAAAAATCAGTTGGAATCTGTCAGTGTCTTGATGTGCTGATCTTGTTAACAGAAAATGGAAAAACTAGCTCTGTGGAGAGAGCTCTTTCAGTTATGAAAGAGAAATTGGTAAAATAGGCAGTCTGTTTTGAAAATAGGCAATCTAGATGGTAATCTAGAGAAATTGGTAAAATAGGCAGTGCCTTTTAAAAGTTGATTTTACTTAGATCTCAATGTGTATATTGTAATACCCGCAACTCCACTGGTGAGCTGGTGGAAGTGATCTTGGAATTACAATAGAATGTTGTATTGAGAAAGTGTCAGCTCAAGGCTTCACAGCAATCAAAGCAAATCAAGTGCTGGGAATCTTCAAAGAAGGAATGAAAAATAAAGCAGAAGGCATTGATGTGCCACTGAAACAGTACTATGCACACTTTTGGACTGCAGTGACTGTCACCTTATTAAAAATTTTAAATAAGATGCAGTACAACTGGAAGAGGCCTAGAGAAAAATGGCAGGGATTGTTACAGCCATGGAATAACTTCAGTATGAGGAACCAACTGGTTTTCTTCATAATGGATCTTTCCCTTGTGGGGCACTGAGGGAGAAGGAGTAATGGAAAAGTCTGTTCCTCTGTCTCTGTAGATTTAAAGCAGTAAATAGCACGCAAACGTTAAGGGCAAGTATTATTCACTGGCCCTCCCAGTAAGAAAACAAAGGAGTGTCAGATTAAGGTAATAAGCGGCAGGTCCAAAACAAACCAAAAGAACAGGTTCTTGACACAGTATGTCATGGAAATTGTTGCCCCAGGGTGTTTTTATGGGTTCAGAAAAGGGCAGGATGAACTGATAGAATAAAATCTATTAAGGCATATTAAATGCAAAAGTGTAGCCTTTGTCTTAGGCTGTTTTGCTAGTGCAAGGCAAGGAGTGCATTCAGGGCACTGCTACATGCTGCCTTTAGTTTTAAACTCCTTTTCCCAAGAAATCAGGTTTTGGCTGATTGGGAGATGAACCTGTTGGCCTGAGCTGGTACATTACATTTTATAGGAGGAGCTAGGAGATGGCAGGTGAAGGGATGTAATGAGTTGCTCTGATGAACTGAAAGGACCTCAAGTAACAGAATTCCCAGTTCAGGGCTTTTGTGCACTTTGAGAAAATAAGAAAAAGGGAGACTCGGTTCTGAATTATATTTAGTGTGTCCTGATAGATTAAAGGGCATTTTTGGGAGGTTTTAAAGGCACAGAACTTGCATCTGCTGCTTTCAAAACTTCAGCCACCTAATTGATACTTAATGATTTCTTCTTAGGCACAGAGTTGTACATTTTTGAAGGCTAAAATATAGGATATATTCTATTCAAATCAAAACCTGTAGATATAGAAGGCAAAGGTGCCTGTTTAGTATGTTAACAAAGTTGTTTATCTTACTTGATTACAGCTTTAGTTTGCTGTTAATTACTTTATGGATTAGCCTTGATTCCCAGTTGTGGGAAGAGATGTAGCCAATATCTGCCATGTTTTTATCAAATAAGGAATGAAAGATCCAGAACAGAGGACAGAGCGAAATCTTTTGTGCTTATGGAGATGACACTTGGTAGGCATAATTTGTGAATTTATCTTGTTTCTTGCTGGTACCTTGATTCCCTCTTCAAAAAGACTGTGTGGCTGGACATGACTCATGTCAGCCATCAGCATGTACAGCTGTAAGTGTTGTTTTGACAGTAAATTGTATTTACATAACATTCCCTCTCCCCAGATTCTCCAGAAAGTGCTGCACGGGTGCAAGGAGAACATGCTGGGGACCATGGCCCTGACCGCCTGTCAGTTCATGGAGGAGCCAGGGATGGCAGTGCAGATGCGGGAATCTCAACATCCTTACAACAACAACACAAACTTTGAGGTAAGGCAGGCATGGATTACAGTGCATGACTTGCAGCTGAAATCACCAAGGAGTTGGAGCAGAAGCCTCTCAAAGTTCCACGTGGGCATCTGTGGGACTTCTGTGCTTGAAGCACCTGTGAAGTCTGTTTAGTCTTGCTTGGAAAAGGCTGATGTCAGGTAGCTGAGGCCTTGCCCTGCAAAGAAACGTGTTCAATCAGGCAATTCAATGTAATTCTAATTTGATCATATGAAGAGTGCATAACTTACATGTTTTTACTGTGCATGTATTTCAAGTAGATCAGATTTGTAAATGGTTTCAAGGCCTTAATGATAAAATATTTCTACCCTTCCATCCAAAGATTTGTTTCAGTTGGCCTGTTACTCCCTTGTGCTGTTAGATGAAAGTAGGAGTGGTGTCTTTCTTTTTTTGTATTTCTCATTTTAGACTCTTGGTCTGACACAAACAGGGTTTTCTGATTTTCTTTTCTTGTTACTGTTTGAAAGCATTTTTCTGATCTAGTTTGGTAAGTAATTATTGCCTCTGGGCAGTCTCGGGATTTTTAATTTCCCTGCTGCTCTGACTCTTCTGATTTTTATTTTTAAAATGCATATAACCCTTTAGGTTCTGGCAGTGAGATCAATATCAGCAGCAATTACTGCTTCTGAAAAAGCAAAGCATTGTTGGAAATTAATTTTGCATGCTCAATGGCTAATGTGAACAATAGGCCATGCTTTACATTTGTTAAATTAACTCTGGGTAAATATCAAACAGTTTTTTACTCTGGGAGATGCTGTCATATTTTTTATATCCCACTTGTTGTATGGTGAAAGTTGTGTTCTGGGTGGTACAGTGTGACAGGACACAAAGCTCCTATGTTTATTTCTCAGGATAAAGTTCACATTCCCGGTGCTATCTACCTCTCGATCAAGTTTGACTCTCAGTGTAACACAGAGGAGGGGTGTGATGAGCTGCTCATGTCCAGCAGCAGTGATTTCCAGCAGGATCGGCACAGCTTCAGTGGGTCTCCACAGAAATGGACTGATTTTGAACTTCCAGGTGAATATGCAGATTCAAGGTTATATAGGATATTGCTCCGACTCCTGAGAGAAACTCCTGATGCCTTAAGTGTGGATGTTCCTGAGATATGTAGGAAAAAAGCCAATCCTTTCCTTGTCCCACTCTGTCTGCTGTGATGTGCTCCTCTTGCATTTGTTTCTCAAAAGTGGCTTATCTGTTGTTGTGCTGTGACCTTTTCTTTCCAGCCCTCAGTCAAAGCATGCACTCAGCTACTGGAAACAAATTTGGTCTTGGTTCTGTTCCAACACAGTCCTTGTTCTGCACGATATTCACTTACATTGTTTATGCCTTGTCTTACTTTCCACAGGAAGCACATTTTTTATTAAAAAAAAAATAGGCTTATCTCTGTCTCCGTGCTCTGCTGTTGCTCCGAGCAAAGAGAGCCAGTGCCAACGCCTTGGCTCCAGCTGGTGCCACAGAGCACAGCTGCAAAAAACCCAGGGTTTGACTACCAGCTGCACTCTGGATTTTCTAAGCACATTTGCGAGAGCACAGTGCAAATGCCAGGGAGCTCAAGGACTGCACAGTTCTCATTTTAATTTGATTAAATTCCCTGCTTCTGATTTTAAATTGTTTTAACCCACTGAGCACTGGGGCACTGCAGGAAACTCTTGACTTCAAGTACTGTCAGCACCTGTAAAGAGATTTAGGAACTTTCTTAGCAAACCAGTTTGGGTTACAAGGTGCTGGTTTTGAGTTACAAGGTGCTAGTTAGAAGCAAATGTGTATTCTGTAGAAATATTTTAGATTTTTGTGAACTTCTGTCTCCCTTTCCTTCCCAAATAGTTGCAGAGGTTTGCCAAGGAGCTGAAAGCAGCTTTGGCTGTGAAACTTGAATTTCACCTTGTGAAAGTTCATTTCCAGCAAAGCTGTCTGGATTAAGGCTGTTGATTTCAGCAGGTTTTAGCTGAAACCAGACATTTAAAGGCTTCTGGGCTTTTCATTTGGTTGCAGGGCTTTCTCCTGTGAGTAGGAGAGAACATTTTCTCCATTTCATGATAAAAAGGGAAATTCTTTTTTAGATATTTCCTTTTAAATCCTAAAAAATGCTTTCAAAATTTTTTTGTCCATGAAACTTTGAAAATTCTGCTTCCCAATGAAAATGAGCCTGCTTGTCCCAGGGTGACAGGCTTTTTCATGGGGCAGAAAGCTATTTAACAGCTCTGATATTATAGAGCATGGTAGGTAAGAAGATGTTTTGTGTAGCATTACAGCCAACTGCCAGGATTTATCTTTGAAGGTGTAGATGCTACAATGACAAAAACCTTTTGAATGTTTTTTGCCTTATTGTAAAGTGGCCAAATGTTTTGATAGTCCTTCTACTTTTAAGTTTTTAACAGTTTTCTTCCCTAGAGTAAAAATGTTCAATTTAATTTTCTGATGTGTAAAAATTTTACTTTCAGATATTTTAAACCTTTTGTCCAATGAATTCAAGTGTTGTTGTAAAGAACTTGGCTGCCTGTGTAGAGGTTCTTTTTTAATAAATCGTAACTGATCCAGTAACACAATTGGAAAAGTGAAGTTACATGTGCAGAATATGGAATTTCTTTAATTTCCTCTACTTAGTTGTCAAAAATATAAAGACATTATCCTCCCTATCCAGTATCTTTAGACAAGGGAAACCATTATGGGTTTTGCTTCAGCCTCCTCTTTGTCACCCTGTTATGTGTGGTTGGGTTACCAAAAAATAAAAGACCACCTCTCTTGAATGAAGACATCTAGGGTTAATTAATTTCAGACTTTTCATTTAAATTGTATTTGAGATGGCAAAACTAACTCAGAAGGTAGTAATGTGGGCTTTCTTCCTTCCCTGCACGTAGGAGACACACTCTACTACCGATTTACTTCTGACATGAGCAACACTGAGTGGGGTTATAAGTTTACAGTGACAGCAGGTCATCTGGGAAGGTTTCAGACAGGTAAGAGATGCTCAGAATGTATTGAAAAGGGCCTTTTTAGTCATTTTGCTGAGCTTTGAGAGACTTGTGGTTATCCCTTTTTCTTGAGTTAGAATTTGCATTCAGTGTCTTAGAAATAACATGATCAGGTTCATTCAAGTTGAAACTCAACTGATGTCTCTTACTTCCTGTGGCTTTGGGATAGAAATACAAAATCTTCACAGAGAATTGGAGATTACAATTATAATAATGTAATTTGCATCCAAAATCTCATTATATGATAGTAATTACACAGAGTATTTAGTAAACACTCTGGGATGCTGTAATTTGAAACAGAAATAATGGTAATTGCATTTTTCAAAAGTGGTTATCCATTAAAATAGGATGGTTCCAGGTCTTAATTTCTAACATAAGGCGTTTTGTTAGTTCATTTTAGAGTTTAAATATTTTAATGAAATTGAGGCTGGTGGATAATTTGCTATCAGCAAAACTCTACTGCATATCACATAATAGGGAGGGCCTGTGTTTTGTTTGCCTTATTTGGGCAAAAATTTAATTTTGGATATTATTCTAATTTTTATGTAAGTCTTGTCTCAGAAAAGAGTTGCCATGTCAAGATGTTACTTAGAATGATCTCAGATCTTTGTTTGGTATTTTAATTCAATATTTCTGGCTTGCTAGAGCAATACTTGGTGTATGGAGAAAACTGACTATATGAACAGAATGTGTCCATACAAAACTTAACAGCTGCTTGAATTTTCTTTTTTCCAGGGTTTGAAATTCTAAAGCAGATGCTGTCTGAGGAAAGGGTAATTCCTCACCTCCCACTGGCCAGAATCTGGGAGTGGCAGGTGGGGGTGGCGTGTCGCCAGACAGGTCACCAGCGTCTGAAGGCCATCCACCTGCTCCTGAAGATAGTGCAGTGCAGCACCCAGGGGTGAGTGCACTGCTCCACATCCTGCACCAGTGCCAAAGGGCAGGGCAACAAAAAGGCACTAAACTGATAGTATTTTGAAGCAAAAAACCCATGTGATTTGAAGCAGGTATTCTTAATTTGCCCATTGGATACAATTTACAGTGCCTTGATAGCAGAAATTTATTACTTTTTCTTCTTTCCTGGCCTTTAAAAAAGTCTAATGAGTTAAAATGTTGTAAAGAAGAAAAAAATCACCCTGAAACAGGACGAAGGAAGATTTCAATTCATTTTCTAGAAATCATTCTCTTTGTATTAGTTACGCTGCAGAATTAAGGTAAGGATGAAATAATAACCTGGTGAAGTGATGATCTGATTCTCTGTAAAGTAAATAGATTTTAAATTATTACTTTAAGTTGTACCACTAAGCCTGTAATTGAGTTTCAGGTGGGATATGTGTCCTTAAGCTTATGTATGTATGGCATGAGT
The DNA here is from genome assembly GCA_013400515.1 of Erpornis zantholeuca. Lineage (NCBI taxonomy): Eukaryota > Metazoa > Chordata > Aves > Passeriformes > Timaliidae > Erpornis > Erpornis zantholeuca. The sequence continues at coordinate 1,835,608 of VZTN01022780.1, read as the reverse complement.
ATCTCTAGATGCAAAAGAATTTAGCAAAGTGGTTATTTTTAACACAAATGTATGGTTTTGTTCTCTTATATTTGATTTCATTTTGGTCTCCCTTCCACCTCCTTTTTCCCAGAAATGGGCATGGTGGTTACTCACTAATGCATCACAATTTCATTTAAATTACTTTTTTTCAGGGATTGCGACCTCACCTTACTGAAGCCACTTTGGCAGCTCTTCACCCATATGGAAAACAACTCATGTCATGACACAGCCAAGCCTGGTATTCTCCTTCCTCTTCATCGTGCACTGGCAGAACTCTTCTTTGTGACAGAAAATAGAGTTACTGTAAGCAGTTCCTGTATTTGTATCCCTCATTTTCTCACTGCTGGGATTGACAGAGAATTCAGTGTTACACTAAATGCAGTTTTCCTTTATCCCTCAGAGCTACAGAAACATTAACAACTTTTTCTTACGGAGTGTGGCAGCAAATTCTAATTAGAGGGGAATTCTGTTGCCTTATCCATCATGGGACTTTAAATAATAGTCATGACTATTAAGGCCCTAAAGCATTGTTCTGAGAGGAATGCTGGCTTAATAATTAATTTAAAGGTATTTGCATGTGGCTTTCCTTGAGTTGATTTTGAAATTTAAATATGAGCAGTGTCATGAGCTCATTTCTGGGATCACAAATGGTACACTAGTCCAATGGAGTCTGGTGTGCAGATCTGGTACCTTTAGTTCTTGGGGACTGCTCTAATGATCAGCATTTTAGTGTTAATTAGTAGAATATCACCTTTGTTAGAACCATTGGTTTTCATTGCATGTTTTCTGGCTGCAGGAGCTTGGGTGTCTACAGGAGTATTTGCTTGCCTTAAATACTGAAGATCATCTTCATCGCTGCACAGCACAGGTAGGATTGCACAGCCCCAGGGCTGGGTGGGTCTGTGATCTTTGTGGCAGACACTGAACGATTTCTCATTGCCCAGTAGAGTTTATAGAAGAAACATTAATGTAGTTGGGCATTACAGTACCTTGACAGGCCTCTGCAAGTTGTGAGTGAACTGTGCACAAATGCTTTTCTGGGATATTGGGAAGAAATTCTTCCCGTGAGGGTGGTGATGCCCTGGCACAGGTTGCCCAGAGCAGCTCTGGCTGCCCCATCCCTGGAAGTGTTCAAGGCCAGGCTGGATGGGGTTTGGAGCAATGTGGTCGAGTGTAAGGTGTCCCTGCCCATGGCAGGGGGTGGAGTGAGGTGATCTTTAAGGTCCCTCCCAACCCATTCCATGATTCTAGGTTTCTATTTCTGTTCCGTTTCATACAAGGATTTCTTTACACCTTGGGATTGAGGAGAATATTCAGTGTGACTTTTTTTTTCCTTTTCTCATCTAGGCCCTGAAAAACATTGCTGCTATCAGCCTTGCCATTAACTATCCAAACAAATCAACAAGTTTCTGGAATGTTTAATACTGGCTCAGGCCGGAGTGCATGGGATAGAGTAGTTTGTCCATAGGACATTGGAACAAACATCTTAACTCCGTTCAGGAAAAGTTCCTTCAGCTTCAGTGTATGAGCACTCTGCAGCCTTCCTTCCACCTTGATGTAGAATTTGTAAAAGTAACAGCGCACTTCAATGAAAAAGCACATCCTGAAGTAACTCAAGCGTCGCCTACAGTTATGTATGCACATATTGTAGCATGTTAGAGTAAACAGAAAATAGTGTTTTTTATTCAGAGGAATTAAAGGAAAGAAGGTAGCTGAAGTATGAGAATGGAAGGCCCCCACGTTGGTATCATCTGCTTCTGAGGAATCTTGATCCATGGAATGTGTCAGCTTCAGAAAATACTGCTGAACTCGGGGGGATGCCATCAGCAGCATCTGTTGTACATCTTCGGAGTGAAACAGGCAAACCAGAATCTGGTGGCTGCTGCAGAAATGGTCCACACTTGAATCCTGTCGTTTTTGCTTTGGAGGCTACTACCCAAGGAAAAGGATTTCAATTCTTACTAAACTACAGGTTGTAAAACAAATTGTGGGTGATTTGCAAAGCAGTTGAAGGATTCCAGTTTCAGAGCATCATCGTGCAAGAACTTTATGTTTCTCCTATTCTTTGATTCATTTATCTGGGTCACCTGTTCTTTCCTTGCTTTATCTCCAATGTATTATTCCAAATAGCCCATTATTGTAGTGCAGAGAGCAAAGGCTGGCCTTCTATCACAAGGCAGTGGTGATACGAAGACCTGAGGAACTTACATGTTTCTCAAAAATGACATCTTTACAAGAAATTATTCACAGGGCTTTTTTTCCTTTAGTTATTTTGATATTAGTGGCTTAGGAGGTCCTTCTTGGCAATGTTGGGAACCCAGACTCCCAGCACTCAGGGTGGGATTAATGATCAATCCACTCTTATCTTACAGAGCAATAACCACATTCCTCTTAGTGAACATGGAATGAATGGCAGACCTTCTATGCCAAAATAAATTGGCTTTCTTCCTGCACAGCTACATTGGTTATTCCCTTTCCAAAGTTAAAAAGAACACAGGAAGATTTGGGGGCGTATTTTGTGTACCACTGCAGTTTGTAGAGCTGGTCTTGTCAAATAGAAATTCAGATTACTTTTAATGCTAATTATTTTCTTCTTCCCTTCTTCACCCCAATATTGTACAATGGGAAAAAAAGGCAGCCAAAAGCTCTAGTAGTAAGTGAATGCAAGTTGTGTAAAGCAGTGGCTCTTTCAGGAGGGAATGTGTTTATTGACCCTGCTTGTTCAAAATTTGAGTGGTGCCCAAATACCAGTGCACAGGAGCCCTGTTTTGGGGAGTGTCCTCTGAACTGATGGTCTTGTCAGCTGGGGCTGGAGTTTAAGGGTGGCCTGATCTCCCTCTGAGAGGGAAACACGCAGTAATACATCCCTCAGATTTTTTTTTTATGGCCTCTAGTGCTGTAGAGTTTTGTTTTGACTTCTGTTCAGCCAGGTGAGTGCATAATGAGTGCTTGAATCAGAATGTGAGTATTCTGCCTGAAAGACTTAAAAATGAAGACCAAGAAGCACGATCCTGAAGCCATTGCCTTCAGGAATGGAGTGGCTCTCTTAGCAAATGAGAATGCCAGGATTCAGGAAAAGTGTAATATTTGTCAAGGACTGAAATGAAGCAGAGAGATGCTGCTCTGAAAGCTTTCCTTGAGCATCCTGAGTCAATTTCCTTAAAGATATCACGATGGGAAGGGAAGTATCAAGGTTGTGTTGTACTTTTAATGCAGGGATCATTCTGTTCCCACATCCAAGCAAGGTGTTTGAGTTTGCAGCCTCCCTGCAGGGGACTCAAGAGATCCCTGGGGAACCAACTGCTTCACACCTTATAATTGTTTAAGCAGATTCTGGGCACGGGGAGTTGCTCCACCAAAAGATGTTCCTAAACTGATGTTAGGGAGTCATATGGATGGGGCAGGCAAGCACTTGGAAATGGCTTTTCTGGAGCAGTAGGACTTCCTACTCACTGCCTCCGTGGGCATCCATGGCTGAGGAATCACGGATATGCAATGGGCTGCTGTGCTGAGCTGTGCAGCTGCTGAGATCTGCCTGTTCAGTCAAAGAAGGCTTTTTCTTTTTTCACATCAGGGATGAAGACTGTAAATAAACCATTCATAGAATCTGACATTCATAGAATCTGTCACAGCTCTGTCATAGTCACATTTTTTTCTGTTGGACTGTCCTTTTGCTTTCTGGGTGAAGACATGAGGCTGCAAGGATGACACAGGAGTGGCCAGAATTCCTTGCTAGGCATTACCACTCAAACTTACTCTACCAGCAGTGACTGGCCTCATGAGTCAGTCGTCTTGCCCTGAAGGAACTGTCTAGGAACAGTGTCCACTAAATATAATTTCTACCCACTAGATGGAACTGAAGGACTGTGACCTGAGTTGACACTGAATCTGTTGCTGCCTTATAACTCAAATCATTAATTATGAATTTTTTAACAAACAAGAAACACTGATTTTTTTTTTCTTCTGGTAGCTCTAAAGAAAGAGGAATAGAATACCAATAATGAATATTCATGATCAATCACATTTTGAAAATTATGCAGAAGTTCCAAGTGGATGTGAATGATGCTATTGAATTGTATAAAACTGTCTGGAAAACAGGTATGCTGAAAAAAAATGTGCCTAATATAAGAAAAACTAAAAAAAGTTGTCCTGCCTGAATCACCTATGATGTGTTTAAAACAAACCATATTGTTCCTAATGATACATTTGACTTGCTTTCATTAAACACTTAAAAATGAGAGTTTTATAATTTCTTTTCTTACGGGTTTACTACTTTGCAATTTTTATCAGTTGTTTAAAATATATCAGACCTTTAGATTTATTCCAGTTCAGTTCAACATGTAAAAAGAAAGCTACAGATGTGGGTAAAATATGCAAATGAAGAGAAATATATTGTAAAAATTCTATAAAATCAAAAAAAAGTACAATATGGTGTCTGTTTTTTGTTTGTTTTTCTCCTCTCCTCACTGAATGTTTAATGCTGGAGTTTGCAGTGAGATCCAGGGTTTTTCTTAGGAATCCTCATTTTCCATGCGTGTAAGCAAACCTGCCTGTCCCCATGTGGTTGGTAAATATCTGATATTGCATCGAGTTATGCAGGAACCAGACTTCTGGAGTCGTCTCTTAAATTCCAGCCCTGCTGTTTACATTCCAGTGGCCTTACCCTAAAAATTCAGTTTTCCCGTGGATATCCATTGCATTCAGTGTTTGTGCATATTTATGTTGAGACCTGAAACGCACATCTGGAGGCCCCAGATGTCACCTGTAAAGCTGAGATTTGTATTAGTAGGTGTTGATTCTAGTTAATGATATTTATCAGTAGAGGTGCTTGTGCCTACCTGGTCCAGTGGGTTGAATTGAAAAGGTTGTTTGCCTTGGGTTTGGCTCAAGGAAAGGGCTGCGTCGAAGTCAACATCTTTCTGTATTTGCCTAAAGCTGCAAGTTGTTTCCTTGAAGAATGGTCTAATTAGGTAATTTTATTAAACACAAATAAATAATAGGATTGTGAAGGTGTGGGAGAGCGAGGATTGTTCCCTGAGGTTTGAGGTTTCAGCTGAAAAGTGTGAAAAAATTCAGTGTAATTACTCTGAAATGTAGTGTGGTGCCAGGCATTGGAATGTAACAGAGGGCATCCATAGCCCTTTGGATCTGCTTTTCAGACGAAGTTCATTAAAACTGTTTTTCTTCCAAGAGATCAAAAGTAGGCTGCAAGTTAGCTTAGAGGTGGGTGACTTCTAAAAATCTATTTTTGGAAGGCTGAGCTGTGTTTAAAACAGAACTGCCCCAATCCCTGCATTTTCACAGCCAGCTCAAGTCTGGTGTTTCCAGTGGCTTTTGTACCTTCACAAACATGAGGGCAAGACCTGCCTGTTTATACCATTTTGAACCTGGAATTACTGCAAATCCCTGGAGTACCCTGCTGTAAAATCTGGGCATCCTGGGCAGAACAAGGCTCAGTTATCTGATTTAGTTCTTTCCCTGTTCAATGGTGAATCCCCCTGAAGTGAATTGTGTTGGGTCTGCAGGGGAGGCACAAGCACCGCTCCTGTTTCCAGGGGACAAACTACAACCAGGGGAGCCTCTAAATGCATGACCTGGCCTTAAGTGAAAGTTCTAGAATGTTGGAAAACACATTAGTATATGTAAAGAGGTTAGTTTTCAGCACTGGACCACGGGGTCAGGCTGGATAATTGGAACAAAGAATGGCTGTTGGTAAAATGGCATGGAAAAACAGGAACTGTACTGGGATTTGTAGGGGGAAACTGAAGACTGACCCACCTCACCTCTGCTGCATTAAAACAAAGTAGTCAACCCCCATTCAAGTGAATAAGAGAGAAATCCACTGTGAATAAGGAAGAAATTAAGTAAGAGGTGAAGGAAGTAATTTTAAAGCTCATTCTTTCCATGACGGTCAGGTCTAATGTAATCAGGTCTATTCTCCAGTAAAATCTTTCCTGATTTTTACCTAAGAAAGAACAAATAATAAAAAGCTGGTACCCAGCTCCAGCCCAGACTGCAGTTGGCCTCACACGTGGGTATGCAGGAATAAACACTTCCAAAAAAAAACCAAACCCAAACTCTTTTTTTCCTCCAACTGGAAACATCCACAAGCATTCCTGATAAATAGATGGAAGTCTTGGGCAGTTTTGTAGTGGTTCTTAGCATTTAGAGATTCCCATTCCTTGAATATAAAAATAATCAGTGTTTGGGTTTAGGGAGCATGGGAAAAGAGGGGGATTAGGCATAACTGGTCTGTGTCAAAGATAGGGTTTTTCCCCACACATGCTGAGCAATTGGCTGGGGAGTTTTTCCTACAAATCCTTTTCTAACAACTGCAATGAATTTTTTTTCAGATGGTTCCTTCTTTCCATTCCCCACTTTACTGTCTGACTTTCCATAATCTTACTGTATAAATCTTATTGCATTTTGGACTTTTTTTCTTAACATTTGAAGTGCAAATAACAAATATTTAAACTTGCATTGCATGGAAAAAGTCAGTTTTATGGAATCTAAGGAAATGTGAATTGAAGTACCTGCAAATGTTTGTCAGTGGTACCTTCTCTTAGAGGCTCATTTCCAAAACACTTTGTTGGCACCTCCTCACAACTGGATCATCACATCCACGGAGTGTTGGGAAGGCCACACAAAATTCTTTTTAGCTCTGTATGAGTCATTCCCCTTACACTGGCACAGGGTGCCCAGAGAAGCTGTGGCTGCCCCTGGATCCCTGGAAGTGTCCAAGGCCAAGCTGGATGGGACTTGGAGCAACCTGGGATAGTGGAAGGTGTCCCTGCCCATGGCAGAGGATGGAAGGAGATGGGCTTTAAGGTCCTTTCCAATTCCATTCCATGATTTTCTGATCTTTTACACACCTTCGTATAGTGGGCTGGACCTCCATTCTCACCTTGCTGCCTTTCAAACACCCAAAGGCTTTAAGTTCCTCAACCACATAACATTTCTAAGAATCAAAAAAACACCTGAGGAATCACAGGAAATGCTTCCCCTTATGATTTCATACTTTCTAATCAGCAAAAGCATCCTGTGCAAATTTTCCTCTCCAATAAGTCATTTATGATAGGACTTCAATGTGCGTACATAAGCAGACATTTACTGGGGCTTCAGTTCATCACTGTGCTTATCTGGGATCAAGTTAAATTTGGAATTAAGGTGTAATCTTAAGCACATCTAGTTCAGCTTTTAAAGGTAGGCTTTAAATTGGTTTTGTTGCCTTGGAGCCTAAACAGCCCATGCTGCTGATGGGAATTGCGCAAATCGTGTGGCTTTCCCTCGCATCCAGCAGAATCTGCAAAGGCAGAAAACAAAAAGATGAGTTGTTGAGTCAGGAGAAGTGTTGAGTCAGGAGACCTTTAGTCTCATCATCCTGCTTGAAAATAAATCACGTCTGCGTTTTTTACCCTTCTCCTCTACATCAATCACCCACAGAAAGCTCATTCATCAAAAATGTCAATGGTTTCCGAGAAATCCCCCCACTCACACCTTAGGGTTTTTATTCCTCTGAGTAGCAGGCTGGGCTCTTTTCTTCTCACTAATGTTTTTTCTGGGGGGTGGGGGGAAGTGAGGGGTGGAGTTGTTTGTTTGCTTCTTTTGGTTTTTGGTTTTGTTCCTTCATATTGTGGCTATTAATATTTAAAAAGAATATTTCGTCCTCTGTGGGGTCAATATTGGATACACTACTAGATTTTAAACTACATCATATTTACCCCCCCCCCAGTCAATTGCCAGTTTCAGAATACAGTGTGATGTGATGTGGCTTTGCCACCTTATTTTTCTGCAGAAAAGGCTCAGCCTCTTCAGAAATGATGGCATCTGGGAGGGTGTGCTAAGTGCTCGCTGCTCTGGCCCCTGCCTTTCCCTTAGGCCGAGGAAGATAATCCTGTGGGGGGCAGGACCTGGGGAGCTGAAAATAGCTACTTTATTTACCAGAAACTCAAAGCCTCTCTGACGGTAAAGAAAACCTCTCCTCCCTTTTGCACTAATAATGCTTAGCACCGGCAGAGCTGCTGCTGGGAGGTTATAGCGTGTGTTTAATTAAGCCGACATAGAATTGAGGGGGGGATATCCATTGAGGGGGGATATCCATGGATGAGGAGTGTGGCCTCATGTCCAGGAGGTCCCAGGGCCTGTCCCCTGTGCTTGTGCTTGCCGTGCAGTGTAGGAATTACTCTGCTCCGCAAGGCTTCCTCACTGCCAAACCCGGTGTTGAAAGGGCACAAGAAAGATCCCTCCAGGGCCCTGGGTCTTTCACTCTGCTTTTTTCCAACGCTCGATGCCCCTTTGTGGGGGCCAGGGAGGGCTCAGGCCAGCCGCGGTGCCGGTGCTCTCCGGGCACTCTTAGAGTTTCTTCTGCACTAAAATCACGTTCCGTCCCCGGCTCGTTGCCTCTAGCCCACCCCGAGCTCTCTTCAGGCAGGGCAGCGCGGAGCTTCGCCAGCCGGGAACGGCGTGTCCCCCCCGGGAGCGCCTGTTCTGAACGGCGACAGCCACACGGCCCCAGAGCGGCTGCTAGGCCTCGGGGGAGCGGGGTCCTGCCGGGCTCTGCGGGCCCGGGGCTGCTGGAGACGCACCAGCTCTCCTGGCTAAAAGCAGCTCTGAGGCTTCTCCGAGCTGCAAGCCCCGTGTGTGACACTGGTGGGGCAGCTCTGCTTTTTGCACCACGTGTTCTATTCCTGGGCCCCTGCGGACGAGGAGTTTGCATTCCCCGGAGGAATTCGGGGTTTCTCCCAGAAAGCAGCACCCTACCCCTCACCCCGGGGCCAGCACTCTGGGGCAGCCCCGGCCTCCCCTGGTTTGTGTCCAGTTTGTTCCCTCCTCAGGATGTGGCTCGTGGCACAGGAGTGACCCACCAGCCCTTTATAACCTTGATGGACACAGCAGTGATGCCACCATGGGCTGCCAATGCCAGTGGTCCATCATCTGCCCAAGGCAACCTCGAGCCTTTTCCTCAAGACTTTTCCTCCTTAGTGTGGAGTGGAGTGGTTGTACACAAGGTTACACAGTTGTTGGTGCAACTGAGCCTTGGCTTTAATTATAAACTAGTACTTTGGAAAGCCTTGGACAAATTAAACCAGATAATTGCAGCTCAGCCCCAGCTGGTGAGCAGTTGATTCACTTAGGCATTCAGGAGCCCCTGTCTGTGGCAGAACTCGACCCGAGTGTGAATCTCTCTGGGCAAAGGCTGGTGTCAGTGTCCCACCACTCGTCCCCAACAGCCTCTGGCTCCCAAGCCTGGCTCTGCAGTTTGACTCTCTGAGCTTCTCTTTGGTGGCACAGCCAAACTGCTGCCTCAGACATGTCTCTTCTGGCTACTGGATCTCCCAAGAGGTTTTTGCTGCCCCAGAGCCCCCCTTTTTACAGGGGTTGTAGAAGAAACAAGGCAAAACAGGAGCCTGGGGCTGTTTGTGGATGCTGCACCACTGGACAGCACGTGAGGAGTATTGGGTTGACGTGCAGGTGTTCATGGTTTTGCCTTGGGTGCTGCCCTCAGGGTTCTTGGAACAAGCACAACCCAGCAGCAGCATTTCACCTCTCCCATTGCAGGTGCCTGGGATGGGAGCAAGGAAGGCTTGAGGTAGGTGGTGTCCAGCTAAAGCACTGGGCAGGGCACCTACACTCCCCACCCAAACCCTGGACACCTCTGCAAGCCAGAGAGCAGCAGTCCCAGGCTGTGGCTGCAAAGGGTGACACTGAAAAAGCAGCACCTGGCCCAAAACAACCTATCCCTTTGGGGTGCCTGCTGCAGAGCCGGGACCTTGCCGTGCCCTGGGAGTGATGGAGCAGCCCTGAACACACCCACACATTTCCATGGGCTGCTGAGAACCCCCACCCTGGCTCCGGCCCTGGGGGATGCTGCAGGAGGCAGATTTGTGCTCAGTGCATATACCCCCATCCTGATTTTTCAGCAATTGCCTCCCACGGCCATGGTCCAGCCCCGGCGCCTTCCTGGGAAACCCTGCCAGCTCATAAACCACTTTTAATCTCTCAAGAAGGTCCTTTGTGCAGCCTTTTGTCAACAGGGCCTGTCCCATTGCTATAGCTACGGCCCCTTTGCTGCCGGACACACCTGTTTGTTTTTCCAGCTCCTTTCTGTTGCCATCAGATTTCTCTGCTACCTAAATAAAAATACTGAGAAAAGCCTTGCCCTGGTCCTGTGCTCTCCTCACCCTTCCCGATTAAGGAAACTCCTTGCTCCCCTGGGATCAGTTTTCTGCAGGCAGTGGGCTTATAGCAGCCTCCTCAGCCAGGGCCCTTTGGTATGGCTTTGTTTTCTGGTTATTACCCTTAAAATTACTGTGGGGAGCAGGGCTGGGGATGGTGTGGTTTGCAGCCAGGTCACCAGGTGAAGCAAATTCCTTGGGAAGGGTCAGGAGTGGTGATGTCACTGTGGCCCCTCAGCAGAGATTTTGCAGGTACATCATGGGGTTTTCTCATTGAATGCTTCTCTGCTCATGCATAACCACCCCCCCTCCAAATTAGTGCTTTTGGGATATCGACCTCATGTGTCTGCTTGGGCAGCTGACAGTGCCCCAGCCCCTGGGTTCAGCACGGTGTGGAGAAAGGCTTTTCCCCTGTAGTACTCTGCTTTCCCTGGCACCAGGAGTCTTCCTAAGGGTTTGCATTGCCTTTTAGAGACACTTAAAAAAAGGAAAATATTCCACATTTGTGAGTTGTGGTTGTTCTGTTCTCAGAGAAAAACACCCAGAGATGGAAACTATCCTGGGGAAGCTGCCCTTCATTTGCAAGGTGTTTCGCCTGCACCAGGTTTGGATGGTGGTGCGTTTCAACAGCAATTCTGTGAGCAAAGAGGGCTTATTGTGACCTTTATGGAGTGACTTAACCACAGGAATCCCACTTTTGTCTTCCCATGTTTCATTTCTTCCCCTTCCAGATGTAGCTGAGGTTTGATCCCATCTCTGAGGCCATCGGATCCACTGTTTTTGCCTCCTCGCTCTGCCCCTCGGCACGGCTGAGTCAGGCTCTCCGCTGCTGCTGACTCACTGCCGCACCGGGATCACCAGGACATCTCCAGGAACCCTCTGCAGCCAGGCAGGGAAAGCCACCCCCGGGCTGCAAGGCTCAATCCCCCTGGGCCAGAGCCCCAGCGCTTCCTCCTGGCACCCACAGTGGTGCTGACAAAGAGCAGGGAGACACCTCAGGATGCACAACTCCAGCCGGGCACAGACACCTGATGGTCTTGGTGAAAAGGATGAGCTGGGGCAAGGAGCAGTTCCCAGGATCTGGCCCTACTTTTGTGCAACAAAATAATTAAACAAGACCTCTTTATTTCAACCAAATGTTAGTGTTCTTTATTGTCCTGCTGCTTTGGTGTCACTTCTAAATATTTAATGTATTGGAAATTGTATTTCTGATTAATAGGATGTAGTTGATGCGTGGTGCATGGGTTATAGTTTTAAAAGGGAAAAAAAGGATGATCTTTAATGCTCTTAATAAAACAAGGCTGGGTTTGGCAGCACCACTAAGGCCTTGCACCTCGTCTGCCCCTGTGCTGGGCAGACCCCATGCACGCTCTGACCCCTGGCACCGTGTTCCAGCTGTCAGGTCTTGCCTGAAACTCAAAATATAACATGAGTGGTATCCCCAACTCCAGCTCTGTGGGGATGCAGTGCTGCAGGTTTGCAGTGATGCTGCACATCTGGAGCACAGGCACATCTGGGTGGCTGCTCCAGGAGGGATGCAGCAGTGCTGGCGTGCACAAGCAGGAAGGGCAGGGGAACAGCTGGACAATTTCAGGGATGTCCTGGCTCTCCCCCTGCCCACGGGCAGACAAAACCAAGCTGCTGTTGGGTGGAAAATGAGCTTTTTCAGGAGAAATGGGTCACACTCAGCTGGACGTTCCTGTAACCCAGAGAGCTGCAGGGAACAGCCTGTGGCGGCAGCTGCCCTGCACACGGTCCCATTTGTCTTGGAGGAAAACATCCAGTTTTGATATTTAAGATTTCCAGCAGTGGAAAATTCACAGCAGCCGTGGGTTGGGGAGCCAGGCGCTAATTGGCGGAACTTGTAGGAAGAGTGTCCCTCCAGCTCTTTTCCATTGGAAAATCCAAAAACTTTCTCCAACTGTTGATTCCTTGTAAAAACTAAAGCAAAACATGCTGGGTGGGGAAGTCAGGTTTGGGGAAGAACTTGAAAATGTTGGAGCAGCCCTTTTCACTCCATCAGGACAAATATTTACATTTTTTTATTGTAAAGTTACTCTTGTTTGGAAATAATTTGTTTTATTTTGCAGTCTGTTACCAGCTTTGACAAATCACAAAGAAAACAAAGTGACTTTGCAGAAATATGATGTTTTGGCTAAAGAAGAACAACTTTGTTTTTTCCCTAATTTTTCCTGGGAACATTGACATTTTGGAGCCTTTCCAGCTTAGAAATTTCAGAGTGAGCTCTTGTCCCTGTTTCTCCAGCTGTATCATAGAATAATAATTCTTGAAGGGTTAATAAATCTTATAATAATTTTTTAATCCATCCTGCACTGCCTGGTTCTGGGGACTGGAGCCATCTGCAACACTTCCTGTCACTGTGCTCAAACCCACCTGGAGCATCTGCTGCTCCCACCAGTGGCACTCCTGGGATTGAGTAAATCAATTAGAAATCATTAACAAAGGAGCGCTGCAGGTCACACCTAGAGACCATGCAAATTGCATTTGAAAAGAAAATCATCTCCTATTGCAAACCCATCTCTGGCTGCATGAGCACAGGTGTGTTTTCTCCCTGTAACCTCCCTCCAGGTGTGTGAATCACTGCAGGTGTTTTCCCTTCGCTAGAGAGGATGGAGTGCTTCAGGTAATTAGTGCTGGGAATACAACCACAACTAGCGGGGCCAGGGGAGGGCTGGAGCATCACATGCCTGCTCATGGTGGGGGAAACAGTTAAGAGGTGAGGGATGGGACAGGTCCTGAGAAGGCTGCAGGCTCAAAAGTGGCTCTTAATCAACCATGTGGCATCACACCATGGCCAAATTCAGTCTTATCTTGGGGTTTTCCTTTGGGATTAAAGATGCTATGAAGCATGGTTGTCCCAAGGTGGACACTTTGCATCCCAAAGCTGGCGACACCACACATGTCCCCACTGCAGTAGTCATTCCTAAGTCCCAATGCTTGTCATTCCTTTCCTTCCCAAAATCTCCTTTGGCTCCTGCACAAACTTCTCCAACCCCAACCAACCACTCTCCTGCTGCACTCAGAGCCTGTTGCAATGCATCCTGGCACCCGTGACTGTGGAAAGGTTCCATCCTTTTCATCCTGCAGAGCTATTCCCATTGGGAGCTTTGCTGCAGGGGTCTGGGGATGGGGCAGCCATGCCAGCCCCTCTTCAGCAGCATGAGCCTCCCTGTCCTTGGGGATGTGCTTGTGAAGAGCTGACGTTGAGGTGCTGGGCCCATCCCGCAGTGAACAATGAGCACAGCTGAGAGTTCTGGCTGGGGGTGTCCTTTGTCCCAGCCACGGGGAAACTGGTCCTGATGGCATCCCTGGCTCCCAGCTCATTCCTCACCCAGGGCTGGAGGTTTTGCATGGGGTGCAGGGGATGGATTGCGAGACAAACACCTCAGTATCCATAAGCTTTCTGCTGGAAACCTTCCCTTTCGGTGATACCACGCCCTGTGCAGCAGTGGGGAAAGTTAGTCCAGGCTTGCAGGTGTAGGGAGCTGGTTCAGGTGTGTCAACAGGGCTAAGCTCTGCCTAGTCAGTTGGGGTGGAAAAGTCAGTTCCTCCTTTAAGGCCCTTTGCAGGGAGCCCACAGCCCTGGTGATGTGCGATGTCCTGCCCAGGGTGGGATGTGCAGGGTTTCTTGTGTGAGATCTTCCTCTGTTTCCAGCAGGTCCAGAATCACCTCCCACCCTGCATCTCCTGCTTTCAGTTCTCCTGGTGAGCAGGTTTGCTGGACCCCTGGTCCGGGCTTTCTGCTGTGCCCGCCTTGGGTGCTGTGAGACACCCTCTTTTCCTGGTCCTGTGGCATGGGCTGGGCACCAGTGCTTGAGACAAGAGCATGGGCATCCTCTTGAGCACTGTTTTTTGGGGTGCTCCAGGGAAGAGGCTTCACAAAGCCCTGGGGAGGCTGGTGGGGGTCACTGCTGTGCCTTGCCTGCGCTGGAGGGTCTTGGCTCACACAGGACTCTATGCTGCTGCCTGTTCCCTGTTCTCCTCTGGCACATCCTCTTGCTCAATCACTTCCTTCCTCCCATCCAGTTTTTCCAGCGGTGCTTCTGCTGCTGCCTCCTGTCCCAGCAGCTGTTTTGTAGCACTGGCTATTTTGACTACTCAGTTAACTATTTATCCAGATGGAGCAGCTCTGGTGTCATGCGCCTGGCATGTTTTTTCCATATACAAATTCTGTGTCAGAGCGGAGGCGACAAATCCCAACTATCTCTGTGAGGTGTCCGGGGCGTGTTTGCTTTGGCCACGTTCAGCACCCCAGGTCCCAGCCCTTCTCCAGCCCCTGTTAGACTGAATTTGGGGTTTTGTCCTCCTTGTCCCTGCCCTTTTCCTCACACGGGTCCCACCATCAGACCTCACCCTGGCCCAGCTGCAGTAAGGAGCTGGTTGCCTTTATTTTCCTAACACTTAATTTTAATCAAACACAAATCCCGAACACTTTGCAAACCCAGTGACCTGTGCAGATGTCAATTGCTCTGGCTGGGGATGCTGTTTGCTGCCCTGGGAAGGCACTCCCTGTCCCTGCTGGGAGTGGTGGGGAGGGGTGGCCCTGTGGCCATTCCTGGCTCTGCCCAGCATTGAGGACACACAGGGTCCCCAGTCCCAGGGAGGGAGCTCAGGGAGGATTTTGTGGCCTGTGCCTCCCCCCAGGGCCCAAATGCTCACTGAGGGTTTGAAGCTGGATCTCTGCAGCCCCAATTACGGCACTGCAGAGCTCAGCTCCCAAATATGCTGCTTTTTCTTCCACTTCTGTTGCTGCATGAGGACCTTTGGCTTCAAGCTACCTTTTCCCCAGCAGGGTGGTGTGATCACCTCTGCAGCCCTCATAGCTCCCCATCTCCACTAGGGATGAGAAACAGCTTCATCTGAATACCTCTGTGAGTAAATTCCTCAGAGGATTTTCACCTCCATCTGATGCTCCAGCTGGACTGAGGATTTCCCCAGGAGCCAAACCTGTGGCAGATCCCAGCAGAGCAGAGGGTGCCCTTATGCCTGCGATCCCCTGGAACCTACCAGAGACCAGGTTCAGCTGCTCAGCAGCATTTGCCTTGAAAATCCCAACTTTGAAATGCAAAAAGTGATGTGACGGAAGCAATTGCAGCAGGGAGCTTACAGCAAAGCCTAAATATTTATTTAGAAACATTGTGTTTTTCCTCTGCTCTTGAATTTCGTAGTCATCTCCTTTGCTCCATCCTGGGCTGCGGAAGAGCAAAGGCTGCCTCAGCTTAGCCATACTGGAGGGGACTTTTCTCACCATCTTACAGCAAAACTAGCTGAATTTCAGGAAACCATTCCAAAATTCTCTCCTCCAACATTTTCTTCCAGCTCTATTCTTTGCAGAGAGCCTGAAGTTTCCAAGAGCACTTGTCGCTCAGTGCGTGAAAGAAAAGTTGGCAGCTCTCCGGCCTATTGTCATGACCCCTTATGAAACTCAAGGATTTCAGCTACATTTCCTACCCGCTGACCTTATCGAGGTTCTGCATGTTTTTGGCATTTCTTCATGCACTTGCAGGCTGCAAACCACCAAAGGCACGAGGCACCTCGCCTCAAGGAGCCTCCAGCCCCTTGTAGGGATGCATCGCCTGTGTGAGCGGTATTTTAATGAAGATAAATTACTCCCAGCACAATTTATCGAGTAAATTCCCTGTTGTTCTGTTCATGAGTTGTCAGCCAAGGTTTGCTGAGGGCCTTGAGCTTATTTACAGCTGATGGTTGGTTTCTGAAGGCTTTGCAGCAGCACCTTGAGGCGCATCACTCTATCCTGGGACCTCAAATATCCCATCTCGTTCACAGGGCTGGGATTCATGGCAAGAACGTGTCCATGTGGGGTTGAGTGATGTAAGGGTGAAATCAGGTCAGAAATGTTTATTTTCAGTCTGTGCTGGTTGCAGGACACGCTGCCACCCTTGGCTGCTGCCAGCTGAACTCCGGGGGCTGTGCCCAGAGCAGGAGGGACCAGCCCGGCTGTGTTTCTGCAGAACACAAGTGCACCCTTGGCCAGCAGCCAGCAAGCAGCAGCACGAGGGTGTTGGGCTTCCTCAGGCCGCCTGGCCATGGAGATAAGCGCCAGAGCAGGAAGTGTCTCACTCCGTGCTGGGATGGAGGACTTTTTCCTTGGGCTGGGAGCTGAAGGGCCGCACCTGAGTCCCTCAGCAGAGATGGGGACATCCCTGGGGTTTATTTCCTGCTTTCCTGTGAGGTCCCCTGTTGGGAACAGTCCTAGTGTGGCTATGGTGGGATTGGAGGGTGCAGGAGGCAGCAGGAGGTGGGGCAGCACCTGCCAACATCCCCATCCTGCAGCCACGTAACCATACTGGCTGCGACCCCGCAGGTAACACAAGCATAGTGGCATGAGCACCCCAGGGTCAGGTCCACACCCACCCCAGTGAGGCAAGTTGGAGGAAATAAGGGGAAATGAGTTTAAACTGGAAGAGGAGATATTTAAATTGGTATTAGGAATAAATTCTTCCCTGTGAGGGTAGTGAGGCTCTGGCACAGGTTGCCCAGAGAAGCTGTGGCTGCCCCTGGATCCCTGGAAGACTTCAAGCCCAGGTTAGATGGGACTTGGAGCAACCTGGGATAGGGGAAGGTGTCCCTGCACTTGGAAGGGAGAGTTGGAATGAGATGAACTTTAAGGTGCATTCCAACCCAAATCATTCCATGCTTGTGTGAAGTCTCCCCATTTCCCAGGGGAATGCAGCATCCCTCTGATCAGACACAGAAACAAGGACATCTCCATATGCTCGACGTCCACAGCACCACTGTAAGAGCCAATCTGCCTGAGGAAAGAGAGCTTTTTGCATGCTCTGCGCCAGTATTCAGGGATCTCCTAAATGTGGGGCACAGAAAACCCCTCTGCCCACAGTGATCATGCCAGAGCAGGATGCTGCACCCTCCCCTGAGCTGCTGTTGGGAGCTGCATGCCACACGGCCACTGAGGTTTGTGGTGGGCTGTGCTTTGCCAACAGCAATTGGTAAACAGCCCTGCCCATGGTACATAAGGAGGATTCCAATCTGCCTCCAAAAAAGCAAATCGACCCAAAGTTATCTTCACAAACCAAGCCTGGAAATGCAGGAAGAATTCCTGCACCCTCTGCCAACAGCGTCTGCCCTCCTCCTTGCTGGGGATAATTGCTCCATCTACCAGCAAGCTGCTCCTGGCAGTGCTTGGCTGGGACATCATGTCCCCAGGACTAGCTGCTTCCCTGGGGCCCTAAGTGCTGGCACAGCCACCAGGTGTTTGCTGCCTGCTGTGCCCTGGGATTTACCTTTGGAGCGGGGCAGGCAGGGAGTGGGATCAGACACTGGGACTGGAGGCTGCTGGGGAGTTTGCAAAACAACAGCTCTTGCTAAGAGATCCTGATATTTTATAGAATCCTAGAATCCTGGGCTGGAAGGAACCTTAAGGATCATCTGATCCAACCTTTCTTGGCAAAAGCACAGTCTAGACGAGATGGCCCAGCACCATATCCAGCCAAATCTTGAGAGTCCAACGTTGGGGAAACCACCACTTCCCTGGGGAAATTATTCCAATGGCTGATTGTTCTCATTGTGAAAAATTTTCCTCTTGTGTCCAACTGGAATCTCCCCAGGAATAATTTGTACCCAGTGCAGGGTGTGATTTTTTCCTAAAGGGTTCTTGCACACAAGCTTTTCCTGGAGGGAGGAAAAAAAATAATCAGAGTAAAAAGAAAATAACTGGAGTAATAAAGTAGGGGTGCACATAAGGCTGAGCATCAGCAAACCCAGCATGTCCTCCAACAGCACCTCTGTATCTTCTGTTTTTTTAATGCAGTGAATGTGGGAGAGAGCAGTGGTTTGGCTCAGCACAGCCAGAATGATTCCAGTTGTGCCCGGGGTTCCATCCATGGTGAGCTTGAGGAGAGGGACGTGACTCAACCAGTCACTAGCAGATCATTTAGGAGTTTTATTTCTTTATTGGTGATTAATGGCAGTGTTTCATTTCTAATGGAAGGAAATAGAGAGGAAATGGTTTCTTGCCTTCATTTGTCAGGGATTTGTTTAAAAGGGCGCTCGCATTCCCTGGAAATAGCTCAGGGTTGTGTATTTCCAGGGATGAGAAGCTGGTTAGGCTGAGGCTGCATGTCAGATGTCAGGATGATGGAGCACCCCAGGCTTTCCTGTGCGAGGCTGTTCCCCTCCCCTTCCCCATCCCGGTCCCCTCGGCCCTACGCCAGGGACACCCTGTGTCCTGCTGCCGCTGGATGGAATGAGAGGGTTGGAAGTTCCCAGCTGAAGCAGCCTCTGGCTGCGCAGAAGATCAGCAGTTAATTAGGTGGAAATGAATTTTCCTGGCATGTCCCTGCAGCAGGACTCTGCTGCAAGCAGCGTGGAGTGTGCAAGGAGGGTGCATCAGCCCTGGGAGCTGTGTGCCTCCCTGAGGGGTTTTGGAGCAGGTAGTCATAGAATCATAGATTCTCAGATTTATGTAAGCTGGGAAAGCCCTCTGAGATCACAGAGTCCAACTGTTCCCTCAGCAATGCCAAGGCCACCACTAACCCATGTCCCCAAGTGCCACATCTACAAGTCTTTTAAATCCCTCCAGGGTTGGTGACTCCACCACTGTCCAGCATGTACCAGGGCTGGACAACCCTAAGGGTGAAGATATTTTTCCTGATATCCAACTTAAACCTCCCCTGGCACAACTCAAGGCCACTTTCTCTTGTCCTGTTCCCTGGGAGCAGAGCCTGACCCCATGCTGGCTGCCCCCTCCTCCTGCCAGGGAGCTGTGGGGAGTGAGAAGGTCCCCCCTGAGCCTTCTTTTCTCCCTCAGCTGCTCCTCATCAGACTTGTGCCCCAGACTCTTCTCCAGCTCCACTGCCCTTCTTGGGCACACAAATGTGTTGGGCACAGAGCTTTTAAAATAAAAACCTTGGTTTTGAGTGGAGTGAATGTATTGCCCACAACTCCCCCTGAAAAACAGGGACTAGGAGGCAGCACTGGGCCAGCTGCTGGGCAGAAGATGGCAAAGCCACTGTCCCGTGTCCTTGCTTCTGCCCGGGCAGAAAAGCTGAGATGGAGTCACTGTCACATTGTGTGCATGGCCTTGTGTGCTGCCCACAGGGTGGGATGCAGGGAGAAGGTGTAGAAGGGTTTAACTGGGCTTCACCCCTGATTGCTGCCCTGGCATTGTGGTCAGTGTGGCACTGGGGGAGAGTTTCAGAGGTAAATTAGAATATCTGGTGGTTTATAAATGTCAGTTTCTGGTCAGTTTGTGCATTGAAGTTGAGATGTTTCCATGAGTTCAGAGCTCAGGGCTGAGCAAACCCAGGTGATTTGGTCACTCAAGGTGACTCTTGCCACCATCCCAAGCCCCAGAGCGGACACACTTTGGTGTCCTGGAGACCTGCAAGAGCCAAAAGTGTTATTTATAATCTGAGCCATTTAAAAAATTCATCCGTGCACTGAAAGGACTCAACCTTTGGAAAAGTGATTCGTGTTCCTCTTCAGCTGAAATAACACCATTCCTGGTGGCTGTCCTTCCCCAGCCCCGCAGTGGGCTCTTGGCCTGGCCAGGCAGTCTGAGCCTGAAAATCCTAGCAACAATGACATTGTTTTCTATATTTGCATCACTTAAGGCTAAGCAGAAGCGATGACACACCGTGGAGCCGGCAGTGGAGCCGGGATTGATGCCATCTGCAGAGAGCCGCCTCCACACCAGCTTCAAATCAAATTTTCTGAACTGTTTGGTTTGTGCTTCCCCAGGGCCAGCATTCAGGGTGCTTGTGGTGGGCACCACAGTGCCTGGCCAGGAGCCCGGGGTGGCCTCAGATGGGAGGGTGCTCTTTGCATCTCTCTGGGCATGGATGCAGAGATGTCACATCTTGTCCCTTTCCTTGGCACACATTGTACGCACAGGCTCCTTCCAGACATCCCGCCCTCCCCATGAGCAGCTCCAGCAGCAAATGTTCTTGTGATTTTTTTTTTTATTTGATATGATTTTAAAAAAAAAATCTTTTTATCCCAAGCTGTTTCTGATGTAGGAGACAAGGGCTCAGCTCTGCTCCATCTTCAGAGAGATGCAGCTGGGTGGCTTGCAAACCCTCTTAGTCTTTATGCACCTGGGGATTCTTGTGTTTTAAATGTCGATTTGGCTCTTTGTAATTTACTTAAAGTGCACTTGGGGACTCGTGAACTTGTGTGATCAGGTTGGCTGAGGGAAGAGAGCTTCTGGCTTCACAGGGAAGCTGGAAAACAGGCACGTGTCATTTCACAGGGTGGGGGGAAGGAAGCCAAGTCCTACGGTTTCATCCCACCAGTACCAGGAGATGCCCTGCATGGTCTTTCCTCCAGATCTGTGAATTTAGACCTTAAAGAAAAATTCAATCAAACCTTTCTTTTAAATAAATGCTGGGTTCTAAATATATGCATCCTGGGGTTTACATTTGGAGAGCACTTGCTGCATGCCTACTGCTTGAAACTTGGAGTGTAAAAATAGCATAAAAGCCAAGATTGGTGTGAGAGACTCCAGGAGAAGAGGCAGGCGCAGCACATGCCAACTGACATGAAACCACTCGTCCCCCACACAGGGGACAGGGTGCAGCCCCAAAATCCTGTGGGGCTGCAGGTGCCATGAGGATCCTGCACTGGGGGCTGTGGACAAGGGGACAGAAACAGGAAAAACCAGCTGGGAATGGGGAATGAAGCAGTGAGAAGGGAGGTTGGGGTCAGCTCTCTTTAATCGCTGGGGTTGTGCTCAGCCGCTGCGACACCACTGGCACAAGGTGGACTGAAAATTGCTGACTGTTCCCTGCTGCCAGGAAGGGAAGCTGGGCCAGCCAAGGGACGATTTCCCTACCTCTAGTAGGGCTGCTTGTACTTAGTGCATGGTGCAGATACTAAAAATAGTCCATGTAGACCAAAACCATGCTGGCCCTGACAGCCCTCGAGCAGGCAGCCCTGTATCAAGCCAGCCCCAAAGGAGCCCATTTTCCTTTGACAGTGTCTTTTCTCATTCCCCAATGCAGGACCAATGCTGGTCTCTACTGGACTGTTTTCCCTGCCATTCTTCTTCACAGCTTTGCCCAGGAATAAGAGAAGTGGCTTTGGGAGATTTTTCCTGAGGGGCTCATCTTTTTCCCTTGAGCTGTGGGGTTTATTTTCCCCCACGTGCCCAGACCTGCTGAGCTCAGCATAGCCATGGGCTTGTGGCAGCATTTCCCATGGCCACCACTGGAATTAGAGGCCATCCCTTGGCAGCAATGCTCTGGCCCAGTGACATTCCAAACACGGTTGTGTTTGGCTTTCCCACCTCACCATGTCCTGTGCCCAGCAGCAGAGCCGCTCAGCATCTGTCGTGTTCCCCCCACCCCCTTTTACCCCTTCCTGGCTAAACCCTGGCCACTCCCTCATGCTCCTCCTATTGGTCTCTGAGGGATGCCGACTCCACACCTCTCCTGGGTCCTGATAAAACTCCACACCCTTTGCCTTTCCCTTGCCTTTGTCCCCGGAGAGCTGAATAGCACTACGCGAATAAAGACTTTCCGTGCTCTCCTTGTGGAGGCCTCTTCTCATCCCCTTTGTTGCTGCATCACTGCAGAGAGAAAGATGCCTGAGCAAGCCATGAAGGCTCCCTGGCTGGTGGGGGCCCTGTGACCATGCTTTCAGAAGGAAGGCATGGAGCACGTGGACCTTGCCCAGGCTGGGTAGAGATGCTCCCTGGCACTGGTTGCTCTTTGCGGGTTTGCAACATAAGCCAGCAAATGCAACAAGCATCCTCAGTCCCCTGGTGATTTGGGGTTGAGCAGGAGCAGTGGCGTCCCGGGGTGATGGAGAAGGTGCTGTTGGCAGTGGGTGTTTCTGCCACCCGGGCCGAGCATGGGAGAAAGCTGCTGGCTCTGTTTGGATTGGCAGTGGCCTCTCAGCCCCACGAGTGCAGGGCTCCATCCTCGCTGCCGGCGCTCATGAGGGGATGTTTTCCGCTCTCGCAGCGAGGGCAGGAGTCAGGAGAAGCCTCCACGTCCATGCCAGGGCTGAGTCACCCCAGTCGTGAGGAAAGGAGTGTGTGTGTGTGGTGGGGGGAATTAAACAGTCAATCATGCTTTCAGCAAGCCTGAAATCATCTGTCATATTTTTATTTCCAGATTCCCGACTTCGATTTTTGTGGGAAGGTTGTTCCCGATGTCCCGACCGCAGTGACGCCATGCCGAGGGCACCCCCGGTGTGCTGGTGCCAGGGGTGGTGAGCGAAGCCTGGCTCCATCCCATCCATCCCATCAATCCCAGAGCTCCCCTCACCCCTGCCCCACAAGCTGGGGACTGGGGGCAAATTTCAGCAGAGAATGTGCTTTTCAACCTCTTGATCACCATGGGGAAGGTGGACACACCTTCCCCTTGGCTGCCAGCTCTTCTCTTTCATCCATGCATGGCTCGGGAGCTGTGGCACCTCAGAGGCTCCCAGGAGCCACATGCCTTGGCAGGGAATGGTGTGCAAGTGAGAACACTTTTTTTGGGAAAACCTGGGAATAGAAGGAGTCTGCTGGGATGGAGCAGCCTTACAAGCCTCTGCACTTAGGTGAGGAGAGCAAAGCAAGCTGTGTCTTTATAAAAAACCGTATAAAATAAATAAAAGCAACTAGTTGGTCCTTGGTTTCAGAAGGATGAGATGTGGCATTTTCCCCTAGAGAAGCTATGGTTGCCCCATCCCTGGAAGTATCCATGGCTAGCTTTGATGGGGTTTGGGTTTGGAGCAATTTGGTCTAGTGGAAGGTGTCCCTGCCCATGGCAGGGGAATTGGAATTAGATGGTCTTTAAGGTCCCTTCTAACCATTCCATGGTTCTCTGATCTCAGGAATGTGTTTGCTCTCAAACAGTCCGTGGATCAATGTAAAGAGGAGAATTTCAAAAGGTTGTTTTTTCTAGGTTGTTTTCTTTATTTTTGCCTATTTTGTCCCTGGTTTCTGGCCACAGGCACAGAAAACCCACTTGGCCCAAGCCCAGCAAGAACAACTAAAGCAACTTGAGTTGGAGGGATGCTCAGGAATGAAGCCTGGAACCAGGAAACCATCACCAATTCCTCAAGCTGGAAGGAAAAAATGGTGGAAAAAAGGCTTTACATCTCCCACAAAAGCCTTGGTGTGAACAGCTGTCAGCAATTCCAGGCTCAGAAATCCAAACCAAAACCAACTGAGCAATCACATATTTTTTTCCTTGTGGAGCCAAAAGCTGTTCCTGTCAGGCTATGTATTTGCTCTCTGATTAATATAGAGGATTTTTTTTTTTAGGGGAGAGAAATGGAGAAGCTGACAGCAGCATGTGAAGTATTTGGCAAAGGACTTCTTTTATGTTGCATGTAGGTAGCACTCGATATATTCACGAACTATAAATAGCCCCATACTTACATACCTCCCTCCACATATTGTTTCCGTTTCTTTTGCAGACTACCTGCAAAACACAGACACCCTCCTAGGCTGTAAATACAGCCATTACACTGACTGACAGCCCATTCTCCAAAGTTTTGATGCAAAACACTTTGCATTTTCTGGGGAATGGTGCAGGGATGTGGCACATGTGTTTTGGGGTATCAGTGTACCCAGAAGAATAAGGTGTCCTGGAGCTGCAGCTGTGTGTTGGATAATTCATGGCAAATTTTCAGATGGTTGAGAGATTTTCTTGGTGTGGGTACCAAATTGGGGTGGTGGTGACTTGGCTTCTCCCTTCAAGATGAAAAATACAGTAAAAATTTTGGTAAAGGGAGTTACAATAAATAAAACCTTTTGTTTTGGTCCCTCCAACCCAAAGAGTCCTGTGATTTTTATCATTTGGGAATCCTCCCCTTCTTATACTGAGCTAAATCTTTAAAGGGAAAGAATTCCCTTTTTTTTTTCCCTTAAGAAGTGTTGGAACAAAATCCTGGGACTTTTGGAAAAAAAATGCTGCTGCCTTTTATTTCCCCGTGCTTCTCCAGCTCGGTACCTCAGTCAAACCAGTCCCTTTTACACCCAGTTGAATTTTTTGGCTACAAACGCATCCGTACAGTCACTGCCGTGTTTTCCCAATTCTCTGCCTGAACCAGCCACCCTGACACTGCACAGAAATGTGCTGGGTTGCCTTTTTTGTCTCTCGAGGGCTCCTCTGCCTCGAAGCCAAGGGCTTGTGGAGGTTTATCTGGCTTCCCTTTGTTCAGCACTCACGAAGGAGAAAGAGGAAGGAAAGGCGCTGTTGCCCGCCTGCTGCTCTGTTAAAAATAGCAGGGCCGGGGCTCCCAGCCTTGCTGAAGGTCACTTCCCTGAGCCCCACTGCTGCAAATATGTCACAAATGACCCATTTTGGCACATTTATGATGGTTCAGAGGCAGCAAAGCGCCTGGAGGAAGGTGGGATGCTCATTGCCCAGCTCAGCTCCAGGGTGTGTATGGAGTTTATTTTCCATCCTAGTGACACATCCAGGGTCCTCTCCTGGGTGTCAGGGTGTGACAGCCCTGGTGGGATTTCTGCAGATGGAGAGATGAAGCTAGAATATCCTGACTCCCTTTCTCCCACGCTGGCTGGTGCACAGGGCCTGGCCCCCCAGTGGCTTTAAGTTTTTATTTTTAATATTTAAAAAATATTTTTCAAATTATTTCTTTTTAGTCTTGTTGTTATAATTTTTCTTTTAAAATGTTTTTAAGTTTTATTTTTAAATTAAGTATTTTAAATTTTTACTTATTTATCATTATGCTGTGCAGGTCAGCTACTGGCTGAGATCAGGGCAGTCCCAGGTCTCAGCAGTGTGACCCTGGTGACTTGCAGGGGAACAGGAGATGAGTGCAGGACAGGGGACAAGCTCCAGTCCTGTCCTCAGCATGCCTTGGTGTGGGCAGCCAGTCTCCTAGGAAACTGCAGGAAGGACTCATGCAGTCAGAAATCCTGTTTCCCCTTTTCCCACTCTTCAGGCCTTAAAAGAAGTTACATGGTAAAAAACCAGCACGTTATCCCGTGCAGTGTGTCGGGTGCTGATGTCCCCTTGGATTCCAAAGCTCTGTGCTGGGATGAGCACCCTCCTGCTGGCCCCAGGGCACCCACCCTCCAAGGGCAAGAGTGAGGAGGGATGAGGCTGGTTTGCAGCCCTGTTTACATCCCCACATCCTGTGGGCATTTTTGGCTTCCAGGCCGCTGTGATGTTTGTCCCCTGACAATGGACATGAGCAGTTGGAGGGGGCAGTTCCTGGTGCTGTGATATCCTGCAATTCCTGCTTGGCAGGGGAGAGAAAAGTGCTGAGGATATGAGAGAGGC
Source organism: Erpornis zantholeuca (assembly GCA_013400515.1). Classification (NCBI taxonomy): domain Eukaryota; kingdom Metazoa; phylum Chordata; class Aves; order Passeriformes; family Timaliidae; genus Erpornis; species Erpornis zantholeuca. The sequence continues at coordinate 1,810,164 of VZTN01022780.1, read as the reverse complement.
AAACCCTGGTGATGCTGGTTCAGGGCCAAGCAAGTCTCCAGCCCTCACCCTCCCCTTGGTGAACATCACGTCTCCATGGAGAGCAGGAATCATTCCTTCTGCCTGGTGAAAACTAGACCTTTCTCCATTTTTGGCTTCTGCTTTTGCTGGAAAGAAACATGGAGTGAAATTTTGCCCACAGGGAGAGGGCTGATTTAACCACCTCAATCATCAGCCCAACCCCAGGTATGTGAGGGGCTCTTGGTGCTGCCCAGGGGCCTCCTGTTGTGTTATTTGTTTTCTCTGTTTCCTAAAATCCAACAAAATCCCAGGTATGACACACCACAAAGACACGTTTTTTTCCAGAAGGCATTTTGCATCAGGAAAAAACCCATTTGAGCGTGAGAGCGAGTGTCATGGTGTTCCCCCTTTAATGGATATTAATGTATTTTCCTGCCTTTGAAAGGAATTGGAATATAGTTTAAAAAAGTAATAGTGGGCCAATACAGGTCTGGATTCAACAGAGGCTCCTAAGTGTGCTGCTGGTGAAAATGCCAGGGAGCTTGGAAATACCACAGGATCCAAGCTCAAATTTAGTTTGAGCAGCCATTCCAGACATGCCCCAGCTGGGGCATTGAACTTGGGAAAGCTCCACTTCCAGCTTAATTGTGGACAGGGCCATGGAAGAAAGCCTCAAAACTTGTGCTTTAGCGCTGCTGCTGTAAAACTCTGACACTTTACTGAATCCTATTTTTCAGAGCCCTTTGCAGTGGGATCAGAGCTGGAAAACAGGGTGACTGCCCTATGCAGCCATGGCCTCCCATGGAAAATCCTTGTCCCGACAGACTATTCCTCCTCATTTTCCCCAGATGTAACATCCTGCCTGCCTCAAAATCCTGTTCTGGCCAGGTGTTCCCAGGATGTCCATCTCTCTCATCCGTGGTCCTGTAAAGCTGGGATTGCTGCAGCCCTGTGCTGCAAATCCACATTGTCCCGGTGGGATGCATGGTGGGCCTGGTCCTTCCCTTCAATGCACTTTCAATGGCTGCATTTGTGCTCCAAGAAGCCAAATCCCGCTGATAACCACACTCCCACACCACCTTAAGGTGCACAGGGCAGCACAGGATATACAGCCAAAGGAATATATTTCCAGGAAGGGTGGGAGCACCGGAGCTCCAGCCCTGAGCATCGTGGTGGTGAGGATAGATGTTTGAGCCCTCAGGGAGCAGGACTGACCCAGAGCTGCTGCAAGTCCTGGCTGGGGGATTAGAAATAAACCCCTAAGCCTGGCTCTGAAAGGTCGGCTGTTGTGTAACATTTAGAAAAGCCTCAAACTGTTATTTCAAGGAGTATTATTTTCTTTTCTCCATAGGAAAAGCAAATATCTAAGCTGCTGTGGAAAANAAAAAAAAAAAAAAAAAAAAGCTGTTCCTGACTCTCCCTTGTGGATGGGGATTTGCTGTCTGTGAACTGGGAGTGAGGGGGAGGCTGGAGCAGAATGGCAAATGGCAGTGGCACTGTCACCTCTAATTAATTAATACCCCTGTGTGTGACAGCCCTGGGGCTAGGGGAGGGAGTTGGAGCAGGACACGGGGCAGCTGCACATCACCCGGGTTGATTTAGGAAGGTGAGAGCTGTTGACAGAAGAGATTCGCACCTCCTGGTGCGGCATTAGCTGCTCTCTTTGTGGTGGTTTACCCTGAATTTGCTCTCCTTGGGCTCTCGACTCCTCTCCTGGGAGCCATCACTGCGGGTGTGCAGCTGTGGTGGGCTCAGGGGGTGGCAGTGAGATCCCTGAAAAGGTGCGAAATGCACATCCAAGGGCTGGCTCCTGCATCTGCCACCCATTTCTAACTCCCTCTGGATTAAGATGAACTTGACCTGAGCGAAGCGGGGAGATGTGGACGCTAAACCAACCACGTTGGCGCAGAAACAAAGAGGATGAAATAGTCAGCTAAAAGCCCTGTACTTTCCCCCCAGCCTTTCAAGCCGTAATTGCCGCTGGCCGTCCTTAGACCCGCAGTGTGCCTGTGCTCGGGCTCCGCTAGCGCCTGTTACCCATCGCTGCCTCGCATGCCGAGCCGAGCCGGAGTCTGGCGCTGGTTCCCAGCACACAGACTGCTCTCTCAGCCTTTCCACCAAACATATTTTTTTCCCCATCTCAGAGGAACAAAGTGGAGACAAAAGATTAATCTTCCATGGATTGTAAAATCCTTGGAGTGAGGAGCGTGGCGTCGGTTCAGCGTCGCTGGCAGCCTCTCCGCTGACTCCGACAGACTCTGGGGCGGCTCCAGCCATCCCACTCCCCTCACCCCCAGCCAGGGAGCAGAGCAGAGCAAATCCACAGCTTTTGGGAGAATTACTCCTAATTTCCTTTTGTAGAAGCAAGATTAAAATCAGAACTGCCTGTAGACTTCCATGTCTTGTACAGCGCTCAGTCAGCCCTGGCTGGGTCCTGCTCTTCCTCCCACACTGCAGCCACGGCAAAAAAAAAAAAATCCTCAGTAGCCTGGGAGGTGTTAAACCCATTCCTTTCTTCTTTTAATGGCTCTCTTAAGACGGTCTACCTCCAAAAATTATCACTGTGGGGGAAACCAAGATAAATAAGGAGGTTTGTCCTTTCCTACAGAAGGGAATCCCCCAAACTCGGGGGACTACCAGGGATGGAGCCCAGCTCCCTCCAGAGCCTGGGATGTCTGCGGACCCTTTGCTTGCAATACTGGGTCTGGTTTCAGTCCACTCTCCCTCACTGACTAATTTACAGCTTCCAGTGGCTAATGGCTTTCATGGATTGCTTAATTATAGGTGGGGTGGATAGCGCTGCTTTGTTACCAGGGCTGCCAGATGTTCCCTTTGTAACTCTCACCTCAATCGCTCCCAGCCTTGTCAAACTTTAACCTTTGCAGCTGGGACATCATCTTCGTGCTCTTTTCCAGTACACATTATCCGATGAAACTGGGAGAAGCAGGAACAACACCCTGCACTTGATCTAGCGGTAGGGACTCACGTGTGGGGTGGGTCACTGCTGGGCTGGAGGAACTGCTGGTGTGGGACAACATGACAAAAGGGTCAGGAGATGTTGGGGAGATCAATGAGGGTCTCCAGGTGGTACATGCACAGTCACACAGCTTGAGCTTACAGTGTCTTGTCTCTGTTCTCGATCTGCACAATGAGCATTAAACCAGACCCTCACCTTCTTGTGTGCAGGTGAGGCAGTTTGTGGTGCAGGGCCTTGCCTAAATCACACCCAGGAGGACACCAAGAACCCTCTTTCCAAAAGCCTTGCTCTAAGAGCACCATGTTTACTGTGAAATAGGTTAAAAAGGCCTGGGCAGCTGCCTGTCGTGGGCTCCCACACAGGCGAGGGGGACAAGGGGCTGGTCCCACCCCTGCCAGAGCAGCTGCTTTGAGAGCAGCTCCCAAGTTTTGGGGATGATCTACTGCATCAGGTCCTCTGTGCCCTTGGTCAAGAGCACATTATGTGTTAATATTTTCACATCACATCAATTCTTCCCAGGCACCTGGTGGAAATCTCTCTTATGAGGACAGGCTGAGGGAACTGGGCCCATTCAACCTCAAGAAGAGATGACTGAGAGGAGACCTCATCCATGTATGTCAGTATCCGAAGGGGGGTGTCAAGAAGATGGACCAGACTCTTCCCAGTAGTGCCAAGAAATAGGACAAGAGGCAATGGGCAGAAATTAATGCCCAGGAAGTTCCACCTCAACATAAGGAAGAACTTCTTTCATGTACCAAGCACTGAACTGTCTGCCTAGAGAGGGTGTGGAGTCTCGCTCACTGGAGATATGCCAGAACCCTATGGACACACTCTGTGCCATGTGCTCTGGGATGACCCTGCTGGAGCAGGAAGGTTGGACTAGATGAGCTACTGTGGTCTTTTCCAGCCTGATCCAACCTGGGATTCTGTGAACCTCTCAACCCCACAAGCCAGGGAGCCCTGGGGCAGACTCTGGCCAAGGGCGGCACGGTTGCCTGGGGGCCTCAGCAGCAGAAACAGCACTTTTCCTTCCAAAACACTCAGGAGAGGCAAATGAATACAATGACAGAGCTTGAAGCAAGGCCAGCCTGCAGGGCTGGGAGCTGTGCATCTTGCAGGAGGGCCTGTGCATTCTGGGCTGAGCTCCAGAGCACCCTCTGCCTCCCATGTCTCAGCTGCAGTGAACCAAAAAATTGAGTTCATCAAACTTGAAAACTGAGCCTGTGTTTCTTCAGGACCTCCAATCCAGTGGGAGCTGCAAAACATTTTCTATAAATGAATTTACACAGAAATAAATAAGCCAGAGTTCCTCCCTGAGATGTCTGCTGTCACTTCCTCACACTGGCCACTGTCTCTGGCTCTGCTTTGGGTACATTTCTGTAGAAGTTGGGTTCGTCACCCTCCACCTGTCTCGCCTCTCCCCTCTCAGCTGGAGAGCAGTGCCAGTCACCATCAGCTACAGAATTCTTCCAGCAACAGTAGGAAAACTGGAAGTACCTGAAAAGTCAGAAGTTGGTGTTCATGTGGGGAGAGTCACTGGGAGCAGGTTTGAGCCGGGTCATGGAAAAATTGATAGTGAGGGAGCCAGTCAGGTGCACTACACTGAAAAGTCCTGCAGATGTGGTGGTGGTGGTTACCCTTAGATGGGTTGTACAGTGGATTTTGGGAATCAGATCAGGGTAACTCATCATGGTGCTGCTGCTGGTCTCTGCTGCATGGGGGAGCTGCTGCAACCAGTCATTTTTGCTGCTGAAAGAAGTAATTTAAGTAGCCCATTGCAGCAAGTGTTGCAAAGAGTGATGTAAAGCCCTTGTGTGGTGTAACTGGAGTTCTGGCCCCTCTGGACCTGGGCAGGAAGGGGACAGAGAACCTGGCTAAAGAGGGGAGTGAGACAGTCCTGCTGTTTGAATCTTTGCAAAACCACAAGTGCCTCCAGGATAAGCCCATTCCTCAAATACAGATGCTCTGCCTTCAGCGTGGGGACTCGGAGCACTAAGGAGTGTGAAGGAGGAAGTCTGGGACACACACAATGAGACTGATGCTCAGGTTTTACCACACAGGAGGTGCCTTGGATCCCTTCTCCGTCTCCCTGCAGTGACAGTTTACATCTCACATTTCCAAAGACAAAGGCAGTCCAGAACTTCTGCCTCTCTCTGGATACAGTGCATTGATGGGAACAGTGTCAGTGGTTTCCACAAGTGTCAGGCAGGGATTTGTAAGTCCAGGGTGCCTGCTGCTATTATACAGTGATAATCCTGATCCCACCAAAGTCAGTGGACATGGGACTGATCTGCTTCCAGCAGAGTAGGAGTAGGATTGGGGCATGTTTGGCTTCCAGCTGGAAGTAGGGTGATGGAGGGGACCCAGAGAGCATCACTCTTAGGCAGCCCCCTTAGACACCCCAGCTGAGCTGCATCCCTCCAGCATTCCCATCTCCTTCTATTGCTCCTGTGATTGAAGCTTCACCTCTCCTCTTAACTGCCCAAGGCTATTTCCTCTGGACTGTTGCCACTGCCCACAAACCTGCCCATGCCTCAGCCTGGAAATCTGCCGAGACATTGACAGGCTAAGAGAGCTGGGGTTATTCAGCCTGGAGAAGAGAAGGCTCTGCGAAGACCCTAGACCCTTCCAGTGCTTAAAGGGGCTTCAACAGAGCTGGAGAGGGACTTTGGACCAGGGTCTGGAGCAACAGGACAAGGGGGAATGATCTCACACTGAAGGAGGAGAGATTTAGATTAGATACTTAGATTAGATAATTCTTCCTTGTGAGGGTGGGGAGGCCCTGGCACAGGTTTCCCAGAGGAGCTGTGGCTGCCCCATCCCTGGAAGTGTCCAAGCCCAGGTTGGATGGNCATCGCCGTGCGAGCGGCGCCCCGTGTGCCTCCTGCGCCCCCGGCCAGCACCCCCGGGCCGGGGCATGGAGGCGGCGCACAGCCTCCCCGTGCTCGACGTGCTCCGCCGCTTCGGGGTCAGCGAGAGCTGCGGGCTCAGCCCGGAGCAGGTCCGCCGCAACCGGGAGAAGTACGGCCCCAATGGTCAGTGCGGCGGGACGGGACCGCCGTGGGATGCGGGGCGGGGGTGGGATGGGGCAGCGCTAACAGCACACCGGCATCCCGGCTGGGGCCGTCCATCGGCACCCTCCCTACCGGGACCGGGAGCGGGATCGGGATGTGGACCGGGACCGGGATGTGGACCGGGACCCTCCCCACCGGGATCGGGATGTGGACCGCGATCCTCGCCGCCGGCACCAGCAAGGTCCGGGGTGTTGCCCTGGGTCCTCCCCGGAGCATCCCCCGGCCCCGGCTGTGCGGAGGATCGGTGGGGATGTACCTCGGGACACCTGTTGATCAGGGCAGTATTTGTTGGCTTTAATTAAAGGCTAGTTACTGCGGGTACGAGCGGCCGGGAGCGTCGGCAATTAGCGGAATGTTGCTACCAGGAAGGAAGGAGGGGAAGGTCTCATTGCCTGTGGGTGACAGAGTTTAGCCCCAAAAAAGCGGTGAGAGGTGTTGTAGTGGGGGGATCCTGCTCGCCACTACCGCAGCCCAGGCTGCGGGTGCTGCTGTAGAAGAGGGAGGGTGGTGGGGCCCTGCCCTGTGTCACACTGACCTGGGGGACCCTCTGAGAGCAGCTGAGCATCTTCACGGGATTGGGAAGGGGAGTTTTTAAACCTGTGTTTTGTAAGTGCTCAGTGTGCTGGCTGGGGTGTCTGGACCTACCCAGGTGATTTTAGGGTGGCTTTTTTCCGCCTGTGACCAAGGTCGGTGGTTAACTCTGCATAGGAAACAGGAGGGTTTAGGGTGGTTTGCTCCAGTGCTTTGGAGTACTGAGTTCTCTCTTTAACTTGTACAAGGAGATAAGCATGTAAACTCTCCCCTGGGTTGGAGCTTGTTGCATCTGCTTTTTGCTTGACCCTCGTGGATGAGACTAAGGAAAATAGATGCTGGAAAGATTGCTGTCTGCATTTCTATTTATTGGGAGGGCTGTGACTCCTCTAGCCCTGTGAGCAGCCGTTCTGTGCTCAGCTGTGCTCAGGGCCCTCATCCCACCAGGGCTCCTCGTCCCAGGCAGCTTCAGCTCCATCCCCTAAGCCAGTATGGTTAGGGCTGGACTTGGGAGCTCTTGCTGTGGAGCATCTGCACAAGCTGCAAGCAGTGGAGCATCATATCTGCCGCTGTTAGGCTTGATTTTGGAGAAGGGCAGCTGGGGACCTGTCTGGTTAACTGGGAGGAGCCCCTCTGCTTTGGGGCCTGAAGGCAAAATACACCCTTAATGCAAAATACATCCTTATCAAACAGGTGGTCAGTCTGATTTCGAGGTATAATTGCACCCAATTTCTGTGCCATCCCCTGGCCCGTGGGAGCATGTGGCTGAAGGGTGGTCTCGGCTGGGCAGCAGGGTGTCACCATTGTGGGGCTCCTGGTGGCTTTGTCCTTCTGTTTGCCCAAGTGAATCATCATCACTGAGTCAGGCACATTGGCTGCTCGGTGGCACTGGGCTCTGCCTTGAAAAAGGGAGCTCAAAGGTGTGACGTAGGTGCAGAGCAAAGGGTTAGTGGTGGCAATTAGTTTGCCTTTTATTTTTTTCTTTTTGCTTCCTCCTCTTGCAAGCAGTGGCTCTGTGCTCTCCCTGCTTGGCAGTTTTGTTTCCCACACACCCCAGCGTTGAGTTTCTGACAGGTTCACAAGAGCTTCTGACTTTGGGGTGTCCTGTGTCTTTCCCCTTCCAAGCACAGCTCTGCAGCTCCTGTACTGCACAGCTCATGGTGATGTGCCAGGACGTTGAGAGCAGTGACACCCTCAGTGATATGTGGTTGAAGGTTTTTAAGAATTCTTAACTTCTGCAATTTCTGAGCAGTATTTATATTTTTCTCATGGTGCAAATGAGACATGGACAGGTTAGAACTTAAAACCATGCAGATAGGGACCTATGTGGTTTGCTTGGTTTAAAACCTTGAAATTAAGCAAAAAGTGGGTTTTTTTCCAGCATGCTGAGAACTTGCAGGTTGTGTTGTGGCACCAGGCAACAACCTCCTTGGCTGTGCTGAGTACACACCCTTGGGTGCCCTGTTTGGGAGAGCTGCTTGGGGTGAGGGTGCTGCAGGAAGCAGCTTGAGACAACAAGCTGGGCTTGGAGATGGGCTGTATTAAATTGCATTTCAGTTTAGGTTTAAATTAAATTCTGGCAGCAGAAGTGTGGGGCAGTTTGGTGACTCGTTTGAGCTTGCACAGAAGGGGAAGAAAACTCAAATCTTGTGTGGCTCAAAGTGCAGAGCAGGCCTTCAGCTCCAGCTACTTTCATTTTCACACCCTCCTGTCTCACATTCATTCATTTCCTTCTAATCATGAACTCCAAACTGCCAGTGTGGTCGTGAATCACAATCTGAAATACATCATCTTTCTGAAAAACTGCCTCCTGACATACTTCAGAGAGCTGCTGGCTGCTGCTTTTTTATTGCATTTAAAAAAATACAAGCTGCAACGAGCTCTGACGTTAAGTGAGAAGCAGCCGTCACTGGTGTGATTGATATAAAATTATTTTATTTTTGGGGGGCGGTATTCTTTTGGAGCTTAAAATTGTTTTTTCAGATCCAGTGCTCACAAACACATTTGCAGGAGGAAACAGAGAGCAATACCGATTATTTGGTATCTCCAGTTCGTGGCTGGGGAGCCAAGCAGTATGGTACAGATTACTGGAGTGGAAGGAGATATTTCTCTGTTAGGAAGAGCTTGTGTTCTCATTTCAGCTCTGTCATCAGTGCTGTCAGCTTGGCCTTTCATTTTGCCAAGGAAACTGGAGAAGCCACAGAACATTTAGGTCGCACCACGGCAATTCTGAATATCCCAAATCAATTTTAATTAATAAATGCTTTGGATGTCTCACATGTGCCTGGCAGGTGCTTCCCTGTACCTCATCCCATCCAACAGCTCCAAGCTCCACAGGTTGCTTTTAGACCACAAAACTTTTAAAAAACCCCAAACAAACAAAAAAACCCAAGCACACATCTGTTATTTTCTAACAGACTGAACAGGAGGGTATGGGTGGGCAAACATTTTCCTTCCTAAATGTAAAACCAGGGGCACAATTTCCCTCAAAATTATTTGAGTTTTGCCAAGGAACGAACAGGAGTTGCTTTGTGATTTTGATGTTTTAAATACAGCTCTGATTTATATCTTCTAAATGGATTTCTGAGTGTAAATGAGCATACATTTCAGGCAGGATATTGCTGGAGTTAATGCATATGCATAATTTTATTTGCTCCATCAGTAACCTAAATGGGCTGTGAATGTCAGCGGAGTCAAATTCGAGCCTGCAGCATAGGGGTGTTTATCTCATCTTGTGTTTCATCTCCTCTGACTCCGAAGCAGAAGCCCTGCTGTGGTTGGAAACACAGCCGGGCAGGATCATCCTGACCATCTGCCCTCCTTGGGGGCTCACCCATCCTCTTCTTTACCTGCCCTGCTCCGGGGGTGACCCCACCGTGGTACCTGATGCTCTGCAGGCCCTCCCACGCCTCACTGAAGGTGTTATTCAAACCAGCTTCAGCAACGGCTCAGCTCAAAACCGATGAGCGAATTTGCTTGTTTTTTCCAGCACACCTCCCTGTGTCTCCATAAGCCTCATTCAGGATCCCCAAATCCTTGTGTGTATTTTCCCATGTGCGTGCTGAGCCTGCCTGGGCGGGAGGAGGAGACATCCCCAAGCCCAAATCCAGCCTGGGCTGTGCTGCTGCTTCTCCTCAAACCCACCAAGGCTCATTCTCAAGGAGCTGGCGTCAGCACGCATCTGAGCCCCTGTTTTGCTAGAAACAACACCAATATATGGTTTATTTCTGTCCTTTTCCCAGGATGTGTGTGTACATCCGTCGGCACACGCGTGTGCCCGTGTCTGTGCGTACTCCGCCTGCGGAGCGGGGCTTGATGTTGGATTAGCTGCTGGTGGTTGCTAACGAGCCAAGGTTATGCTCCAGCTCACTCTCGACAATAATAAAATTAAAAAAA
>VZTN01022780.1:1787122-1800121 GCA_013400515.1 Erpornis zantholeuca | reverse complement strand
AAAAAAAAAAAAAGAGAAAAGAAATAAAATTTCTGTTTCACACTGAAATATCTGAGGCGGCAGCAAGAAGAGGAAAAGCAGCATTTTCTGACTCATCGAACTCTGTGCTCTGTTCCTCTGCGCATCGCCCACCTTTCCCACCCCCGAAACACACGCTTTACAGTCTGATTCATAAACATGCTACGGGTTGTGGGGTTTTTTTCTCCTCCTCCAAATCCTTTCCCTGAGGAGAAATGCTGGGCATTCAAAGCTTGCGAGCGCCTTCAAATTTGGGGAGAGACTACGCAAAGTTTTCGTAATTGACAGGGAAGCTTGGGATTTTCATCTCTGTGCTGTCCTCTGAGGTTACCTGCATTCACACCTACCTTTAAAAAGCACTGTGAATCAAGAGCAATGCTCAGAAAAACTGACATCTGCTGTCTAAATGCTGCAGGAACCAAGGAAGGAAGGTTTGCAAGGCAAGAAGACACAGAGACTGTGCTGTGGGAGAAGGGACTGTGCCTGCAGGTCTTGGGTTTACCCATGGGGCTGGTCTGCCTTGTGGCGCAATATTTCATTAATATTTTTATTTCATTGCTGGTTTTAAAGCTGGGGGTGGTAGAGCTGGTGCTACAAAACACTGATTCAAAAGGAGCTGGATGCATTGTGGATGCCCAGATGCTGGCTTGTGATGTGCTGCTTCCAGTAAGGGGCTGGAGCGAGTCCTCCAAAAACACCATTAGCAGCAAAATACCCCCCTTCTCCCAGGGTAATCCTTTTCCCCAGTAATTCAGGTGTCTTTTTTGAAGTCCCTACTCTAGCCAAGAGTTTGTGGACATCCTAGAGCCATACTTGCCATCACCACAAAGTTACACCTCTGCTCTTTGCCATTTCAGTGCCACTGGTCTTTCTGTATGTTTTAAGCCTTTTCTTATCTCCAGATCTGATCTGAAGCGTTCCATTTTTGTGGTCATCTCCCCCCAGGGTAAATCCCTGAAAAATCCTATTGCTATTTATGTTGCAAGTAAGTTTTTCTCTCTAAAGCTTTCCTCAAACCCATTTTTCTTGAGTAAAAAGCATCACTCGATGTCTGGTGTTGCTTTCTTCTGCTTGCTTTCTTCCTCCCAAGGAGAATTTTAATTTTTGAGAAGCATCCAAGTTGCTGCCTTTTTCCTCTGCATTTGATCTGCTCCTGCAAAAGGGATGGTGTGAGAACAGGAGGCTCCTGGCTGAGCGCTGGGTCTGTCCTGGCACATCCACAGCCCAGGTGGTGCCTCTGCCTTGGACCCCTCGGGACATCCCTGACGAGGGGCCAGGGTTGCAGATGCTGGCACAAAGCAGGTCTGAGCAAGGGACACTTCAAGTGACTTAGAGCAGATGGTTGTTCTTTCTGGTGGTGACAGCTGCCCTGTGCAGCACTCGAGATCTGGGCTGATCCTTGATCCACAAAACCTCCCTGGAGAGCAGCGTTCCCGGTGCTGTCCTGTGATTTGCATCAGGGATCTGAACTGGCCATCAAAAGGCATCAGAAACCTCACAGGGCTGCTGGCAGCCCCAAAATGCTTCTATTTTCACAGTCCTGAAAAATGAGGTGGTTTGATGCTTTTTCATATGTTCAAACCTCTGGAGGAGATTTTTTGATTTTTCTCCCACACAGCTCTTGCAGAGTCAGTTGGGATGCTGATACCCCTCCAAAGTATTGTTGGGGGGTTTTTTTAGGGTTATTTTTTGTAAAAACTTTTAAAAAACTTGAGTGTTTGCACCCTATGCCTTTTTCCAGTTGGTGCTGCCCCACTCCTGGGGAAGAGGCTTGTCCCTGTGAGGCACTGCTGTGGACCAGCCACAAAGCTCTTCTCTTGGTCCACCAAGCTCACCTGGGGGCCAGTGGGCGCTCGATCCCTGTTAATGTCTTCAGGGCTGTTGAAAGAAGGACTGAGAAGTTACAAGCAACAGCTGAGCTGTATTCCACAGGGAATTAGGGCAGTAAAAGCAGAATAACAAACCTCTTTGGGCAGGTAATGCCAGACATGTGGGTGCTGACCTTGTACAAGGATGCTCTAGAATTCCTGCTTATTATTTTCAATGGGAAAAGCTCATCAGGGCACTTAGTGCTCCCTGCCCAGCTCCTTGGTTTTCTCTGCTGATCACAACCAGTGGCACTGCAGAGATGAGGCTGTTTTCTGCCGGGCTGGCTGGTGGGATGTGGGTTAGTGCAGTAATGGGCTGGAAGAGTGTTCCAGAGGGGGGGCACTGGGACTGGGATGTGCTCCCAGGAGCCGAGCTGCTAGGCTCATGTTTTCTGGCACTGCTGGCACTCATGGTCTCAGTTACAGGGTGGAAATACTGAGGCAGGTTGTGATTATCAGGAGAGTGTTGGGGTTTTCTGCTTGCTTTTTTATATTTTCTTTCTTTTTTCCCTTTTCACCCCCCATTTCCCCCCTCCCTTTCCCCTGGTTCTCACATAGCACACATGGATGACCTCCCATGGCGTCTCAGATGGGGTGAAGGCAATGCAGGGAGCCCCTCCTGCTCAGCTGGAACACCTTGGGCAGGAGAAACAGCTGATGCTGAGGACACTGGGATGGGTGGGAGGGATGGATGGAGGAGAAGGGCCACTCTGGGTGGGTGGGTGGCAGCAGGACAGAACTGTTCATTCCAACCCAGTGCAGTATTAATACCCAGAAAACCCAGAAAGCACCGACCCACAGTCCACCTTTGTTTATTATTCTGCATCTGATAATTTTATTTTTTGTGGTGTTGTTACTCATGATCTTTTTTTGTATTTCAGTGTTGGTAGCATTGGAAGTGGAAAGTATAACAATAACCTATATTTAAAAACAAAATCCCTGGCTGCTCAATGGAGCTGCTGTCAGTACCAGTTACCTCGCTGGAAAACAGGTAGCAGAGATCTGAGCTGGAAGTGTAGAAACGTTGAAAGAACCGTAGCCAAAAAGCAATAGAGAAAATTGTGGTTACTCCAGTATTTCCATGACGTGAGCGTGCGCCGGAGGCTCCTCCGTGGGCGGTTAACCCCTGGCAGGCAGGGCTGCAGGCTGCCTGCTCCCCCTGCATCCCAGCGCTGCCTGCGAGGAGCAGAGCTGTGCAGGAGGCTCCTTATTCCCAACAGGATTAACACTCATGGGTCTTCTCCATGTGGCTCGGTGGGTGACTTGCCTTAATCGAGCTGGTCATCTAGCGACCGAAGGGTCGCACTTGAGTCCAGAGTGTTGCTCTTTTGAAGAGATGCTGAATTAATCCTTGTCAGAGATTAGCCTCATGTCTGTAACAGGGATTTGCTGGTTTGCTGTGGGAACCTCCCGGTTTTTGAGGTTTGGCTGCTCGTTATCACTCTATAAAAACCTTTTCTCTTTCTCACCCGCAGAGGTGGTGAGTATGCGGTCAGGCTGTGGTTTGGTGGTGATCCCATCTGCCCGTGTGCTGCCTGGTCCAACACATCCCTGGACATTCAGGGCATGTGATGGCATCAATTTGTGACCCGTGGTGGCTGAAATCTGAAATGTTGTACCTGTTGTTGAAGTCTAGATCTATAGAGTACACCTAAACATAAGTGTCACCGCTCTGATCATCAAAATCCTCCTAAAATTTAAATGCTCAGAAATCCTCTGGATGTGCTGATGCAGGTCCTGGATTTGTACCCTCTGGTTCTACATGAACCCATTTGAAATTACATTTATATTTATAGATCCCATTTGAGATTTTATATACATGTTTTTCATTTGAGATTGTGTATGTATGTCCCTTTTGAAATTATACATATGCACTCCATTTGAGAGTAATCTATGTCCAATTTGAGATTTTCATATATATATCCCATCTGAGATTTTATATATGTATATAATCTCCCATTTGAGATTATATGTATATAATCTATATATATATATATGGCTTATTTGATAACCAACTAATATAACTTATTAACCCATTGGTAACTTACATACATATTTTTAAAAACTTTTCCCCCCACACTAACATTTGCAAGTCACTGTGGGACACCTTTGAACAAAATAACCCTTTATGGAGGAAAACAAACCAGAGACAATAAAAAGCTGTTTCTCCCTATCGGGAGCTGGGAGGTCCCTACTGAAGGGTGAAGGCACTCGAGGAAGAGTGGCAGGGCTCTGGTGGCCCGGGCCAGCCCGCGGCAGGGTCGCGGTCCCCGTCGGAGGTGCGATGTTTTGGGGAGGAAATCCGCTCCTTGCTCTTGCGTGTCCCCTGTGCCCCTGGGTTCCTGCCCGCGGTATTTTTGCTTCGGGTGTTTCCTGCTATTTAACCACTCGGTGTATTTTAGAGCGGCGCGGGGGGAGGCGGGGAAGGGATGGGATGTGAGTTAGTCCGGGCTGGGCCGTGCCGTGCCGTGCCGGGGGACGCGGGTCGGGGCAGCCTCGGCGCTGCTGGGTGTGCAGGGGCTGTGCCGCCGAGCTGCCTGGGGAAAGCTGTCCCTGTGCTGTCCTACAGCTGCTCCGTGTCCTCCGTGGTGATGAATAGCCAAAACGCCTTTTTTCCTTTGTTTTTTTCCTTGTCTTTCTGGAGAACTCCCCTGGAGCGCTTGCAGAGCCGTCCTCAGAGCAAACGCAAGGCTGTGGGATTTTTGTGTTAGATATTTGATTTATTATACAAAGGGGTTTTTTTTTGTTTAGATATTTCTTCTTCTGGTTTGGAAACAGTTTTCCTTGCATTTGTTGGTGATAAAAATCAGTTGTTTTTTGGGAAGGCTGTGTGGGTGGGGGAGATTCTCTCTTCTGCTTCCTTCTCCACGGGGAGTGAAAGCTCAAAGATCCTCGAGCCGGAACGGAGCCCAGCAGTGACTCCGGGCTCTCTCTCTCGAATCCCCAGGGATTTGCAGGAACGGAGCCCAGCAGTGACTCCGGGCTCTCTCTCTCGAATCCCCAGGGATTTGCAGGAACGGAGCCCAGCAGTGACTCCAGGCTCTCTCGAATCCCCAGGGATTTGCCCGTAACACCTCAGCGCGGCTGGAGCCTGCCGAGCAGGACCCGCCCGTTCCCGGGAGACGGGCAGCCGAGGTCGGGATAACCCTCCCTTTACCTGCCTGTTTGCACTTTCCTTTTTTCCATTTTGCAACCTCCCGAGTCAACAGAAGGAGCTAAATTAAGGAATATGTGGGGAGTGAGTGGAAAAGTAAAAATGAAAAAGGCTGGCTCAGCAGAGCAGGGCGGGAGAGGGGAAGTGATGGAGCTCTGTTCCTGGTCCGCCTGCTCCATCCGTCACAGAGGGTTCCCCTCGGGTCATCTTTGGGGTGTCCTATGGGGTTTTGCAGTTTTTCTGGGCTTTTCCATGCTTTGAGAGCCAGGGACGTTCTCTGCTCCCCTCTGGAAGGGAATCCTGCAGTGACCCAGGAGGAGATTGGGCTGCTCTTCAGTGCTGACTCAGGCCCATTCTGGGGTTCCTCTTCTGTTTACAAAAGCCTAATTCAAATTATTCTTCCCTTTTCCACACAAATATATTTAGATATCCCTCCATATAGATATATATAAAAGATTTTATCCTTATGCCCAAATATATGTTGGTATCATGTATGTATACATATATGTATAATGTTTTGTCTTTATAGTCCTGTACACAGATATACATATTTGGAAGAAGATTATTAAATACCCTACAAGAGACTCATATTTCCAGGGATTTTCGAGTATCTCACTCCAGGAAAGGAACTGCTTCAACTATGCAGAAATGTGTGATCCTCAGAAAGTTCATCCATGAAAAGTATTAATTGTCCAACTTGCCCCTTTTTCCCATCCTGAAGAACAGATCTTTTCTATCCTACAGAAATTTTTTTCTTCTGATATAATCTAAACTAAGGGCAGGGTAAACTTCATTTTCCATGAAAACCCATCCAAGAGGATTGCTGAAAATAGACTGTGCTCTGAGAACAGATACCAGAAAAAGCCAAGGGAGGGGTGGAGGCAGGTCAGCTGGGGCAGGGAGTTCTGCAAAATAAATTAATGATTGATATTAACATTTTGGATTAAAAGCAGCTCATTAGGACCCGTGTGGGTCAGGGGCTGCATGACCCTGCAGATGCACTGGATGTGTTTTTATCACCCTGATTTTATTTACCATGGGATGCCATGTTCAAACTTTGATATTCCCCACAGGTTTGCCACGGCAGAAGCATTTCCTCCAGAAAACAAACAAATGGAAAAAATACTCTAACCCCACTCCCTCCAGACCACAGCACACTGAGGATGGAACTGAATCCCTTTGGCCCCAAGCCTGGGGCAGGGAACCTTTCCACCCCAGTCTGGGTTTTCATGATCCATAAATGTACAGCCCAGTCTGTGCCCTGGGACAGGGCCCAGTTTGTGCCCTTCTGCAGGAGGCAGAAGGATTGATTAGAACATATGGATTAAAACATAGCAATTAAAACAAACATCAGCAAACATCACCAGATCAGGGTGAGCAGGTTCCTCATCTTGGCAGGGTAGGGGAAAAGATGCAGTTTGATTTAAATGCAGTATCCTGTAGTTCTTTTGGGTTTTTTTTTTTTCCATTTTTAAAATTTGCACTGCAGGTTGGGGGCTTTGTTTCAGTAACTTCAGTTACATTTATAATATAATTTATTATTTCTGTTTCTTAACTTATTTTTATTATTTATTGCTTTATTTTCCAAGACATGCAAATGTGATATCCTTTATGGCTCTTTGCAGCCTCATGGAAGTTGCTTGTCTCACTGTAAAGGGATACTGGAGCTGGTCCTTGAGGAGGCAGTTTTCTGGGATGCTGTTCCCCCACTGGACACAGCAGCATTTGCTGTGTTCTGAGCAGCATCTCTCCTCCAGAATCAAATACATGCCTTTGGAAAAATGCATCCTAGTCTCGTTTTCTTACCTGGAGTCTTTTTTCTCAAATATTTTTAGGAAAAATAGGATTTTTCTTAAATCCTTTAAGATTTTTAAAAAGAAAATACCCAACATGGTCCCACCTTTCTCTTTCCCAATTCTTGCAGAATTCAGCTGAAAGGCTCAGCCCAATTTTGGTGCTGAAGTTCCTCCCCTGGGGAATTCCTGGGGCTGGGCACTCTCTGAGCTGACCTGGCAGTGAGGGCATTGCTGGGGCTCCTGGCACTGCTGCCTTCACAGATCCCTGTGCTTGGTTTCCTAAACTGCTTCCAGCACTGCCAGGAAAATGTTATTAAGTTTTGTCACTGTGTGTTGGACTCGCTGCAAGTGCCCAGTTTGTCCAGTGTGCTTGGGGAGGGTACAAATCCCCCTCTGCACTGTGCCTTGGCCTGGCTGGGGCTTTTTGGCCACGGTGCTGGGTCTGGGAGTTGGGTCTAGGTGGCAACTTAGCATCTCAGGGATGTGGGGAGCAGCCAAGGGCAGGAGGCTGCAGCAGAGCCCAAAACAATGAGAAAACATTACTGGCCAAAACCTCCCGATTTACTTAACACTTAGCTGAAAAATAAGGTTTAGAGTGATAAAGGAGGAAATAAAATGCTACCTCTAGTGTGGAAGAAGAGAATATATTGAAGTTGCAGCATGTCCCTTGGTTGGGGTTGTGGTAATTTTGGCAGAAGGTTCCCAGATGAGGCAGAGTCACTCCCTTGCCTTTCCCTGCAGTTATGGAAAGGGTCTGCTTGAAGCAGAGGTAGGAAGAAGCAAAAAATACCCAACACAACCTCAAAACTAAAAAAACCCACCGCACTTTTAGCTTTATTTTATTCAAGCTCCTGTAGTGGTTGTGGGGGTTTCGGTTTGTTTTCTTCTTTTTCCAAAACCGTTACTATTTAAATGCAGATTTTTAGCTTTTCCACCCAGGAGCTGGGAGCTGGAAATTCTTTCCACTGCGTTGGTGCAGGAGGGAACAAACCGCTGCTTTTAGTTTGCTCAAATAATCCATCCCTGGCTGGAGCCACGGGTTTCCTTCTTCCCTCTCCCTCCCACTCTCAAAGCGATCCCGGGATCTGCTGCGGGTGCTGATGGGGACATTGCTTGAAGTCCCATTTGCCTAAGGTTTTGTCCTTCAATTTCTCCAAGACTTTATTCTTGCAAGCACCACAGGAGCACTGGAGCAGCAAACCCAAGTGGCAGCTTAATTTTTCAGAGCAAAATGGGCAAAATCTTCTGTCCTTATTTTCCTGGCATTAAGAAAAGGAGGTGGGATATTGGCAGGGAACCAATTTGCTTTTCACTGTGGCATGGGAGGAGGATGCTCAGGGTTGGGCAGGATTTGTGGCCCTGTGCCACTGCCCTTCACTGCAGTGAAGGGAAGCTTGTGCTGCCCAACATTTTGGGGATGAGCTATTTCCAAGAATAAAGGAAGGGAAGTTTGGAGTGGGATGGGTGAGGCTTTCCTTATTTATTTTACACAGCTTCTTGGACCATTGGTCTGATGCCCCTCTCCCTCCTCCATCCCTGTTTCCCTCTCCCTGGACAGTGGGGCATGGTGGTGGTGGCTTATCCTTCAGCACAGGGATGTCATGTCTGGTTTTCTGGGAAGAAGGAGATAGCCTTGGGCTGGATTTGCTTGGTTCTTTGCTGCTCTTGGGGTGCACATCCAGGATAAGTGTGTTTCCTAGTCCCTGACCTGCTGAGATCAGCTCAGCTGGCCACAAAGAGAACAAATGAGCCTTTCAGCTTTCCCCCTCTAACTGCAGCAGTGGGGCTGGGGGTGTCTGCTGCCCCCAGTTCTCCACTGGGACCTTGTCATTGTCCTGGGAGATCGATGGGGCTGGGTTCAGTACCTGTGAGTTTGGAAGAGCAGCGTGAGGGTGGGAGGAGCAGCTGGTCTGGAGCTCTGTCTGCCACAGGCAGCCTTGTGACCCAAACCAGAAATTTTCGGGGCTGAACCTTTTGCCAGCCATTGACAGCTTCCAGGTGCCAGTAAGGAAAACGGTTGGATCATTTTACCCTAAAGTATTGCCTGGAAAACAGCAAGGATATTTCTGGCCCTTAGACCTCTGCTATCCATCCTCATGTGCTACTCACCCACCCCAGGTTGCTGACATCCCCAGCTGGTCTGAAGATGCTTGTTTTTGGGGCAGTGGATCCCCCAGCCAGAAGGGTTCTGGGCTTTTGCAAAGTGCAGGGCACAGCTGGAGGAGGGATGAGTGCTGGGGAATTACAGGAACAGCAAACCACTGGTGTTTGTTGTGGGAGGGGGGGGTTGTATCTCGTTTATTTTATCTTCCTGATGCCTTTTGAAGCAGCCCTGAACAAGCAGCTGTTGCTGGTAAGCAAACCTCACCTGGCACACAGGAAAAAGCTGTAAAGCAATAGGCAAATAAGGTGCTGGGGCTGGAGGGCCTCCCCACCCACGGCACACCCAGAGCCACCACTGCCTTCACTCTAGAGAGGAAGGCACAGGAGGAGACCACCTGTGGCTTTGGGACCTGCTTCTTGCGGGTGGTGGAGGACAGGAGATGGGCTGAATCCTCTGGGAGCAGGGCTGTGGTACAAAGCAGAGCTTGGCTCTGTTCACCTGGCACAAGGGTGGGGCTGGATGCCCCATCCCTGGAAGTGTTCAAGGCCAGGTTGGACAGGACTTGGAGCAACCCAGGATAGTAGAAGGTGGGTTGGAAGGAACCCTATGGCAGTGGGGTGGAACAGGATGATCTGAAAGGTCCCTTCCAACCCCCACCATTCCGTGATTCTATGCTCCCAATGCTGTGCCTGCACCCACAAGGTGCTTTTTAATGCAGGGTTAATTCCTGTGTTCCTCGGGTGGCCGAGGCTCGGCACAGCTGGAGACGCTGGTGGCTGCACCCCGTGGGCTCACATGCTCCCACTGCAGCTGTGCCCGCCCAGGGTGTGATTTCCATGCGTGGGTGGTTGGGGTCAGTGACGCCCTGCCAAGGGGTGCCCCGGGGCAGCCCCTCGCCCTGCTGGGTCTCGGGTGGCTCTTGGGCTTTAACGTACGGGGCTTTCCTGCTGAAAGGCTAAGTGAGCTTTGGGGTGCGTTTGCCTCCCGTCCTGGTGCGGTAGCCGTGGGCATGTGGGTCCAGTTTCAGCTCGCAGGGGCACAGGGTGAGGGAGGCCGGGCAGGAGCTGAAGCAGGCAGCCTTTAGCTGCGCCCTGAGGGTACCGCTGTTCCCGAGCAGAGATCCCTCCTGCCCTGGCACATGGGCAGAGTCCCGGCAAGGCGGGAGGTGCAGGGCCGGCTCCGGGGATGCAGCGGTGCTCGGAAGCTCCGGCGGGGAGCTGTGCAAAAAAGGGAAGTTGTGTGGGTGAGTTTAAGTCATACACAGCCAGACACTTGGATCACTGTGTTTCGTCCTCTGGGAGCATCAGGGAACATTAGCACCATTAGGCTTTGCGTGTTCGTCATCCCTGATAACGCTAAGACACCCAGGATCAGCTTTCAAACGCTGGTTTTCACACTTCTCACCTCGAGAATGAGGAGCAGCCCCACGCCCCATCCTCGGATGGGATTTATGGGCTGAGTGTGTGTTAGAACACCCCGGCAAAGCCTGTCCTGGTCGTGCAATCCAGCAGTTTTGGGGAGTGGTGGTGTGCGGTGCTGGCTGTCACTGGAGGTGAGGCAGAGCTCCAGGACGGGATCCTTCCCATGCAGCCGGCCCTGGGAAAGGCAGCCAGTTAAAATAACAGTTTATCCTGCCTGGTGTCTTGTGGGATGGTGGAAGGATCCCAGAGCAGCCCTGCCTGGGTTCCTGCTTTATGTCACAGGACAGGAGCTGCTCTCCCAGCTGGGGTTGTTTTAGGGTTTTCTTACTCTTTTCACTATTTTACTGCCTGTCAGCTAAGTCCAAAGGAATTGGATGCATCCCTTATTTTGCACATCCATTTCCCCTTCCCTGCATATGGGAAAAGATATTAAAAGTCAGGAAAAAACAAATGTGTTTACAACATAGAAATACAGCTTGAATTAAGTTATTTAGAGCAGAAAGCTGGGCCTGGGAGTGATGCTCATCATTATTCCCCAGCGGGCATCACGCTGTTCCCACATCATTTGGGGGCAGAAGTGTTTCCCATGAGGGAAATCTGATTTTTGCTGTTCACCCTGCAGGATGTTTGCTGTTGTGGATTGCACCCGGGACCTGAATCTGCACCAGGAGTTGCTTTGCCACGTGCTGGCCTGTGAGAGCATCACCTCGTGCCTCACTTTCCCTCAAAGCAGAGTGGGATGCAATACCTTGGTGCAGGATGGAGAAACACTGCTGTAGGGATGTGCTCCGGGGATTTTTTTCTCCTGTTACAGCAGGAGAAACTCAAATATTTCCTTGAAGCGCCCCCAACGCCACCCTTTGTGTTTGCTTTGGCCAGGAAGCGGGGCCGGGCCTCCCTAGGGACATGAAGGCTGTCACAGAGCCCCGGGGCAGCCGCGCCTGTGTGCCTGTGCTGCCTCGCTCGTGGGTGGCACCAGTGTTTATTTACCTTTTCATCACCTGATTACCGTGCCCTGCCATGTTGCCGGCGCCAGCCCGTGGGCTGCCAGCCCTGTTTGAGTTGGCAGGAGCTGGATGTTAACCTCCTGCTAAAATAGCCCGATGCCAGCCCTGCGTCTGCCCTGGGTGGCCGGGCTCCTTGCATGCCCTTAGAGCATCTTGTGTGGATATTTTGCAGCCTGGTGTTGGGCAACGTCACCACATGACGTGACGGCACAGCGAGGAAAGATGTTGCAATGTGACAAGCTCAGAGCAAGCTGCAAATGCTCAGCAGTCCCTGGAGCTGTAGATGTGTTCCTGCAAGGCAAAGCCCTCTGAGGTGGTGGGACTAGGGGTGCCTTCACCCAGAGGGGACGGTGCTCTTTTGCTGGTGGGAATGGCCCTATGACATCCAGGCTCCCATCGCCCCTTGGGAGATCTCCACTTTTTTGGCTCTGCTCCCGAAAGCTGCGATGCAGAAGAGCAGGAGCTGAGGAACCACAGATGTGTTCACAAGCTGCAGGTCCTGTGATGGGACTGCTCAGCTGGGGAAGCTGGATATTTATGTGCATGTGCATGGCCCATTTTGGGATTCCCTGAGCCACCGTCACCACTTTCCACCCTTGATGATGTCACTGCACTTGTGTTCTGGCCGTATCAGGGAGCTCATGCCCAGAGTGGGATTTCTGTGCTGAGCCACTGTCCCAAGAAAGGGGCAGTGCCAGCCAGGAGTTTCCATTTCAGCCTGTTTGCACTCACCATGTTGTCCCAATGGAATGGCAGATTTGGGATTTTGCTGGTTCCCTGGTTTCCTGGTTAGATGGGACATGGCAGCTCTGCTGGTGCCATGACTCACATTGAACTTGGGTGTTGGTGAGTAGCAAACCCTCTTATTTCTAGTGAGACTTTGTATGTGACAGGAAGAAGCTCCAGCCCCAAACCTTCCTGTTTTCCACTGTGTTTTTGTCAATTCAGACCCAAAAATGTGGGCTTATTGTGACCTTTTGCCCTTTTTCTCTGGGTATTTGGTGCTGAGCTGCCACATGAACAGCAGTGGAAGGAGTCTCTGATAGCAGGGACCTGCCTGGTTATCACTATACTCAAAACTGGGGTTTTGGGAGGTGCCTGCAGCAGTATTGCTGTGTTTGAGGTTTAGTGACAGTGCTGGTGCAGTGTCACAGTGCCACTGCGGTGTTTCAGCTGCCTGCCCCAGTGCACGTGTTTCCTGAGTTCACAGAAACCTGTTTTCTGCTTTAATCAAGATCTCATGCAAAGTCCCAGCTCTGTGAGCGGCGTTGCTGCCAGTCTTCATGCAAACACAGTGTGGGAGAAGCACTGAGAGCACTGTGGTGTTTCAGGTGGCTGCTTAGGGTGGAAAGTCACCCCTGGGCACCCCAGCAGAGCCAAGGTCTGTGGGACCCCCAGCTGCCTCCCCCTGTCTGCCCTTAGCCCTCTTACCTTGCACCCTTAAAAGTAGAGTCTGGATGGAAATAGCAGCAGCAGATATCTTCTGCTTTTAATTTTGGATGCTCTCTGGGCTGGGGAGAGGAAGCTGGGGGTGGAGAGGAGCTGGCTGTGAGAGGACAAGAGCCACTTTGCTCTGACACACTGCAGAGTGCTTGAAATGCTGAAGCTGCTCCAAGATTTTTTTTTTTTTT
>VZTN01022780.1:1728851-1787111 GCA_013400515.1 Erpornis zantholeuca | reverse complement strand
TTTTTTTTTTTTTGCTATAAAAATAATTATAGGCATTATGTCCTGGTCTGTGTCTCACAGTGGCAGGGATCAGAGTAGCCTGACCCAGGGGGGACATGGGTTTAAAGCAACTCATAGTGGGTGTGTCTGTGAGCTCTGAGGAGCTGGTACAGTTTGAACCATGAACACATTCAGGCTTCTTGTTTTCACTGGTTGGTTTAGTGAAGGTGGATTTGGTTTGGTTTTTTTTTTCATTCCTCTGAATGAAAATAGGTGATGGAAAACAGATGAGCAGGTTTTGCTTCCTGCTCTCACTTAGGGCTCCACGCTGGGGGTGTTTGGGGACAGCCAAAGCAGTGGGACATCAGTGCCTGCCTTGAGCTGATTCCTCTTGAACTCATCTGGTCCCTTATTCCCTCCCAGAAACACAAGAATTTGGAGAAACACCTTGTTTTATCATAGAATTGTTAAGGGTGGAAAAGACTTCCAAATTCATTGAGTCCAACCATTAACCCAGAGCTGCCACCTGTTTCCTGTCACCCCTGTGGGGTGCAGAAGTATGCTGAGAGATTTGAGGAGAGGAGAAGGCTATGGGGAGACCTTAGAGCTGGAGAGGGGCTTTGGACAAGGGATGGAGTGACAGGACAAGGGGAATGGCTTTCCACTGCCAGGGAGTATGGTTAGATGGGACATTGGGAAGAAATTCTTCCCTGTGAGGGTGGTGAGGCTCTGGCACAGAGAAGCTGTGGCTGCCCCATCCCTGGAAGTGTCCAAGACCAGGCTGGATGGGGCTTGGACAGCCTGGGATAGTGGAAGGTGTCCCTGTCCATGGCAAGGGGTGCAACAAGATGGTCTTTAAGGTCTCTTTCAACCTAAACCACTCTGGAATTCTAATGGGTGCAAATGGAGACAAGCACCCATGAGCCACCAAAGTCAGAGGGGTCACCCCTGAGCCCTCCCTGGGTGAAGGACCTTACAGTCCTGGGCTCAGGCTTGCCCACAACAGGGCCAGCACACCCCTGGCTGCCCAGGAGCAGGAGGACTCCCTTGCAGGGTACCAGGGTTGGTGCATTTTCCAGCGGGACCCGTTGGTGTGTGCAAAGGTAATGTGAGTGTCTTGTGCAAACTGCGATGGGTGTTTGGGAGCCCTTGAGTTTCTCTCAGGTTCTGCAGGTGCCTGGGCTTGGGTTTGGCTGAGAGCAGTGTGGATGGAGGCTCTGCAACCACTGGGGTGCGTTCAGGAGGACAGCTTGGAGCAGCTGAGCATTGGCTTTGGATTTGTTTCCTAGAGCATTGCAGGCTGTAAAGTACAATAGATTAATAGGAAACGTGATCTGAAAGTTACAGTCCCCAGTGGGGCTGTACTGGGTTTCTGGCAGGGCATTTTATGGGATGGTTGGACTTCTGTGTCTTGGATTTGGAGAGGGCAGCTCCTGAGGAGTATTTTTTTAGGCAGGCTGAGTGTAGGAATAAATGCTGTTGGAGGCACTTGCAGCAGGGAAATGATGTTTCCAGGGCTGCTTGCTTGGTGTTGGACTGAGAAATTTGAGGACAAGCTGCCTTGATGTGGGAATATGTGCAGAAAAATACGCATTTTGGGGTACTGAGTGAACTGTTGGTCATGAGGGAAGGGATTGCTAGTCTGGATCCAAATCACTAATTATCTTTTTATTTTTATCATTTTTTGCTGTATTGTGCTCCTTGGGCTGCTGATGAAAACCCACAGAGCTCCCTGCAGAAGAAGGTAAGTTGTGGGCTGGAGGTGGCATTACATGCCTTGAGTCTGGGGTGGAGCGTGCTGGGGACAAGGAAGAGGAAATCTTTGGGGTCTTTTAATCTTGGTTTTAATCCCAGAGAAGGTTGGGCTGACAGCGGAGCTTCCCTGTGATGGTGAGACTACCTCTGTGAATAAAAATGCAGAGCATTTGGTTTCAGTAGTTAAAAACAGCCAGTAAAACCAGGGCAGTGCCAGAAATGAAAGCACTTCATTTTAGAGAGAACCCCCCACTGCAATGCTGCATGTCCTCACCAGTGCCTGCGGCCAAGGGGCACTGGAGCACCCCTGAAGCAATCAGGGATGGGGTTCTGTGGGTCTTAGGGCCTCAGTGGTCAAAATTACCTGTCCTTCTGGGGATTTTTTTGAGCACTGACTGTGCTTGGCTTCATGTTTTCCCACCAGGAAAGTCCCTCTGGGAGTTGGTACTGGAGCAGTTTGAAGACCTACTTGTCCGCATCCTTTTGATGGCAGCTTTTCTGTCCTTTGTAAGTACCTGGAGCTTGGGGTGGCACCTTCTGGGGCACATATGGCCTCAGGGGACATCCAAAGAGGAAAGGAGGGCAGGTGCCTGTGGGGCAAAAGAGATGCAGCAGCAGAGCAGTGATTTCTAGGGCATAATGGCAATATCACTGCATCTGCTTAGGGATGGGACTGGTGGATTTTCCAGTAATGCTGATCCATCCAAAAGTGATATCAAACAACTCCCTGGGCTGCTTTCTGTTTATGTGGGGCTATTTCAGGCTGATGATTTGAGCCTGGTTTGCAGTGCCCCAGTGCTGAACTGTCAGTTCAGCTTTGCCCACAATCTACCTTGGGAACAACTCTGCATGAGGAGGTTTCCCATCAAGCTGCTGGAGAATGATTGATTTTCTTGAATGTAGTCAGTGTGTTTGGCAGGGATGGCAAAGCTGAGACTCCTATCTCTTCCTTTTGGATGTGACTTTTGGATGTGGGTGGATAAGGGGGAAGGCTGGTCCCTTGTGGGGTTTAGTGCATGCCCAAAACAACATGCAGTGAAATGAATGCAGGTAAGGCAGGTGTGAAGCTGTGTGCCAGAGGTCCTTGTGCCTCTGTGACAGAGCAGAGAAGTGTTGCTGTGTTGACACAGTGCAGGTCAATGAGCAGTTAAATGGAGTGGAAATATTTGTGTGTGTGCTTCATTTGTACTATGGTATGGGGCCTTTTTGGGATGGAGAGGGGGCTCAGGGTGGCAGAAGCCACAAGGTCAGTCCCTGCTCTGCAGAGCTGCTCTTACAGCACTGATTACTCATGTTGCATCACTGATCTTCTGCCTGGGAGGGGCTGCAGTGCTGCCTGGTCTCCCCACTCATCAGCTCATGGCCATGGTCTCCCCATGGGTGCACTAAACATGAAGAGAGGCCTTCCTGGTGCAAACACTCATCCAGGCATTGCATGGCTGTTTGCTCCAGCCCCACTTGTTCAATGCATTAGGTTATCCCAGCAGAGGAGCAGAGGCTCCAGCAGTGGGATATGGCAATTCCACTCTTTGACCAAGCCACGTGGCTCTGGCCACCTCCAGGATGTTTCCTCTCCAGCAAACACCACCTGTTGTTTGGATCCCGTTTCCATAATTTTTCTTAAAATGTTGCTGCTCTTGTCTGAACCACACTGGGTTCCTTCCTTTCTCTTGCCACCAGATCCTGGCCTGGTTTGAAGAAGGAGAGGAGACCACGACGGCGTTTGTGGAGCCCATTGTCATTATCATGATCCTGATTGCCAATGCTGTGGTGGGTGTGTGGCAGGTAAGGCACAGCTCGCCCCCCACCCCTGGGCTCTCTGCTCCACGTGGCTGAGATCTTTCATCTAAAGGTCTGATTGCTTCATGCCCTTGGGAACTCATTTCCCAAAGGCTCAATTTTCATGCTGGCCATGCTTCCCCATGCCCCTGTACAGATACTCAGTCACTGGCTGCCTCTTGGCTCGTTTCTTCAGTCTTTTTTTGGCAATTTTTGCAGGTTGGAGCTTATCTTGCAGTTATCCAGGCCAAAACTGCTTTTGTCTTGGCCGGAGCCATATGCATTTTCCAAGGGAAGCTATTTGCCCTGTCCACCAGAAAGCCACAGTGGCTGCTGCCCCTCGCCTCACTGTGTCCCTCCTGGGAGATGAGCAAACACCTCAGCCAGTGATGTGCCTCTTTTGTATCTATTCATTATCAGGCCATTTATTTATCTGCAGCTTGAGGTTGCAGCTTGGGGTTGCTGGATGGGGAAAAATACAGTTTTTTTACAGTTTGATTCCCAAACCAAGAATGAGATGATCAACCCCAAAGGTCCAGGCAATGTCCAGGATCTGGTGTGGTTTATACCAGCAGGAATGATTTTACAGGGGCTGAAGACGTGGCGCTTGTCCCATCCATGGTGTCAATGGATTCCAACGCCAGGGCCAGGGTTTGGGTTGTCCTGTCTTTGCAATGGGTGGGGAAGGAGCCTGCTGGCACCAGTGGCTTCAGCACCAGCAGCTCTGCTCCTGTCTGCTTGCAGGAGAGGAATGCTGAGAGTGCCATCGAAGCTTTGAAGGAGTACGAGCCTGAGATGGGGAAGGTGATCCGTGCTGACCGCAGCGGGGTGCAGCGGATCCGCGCCCGCGACATCGTCCCTGGGGACATTGTGGAGGTGGCAGGTATGGTGCTGTCACCCCAGGGCTTGGGGTCGGATGAGGAGGTGGTACTGGACAGGGAGGGTCTGCCAAAGCTGAGGCTCTTCACCCTGGCAAGGCTTTGCCTGAGCATCAGGCAGCAGAGAACAGCAGAGAAGAGAAGAGCAAAAAAGTATCCATTTCTGACGTAGGTTTTGTGTCTCGGGAGGGTTTCCTCCTTTTCTGGAAGAACTAGAAGAACTTTTCCACCAAGATTCCCTCTCTCTGGAAGTGGCTCTCCCACGCACATCCCTGGACGAGGTGTGGGTGAAGAGCTAGTGCTGGGTGCTGCTGCAGGCAGCCTGTGTGGGAAGGCTTCCTTGGAACTGGGGCTGGTTATCTGGGGAGGGTGAGAGGCAGAGGAGACCAGCTGCAGGGTGGTTTTGCCTCCGGGTGGGTTGTATCCCCCAGCCCTTCTGTTGGGGCTGTGCATTCAGCAGAGCATGTCTGGGGGTCTGCTGCCTGCCCCAACAGAGCTGAGGAGGATGCATTCCAATTATTCAATTTTGTTTGTTCCTTAAATGATGCTGTAAACCCCCAGAGCCACAAAACTAATCCCGTCCTTTCCTCCTCGTGGCCCTGCTGGTGGAAACATGCTGCAATTCCTCCTGTGCCCAGCCAGCTCGCTGTTATTTATGTCTTCCAGTTGGGCTTCAGCTGGAAGATGAATGTAAAAGTAATGCAGGGAGGATCAGGCCAGTAAGATCCTCGGCTGGGTGAGCTGGCGGTGTTCCCAAACCCGTTCTGACAGTGCAGTCCAGCTGCTGACCTGCCCTTTAATTAAATTAATGAATTATTAATAACATTCTGCCATCTTTCCCCAAATCAAGTGCAGACTGCCTGCCCATCAGCAGCCTAATATTACTTTTTAATGGCACAATCAGCATTGCGGCTGGAACGGAAAGAGCTGAGCTCTGTGGAGGGGTTTGCAAATTATTAGCAAATTGTGGCTTTAAGAGGTTATGGAAAGTGGTGAGGATGCTGTCAGGTGCCTGATAGGCAAGCACACCAGGAGGAAAAGCTTTGAACCTGCGGTGGATATCCAGGTGATGCCCTGGGGACAGTGTGACAACACAGGCGGGAGGGACTGGCTGCTGTTTGCATGTGCAAATGCAATAAATTTGGCAGCAGGGAGCAGGAAGCCTGTAATGCTGAAGCGAGGAGGGAGGGTGGTTGGAAGCTGGCAGGCTGCTTAAACCCAGCTGAGTTTTGCCCTTTTGTGACAAGGCCATGGAGGTGAGTCCTGGTGCAGGCAGTTTTTGCCTTTCCCAAGAAGTGCAGACAGAGAATCTCTTCGGGAGCCCCTGTGGTGCTCGGGCAGTGCCAATGGCCATGGCCAGGCAGTGTCCTCCTGTTTTCCTCTCTTTCCCTTGGGACACTTGTGGTGCTGGCGGGGATCAGCACATGTTCAGTACATGGCTAACAGCCAGGCCAGGTTTGTCCTGTGCCGTGGGATAATGAGGCACTGTGCACCCTGGAGCAAATGCCACCCCTGTGGCAGCACAGCTCTCTGTCCCCGGATGCTGCACGAGTTTTCCTGTGCAGGTTTAGCTCATGTTTGCAAGTCCTCCTGCCTTTCCCAGGGGAAGGGGAGCTCTTTGCTCCTTCTAAGATGCTCCAGCCCCCTTGAACAGATGCAGAGTCTGAGTCTGTGCATGCAGTGGATGTTTTGGGGAGGTCTGTGCTGGCACCTCCCAGCTCAGTGTCCCCAAGACAGGTGTGACAGCAAGCTGGGGAGGTCTGGCTGGATGGCAGATGTTGCTGCTGCATCCTGGAGCACTGGGATCTGCAGCTGGAACAACTGGCTGGGTGGTGGAGCGGCGCCAGCCCCCTCCCGCTGCACTGGGGGGGTTTACGAGCCCCGGGAGGAAGCACTCGTTAAAGTCTGGGATTTGAGAGCATCATTAGCAGCCAAGCCAGCAGTGTTGTGTAAGGGCTGGGAGGGGCTGGGAGCCAGGGTTTCCCTCGGCCTCAGTGTTTCCGAAGCGTCGGAGCGTGGTTGTGTCCAGCCGATAAGGGAGCAGGAAGAAGAGCCAGGAGGAAGAAACCCAGCAGGAAAAGCAGCTTAAAATTTTTTTTTTTTTAAGGAAGCAGTAGTGCCTTGGAGGGTGGTGTTGGGTGGCTGGCAGTGGATGGGGCAGCTTACACCTGTGCCCACTGTGCCATGCCAGGAGAGGCAGGGGTGGTTTTTTGTCTTGGACACAGAAGATTTTCCACTGTCAACAGCTTCCAGTCAGCCCAGAGAATCCTGAAGCAGGGTCAAGACCAGCATTAGGAGGCTCAGACTGCTCTAACATGGGGAGGTTTTGGTTTTCTTTGAAGGAAAGAGGCAAGATGGGGGTGCAGGGGAAGAGGAGAGACAGGGATGTAGTGGGGAAGGGGATGGGCACAGCAGGCAGGGCACCACCAGGGTTTGGCTGGGGGCAGAACTGTAAATTATAGACAGACAAAATAAAGCTTTAACAAAGCTTTAAATGCAGAAATGAGGTATCCAGCCCCCTTTGCCAGGGGCTGGACCCCTCATTGCTCCAGGGTGCTGCTGTGCACCTGCACATGGTTGGTGTCATTTTGGGGTTTGCTATACCCATTCCTGAGGTGTTGAGTGCTGCCAGTCCCACCTGATGGAGCTGCTCTGCTCTTGTCCTTGCAGTTGGTGACAAGGTGCCAGCAGACATCCGAATCATCGAAATCCGCTCCACCACCCTGCGGGTCGACCAGTCCATCCTCACAGGTGTGTGTGGGTCTCATGGAGCAGAGGCAGCTTCCTTCTGCCATCTTTCTGGAGGCAAATTTTGGAACTGATGCTGGGATAAATGCTGTGCTGGGGTGGGAAGTGTGTGGGAGTGCAAGATTTAGATGATGCTTGGACCTTCCCAGGTCCTTAAAGTCATGGCATAGGTGAGATTTGTCCGGTGCTTGGGTGTCCTTCCTGCAGAACACAAGCCTGGGGCTTTCCTGTGTGACATGTGCGGTTTGACATTCCCATGGTGGATGTTTGGATAGTTTGGTGGCAAAGTGCTGCTCTAGAGCGCTCTGGGGTGTGTGATGCAGGCTTGGGACAGGGGTGAACTGAGGCTGGAGAGGGAACATGGGTGGCCCATCTCTCCCCTCTTGTCTTGGCAGGGGAGTCTGTGTCGGTGATCAAACATGCTGACCCCATCCCTGATCCCCGGGCTGTCAACCAGGACAAGAAGAACATGCTCTTCTCCGTGAGTCCTTTACACCTGTCTTTGCCTCTCCTGTGGTTTTCCAAAGTGCACAGGCTGGTGGATGTGGGAGATCTCTGATCAGAGAAAGGGAGTGCATGTATGAGACCTGAATCCATAAAAAGAGCCCCAAATCCATAAAAATAAGAACTTGCTTCATTTGGATTTCATTTGTGCTGTGGCACATAAGGCCTTTAAATAGCTTGGGCAATCTCAGAGCACTTTTCTTCCCATCCTGTAGGATGCATTATGGATGGGGAAGAGGTTTGTGGTTGAGCCTGGAGCTATTGCAAATTTGGCTTTCCTCCTTTCTCATGCTCTTCTCAGGTGGAAGTCCTTGAGGATTTACAACTCTGAGGAAGGGCTCTCCAGCTCCCTAGGGTGGGTTTATATAAAAACCCAGAATGTCCCATTTTTCTCTTAACGAAGATTTCACGTTCTCCTTTCACAACGAGCAACCCATTTCCCTGCTCAAACCAAGAGTTTTCATGCCCACATATCCACTCTGCCCCTTTCCTCCCCTCCCAGGGCACCAACATTGCAGCTGGGAAGGCTGTAGGGATCGTTATTGCAACAGGGGTGTACACCGAGATCGGGAAGATCCGAAACCAGATGGTGGAGACCGAGCCCGAGAAGACGCCCTTGCAGCAGAAGCTGGATGAGTTCAGCCAGCAGCTCTCCAAAGTGATCTTCCTGGTGTGCATCGCCGTCTGGGTCATCAACATCAGCCACTTCAGCGACCCCGTGCACGGCGGCTCCTGGTTTCGGGGAGCCATTTACTATTTCAAGATTTCGGTGGCCCTGGCGGTGGCCGCCATCCCTGAGGGCCTCCCGGCCGTCATCACCACCTGCCTGGCCCTGGGCACGCGCCGCATGGCCAAGAAAAACGCCATCGTCCGGAGCCTGCCCTCGGTGGAGACCCTGGGCTGCACCTCCGTCATCTGCTCCGACAAAACCGGCACCCTCACCACCAACCAGATGTCCGTGTGCCGGGTGAGAGCCGGGTGGGCTTGGGGTCTGGAGGGGCCAGGGGGATGCTTAAGAGCACCCCATCCTGTGGTGATGGGCTCTGTGTCCTCACCAGAGTTGTGTCACGTTAGGAGTGTGGGGGTGGGCAGGGAAGAGGGGTTACAGGGAGCCCCGAGGTTCCTCTGGGGGTCAATAAGGATCAGGGCTTCTCTTGGCTTGGGAGTAATTAGAAAACTCACTTTTATCAGCACACCACTGTGGAGGTGCTGTGTTGCAGTTTCATTTCAGGGATCAATTTCCAGGGAATGTTTCTTCCTGCTGGGATGTGACATTGAGACAGATCTCCTGGAGATGCTGATGCAGTCAGCCTCCTCTTCTCTCTTCTCTTTTCCCCATGTTTTTAACCAAACCAGTGAGAAATCCTGGACCATGCAAAATTACAAAGTCTGGAACTATGAAAAGCATTTCTGCTGAAGGGAGTCTTGGGGTAGTTTGGTGAAGAGTTTGAGGCGTCCTCATCCACCAGAGAGTTCTGCTCCCACAGGCCTGGCTGTGTGGAGAGGTGACTTGTTAGGAAAGCCTGGACCATCTGAGTACTTCTCAGTTTCCCCATTAATCCGTGAATGTCGGGAAAGCTTTTTACATGGCTTTGGTGTGCTTTTGTAGGAGAACCTTGGAAAATGTGTTGCTGTGGGAAAAAAAGGAGCTGGCCAACGGCTCTCCTCTCTGACACGCAGACAGTGTGGTGGGAAGCTGTGACACTGCTGCAAACTGGCCACAGGCTTTGGCCACTGGTTAGCTCAGCACAAACTGCAGATGACTGGAAATGTCTGGTATTTCTGCCCTGTGAATGATACAGAACAAGACAGGGCTGGAACCAAGCAGGGACCAAAGTGCCCATGTCTCCCATGAGGAGGAGTTTCCACCAGCCCCATTTTCAGAGCCAGTGATGCAGCAAAGCAAGGACAGGGTGACCCCAGTGCTTGGGGTCTCCTGAGCTCTGCACACTGCAGGAGGAGGAGTGACCATGCCTTCCCAAAACACTTCCTACCAGAAGGTCTGTTCCTTGAACTTGGAAAGAAGTGCCACCATCCCCTGCAGGGTGACACAGTCAAGAGAGTCTGGATGGTGATACTGAGGCAGGAAGAGGGACAGAGTGGGACAGTGGCATACGAGGGTTTTGGCATCAATTGTCATTTGCAGAATGAACTCAGCAACTTTGCAAAAAAAAAAAATCAATTAAAAAGTCAAAGTGTCCTTCAGCCCATCTCCCCACAACCCTGTTCCAATACCTGTTTATTCAGTTGGCTGGATCCTGGCTCCTAGGGCACAACAGTGAGAGAAGGGCTGGCCCCAGTACGCACAGCCAGGGCTGTTAATGTTTAATGGACAGGGATTCCCATGCTGACGTGGGCAGGATGGGGCTGCCGGGGCCCTGTGAGCAGCAGGTGAGTCAATATTTGTGCTGGGCAGCTGTTGGTGTGTCCGGGAC
The DNA here is from genome assembly GCA_013400515.1 of Erpornis zantholeuca. Taxonomy (NCBI): domain Eukaryota; kingdom Metazoa; phylum Chordata; class Aves; order Passeriformes; family Timaliidae; genus Erpornis; species Erpornis zantholeuca. Next base: position 1,777,033 of record VZTN01022780.1, on the reverse strand, counting down.
ATGCTCCTGTGCCAAACAGCCAGCTCAGCCATGGGGGTGAACAGTCAGAAAAGCCTGTCAATAACCTGGGGAAAATATATTAATTGAGTGTGATTTCATTAACTCGCCCATTAATTGGGTGAGCACAGCTACTCATCTGCAGGGCCTGCTGCTGAGCAGGGCCTGCTCGCTGTCTCACTGCTGGCATTGAGTCTGTCAAGCTGTGAAGTGACTCTTGGAAGGCTTCAGGTCTGGTTTCAAACCCTCAGGTGGGTTTTAAGGGCTGTGCCATATCTCTGGGTCCCACCCAGTGCTGGGGTCTTGTGACCAGGGTGCTGTCTGAGCCCATGCAGCGGGACACACACAGACCCCAGGTGGTCAGCAGGGGTGAAGCTGTGCCCCCCAGAGTCCCCAAAATGAGGTGCTTCGTACTGGGGACTTCATCCACCCAGGACGGCCAAGACTTTGGTGCTTTTGCTCTGCCCTCAAGTCCACCCATGGTTACAAAGCCACAAACCCACTTAGTAAGTCAGGCTAAATCTGTGGTTCATGTCACTGTGTGGTCAGCTGGGGGTCTCTGAGATCACTGTCTGCCCCAGGCCAGGGCATGCAGGAACCAGGAACAGCCTTCTCCCAACCATTAAATAACCATGGAGCTGGGAGCAACGGGAGCCTGGCAGGAGAAGGGACACTGAAGCATCACAGCTCTCTGCTCTCACATGTTTAAATCACTCTCCTAAAACTTGCAGCAGCCTTTTATGCATCTTATCTTAATTTTCCAGGAAGGTGGCGTTTGCAAATCAGGACCCAAAGTGAAGATGTGGGCTTGGGAGGGAAGAGATGCTGGCACCCAGTGTCTGGGAGAAGGAGGTGGTTAGTGATATTTGGCTGTCTCTGAGATGGCTGCTGGTGTTTTGGGGAACAAGAGCAGAAAGGGGTTTATTTTCCACAGAGCTCGTAGCAGAGCCTGGACATGCAGACTCCCATCCCTGGTGCAGCGCCCAGGAGCTGTGTGGGCACTGTTTGCAGTCTCCAGGGCACTGTGCCTTGCCTCAGCACTGCTGTCTGTCTAAACCTGTCACTGATTACTGGGATACCTGGCTGGGGGTCCCCAGGGGCTGTGCCAGTTGCCAGTGAGTGCCTGTTGGCTGGGGCTGCTTCCAGTGCAAGAGGAAAATGATGCTGATCCGTGGGTTGATTGATGGAATAGTGACTGATGATTACAGCTCTTACAATTCCAGACAGCAATCCTGCCTTGTCTGCCTCTCAATGAGTAGTTCCTTTAAAGACACTACAGAAAATAGAGAAGTGGAGATTAATCCTTCACACCTGTCTTCCCCACAAGCCCACAGCTGCTGCCATGTGCTGCTCCATGGATGGTGCATCCACAAGTGCACTTTGCTTCCTAGGAATGCACACCAGCAGCATCCAGCTCTGATACAGCACTGGGGCCAGGCAGGATGCACGGGACAGGAGAGGAGGAGTGATGCTGGAACCCTTTGGGAGAAGGATGCACTCTTCATGAGCATGTAGTAACATTTTCCTTCTAGCTTCTCTGTTGCATTAAAACCCCAAATCACTGGCATGGCTTTAAAAGGGTCAGGGCAGGGGAAAGCACCTGGCTGGGTGCTGGAGCTGCTGTTCACTGTGCAGTAGAAGAGGTTGGGCACCCCCTCTGTGAGCCTGACTTGTCAGCAGCCCCCAGCTGAGCTGCACCCACAGCTTTCCCACCTCCTTCTATTGCTCCTAATATTATTTATATTATTTTTGTGATGGAAACTTCAGTTCTGCTCCTAACTGCCTAAGACACAGCTATTTCCTCTGGACTGTTGCCACTGCCCACAAACCTGCCCATGCCTCAGCCTGGAAATCTGCCGAGACATTGACAGGCTGAGAGAGCTGGGGTTATTCAGCCTGGAGAAGAGAAGGCTCTGCGAAGACCCTAGAGCCTCTTCCAGTGCTTCCAGGGGCTTCAGCAGAGCTGGAGAGGGACTTTGGACCAGGGTCTGGAGCAACAGGGTGAGGGGGAATGATGTCACACAGAAGGAGGAGAGATTTAGATTAGATACAAGAAAGGAATTCTTCCTTGTGAGGGTGGGGAGGCCCTGGCACAGGTTTCCCAGAGGAGCTGTGGCTGCCCCATCCCTGGAAGTGTCCAAGATTGGTCAGGGCTTGGAGCAGCCTGGGATAGTGGAAGGTGTCCCTGCCCATGGTGGGGGGTGGGATGAGGTGAGCTTTAATGTACCTTCCCACCCAAATCCTTCTGTGATTCTCTGATCACACTGAGGCCCTGCAAACCCCTCTGCAGTTCCCTGGCCGCCCCCATGCTTGGCCAGTCACGCAAGCTGGGAGCAGCAGGAAATTTGATATAACCTCTGGTTGCTGTGGGTTATGTAGCACCTTTTTTTAAAAGGCATGGAAAAATAAAAGGCTTGGAATGTTTTTTCTTATTTCCCTTTTCCCTTTTTTAATAAGAAGGACGCTATTGTGAAAGTAATAATTGTTTTGTAGCCATGAGCATTTGAAAACAAACAGACCCATATCAGGCAAAACCATCAGTGGCTGGGGTGGGTGCTTTCAGCTTTTTTAATAAATGAATCTGGTTGGTGTTTCAAGAGTCCTTTTTCTGAAGAGGCCAAGAGATTTTGGCTCTCTGGAAAGCTGATGGCATTGGATGTCTCAAAAAGAGATGAAGGGTGCTTAGCCTTTTGATGTTGTCTCAGACTGGGTGCCTCACCTCATGTTCTGGGTCTGTCATCTTTGAGGAGGTTGTCACCAAAGGAGATAGAATGAGTTTGTTTTCTTTTTTGAATTTACACCCACTGCCAGAGGAGTCCAGAGGACCTGGGACATCTCTTCCACAGCTCTTTGGCTCATTATTTTCTTCAAAACCTTTCAGGGATGCTGATGAACCTCCAGGTTGGGCCCTGGGAAAGGCACTGAGGGCATTAGCCCAATAAATGGAATATCTGCAAATAGCTGGGAAGCCAGGAAGCCATGGCGAGGTTGTTGTGGGCTCAGAATTACTCACACAGGAGATATGTATGCTTTGAACCTGCTCCTTTGAGTTGCCTAAACCTGTAAAATAGGGAGGTGAGAGAACCCACTGAGGTGTCCTGGTGCTAAACCTGAGTGTGCTCCCCTGAATGTGCCCTTTATTGCTTGGCTTGGCCCTAAGCTCATACCTTGGGACATCTTCTGTGTGGGGAGGCTCACACCTGCCAACGTGGCTGCACTGACGAGGTGTCCCTGTATTATTAACAGTAATTAGCAACAACAGCAAATTAACCTCTCTTTGTTGCCAGAGGAAATGTGGAAGGCAGAGAAGTGAGTGGTACCTGGAGCTGTTGCATCTCTGGTGCTGAGTGATGGCTCCTGATGTCTCCAGCATCTGTTGCTTCCCTCTCCTGGGGAACAACTCAAATAACCAGAGGAAAATAAATAGAGAAAAACAGGTTGGAGTGGGACAGTTTTCCCTGCACCTGCTTTCTGGAGGCACTCAGCAAGTTCATGGAGCTGAAGAGAGCAGCACTTCCCTGCAGCCAGGTTCCATCCTGGCTTCTCCCAGTAGCCAGGGAAATGCATTTGCAGAACCAATTTTATTTATTTACTTATTTATTATGTTGCTTTTTGGCTTCAGCCTGGGTTATAAATAATGAGTAAGTAGAAACAAGCATCTCTGAACTGTCTCCTTGGCTGGGATCAGGCCCTGCACTTGTGCCCAGGGAATGCTGCCCTCAGAGGTGGGCTGTGCTGGGAGGGGACAAGGGGGGACTGGGAGAGCTTGGGGAGAGGGGAATTTTTATTTTATTTTAGAGTTTGAGGGATTTGTCTCATTATGGCAGCAAAAGAGAATCTGGAAGGAGTTTGGCAAAAATCACTAAAAATAGAATATGGGGCACTTTTATGGCTTACTGGGGCTTCATTACTGAGCTGAGCTGTGATCCCAGTAAGGCACAAGGTTGGTGGCTGAGAGCTGGCTGGGAAGGTGTGGCAGGGGCAGCTGCTTGGATCCTGCCCTGCAGAGGCTTTCCAGGGCAGCCAGGGCAGGAGTGGAAACCTTGACCCCGCTCCTTCTCTGCTCCAAGAAAAACACAGGCACCTTCTTAGGAACAGGCTCGGTATCTCCCCTCTCCTAGGGAAAGAAAGAGCTGGAGGAGGCGAACGTGAAAAAGGCAGGGGAGAGCTGGAAGGATTTGGGGACAGCCAGGAGTGGTGGCTGAGCAGGGAGGGAGCTGAGCCTGGTGCCAGCGGGGCTATCACTGGGACAGTACCAGCTGCTGGGCTTCCAGGCTGGGCACGAGGGTTGTACCAAAAAATTTGCTGCCTAATTCTCTGTTTCCAACTCTTCCCCTGACAGATGTTCATCATGGAGAAGGTGGAGGGCACCCAGTGCAGCCTGCATGAGTTCAGCATCACCGGCTCCACCTACGCCCCCGAGGGACAGATGTGAGTGAGGGTCCCCTCCCCTTTGCAGGGACACAGGGTGGCCCTGGGCTGGCAGCACAGCTGGGGAAGGTGGGAGAGTCGGGTTCATGGGGTCATGGCTGGGGGTCCCCATGGGCTGGGGAGAAAGGAGTTTGCAGCCCTGTCCATGGGGACACCTGCTGGGCACTGTCTTTTGGCCACACTGGGCTTGCAGGTGTTGTGTGATTGACCTGCTGGTCTTGGGGACAGAGCAGTTGTTGGGGACAGAGCAGTTGTTTCACTGTCCCTCACATCCAGCTTCTGCCCCACTTGATTTGGGTGGTGCTCACCCTAGCTCTGCCTTCCCACTGCTCTGCAAAGGAGCTGCCACACACTTGGCTCTCCCTTCGTTAGCAATCCAAATAATACAAGCCCACCCATGAACCAGAGAAGATGGCAAATGTGGGAATGGTGATAAATGAGGCTTTTTGCAGTAGATGATGACTCTCCAAATTTCTGGAGCCTGCACAGGTTGGGTATTGTCTGGTGACTGTTGCCCCTGCCCCGAGCAGAATGCAGGGCTTGCAGCTCATCCAGAAGCCACTAGCAATGGTCTAGGGAACTTGCAAACAGCTGAAACCCCACCAGGGAAGTGCTCCCTGAGCCCTGTGTCCAGGCAGGGATGGCTCCCATAGCTGGTGTGCCCAGGGCACAATCCTGCTGATGGCAGGGTGTGTCTCAGGGCAGACATGGGCTTTGCAGAGCTGCAGCCAAGGACAGGGAGTGGAGGCTGGGGGCTTTTTCCTGAAGCATTATCACACATTTTCTGCTGTTGTATTTATTTATTCCTGTTCCTTTGGAAGGAGGTGGTAGCCCCCAGTGTGGCAAAGTCTGGGAAGAAGCAGATGAGAAGCTCAGCTGGTGGTGGGAGCACTCTGCTCCCCTTTGCTTTGCTCTGTGATCCCAGACACATTCATGACCACAGTCCCTTCTGCTCTTCTGTGGAACTGCTCTAGTTCATCCCAGCCTCAGACTTAATTTCATGAATATTTATAGAGCCAATTTGATCATTGGCTGGGAATCTCCATTAAAAACTGAGCCAGGTCATAAGCTGGTGTCAATCAGTGCATTTCAATTAAAATTGAGGAAGACTGGAGGGCTGAACTTGTGTCTGCCAGCCTCTGAAGCTCAGTGTCCCCTTTCCTCTGAGGACTGCATTCAGAGCCCCTGTGTTGGTCTGCAACAATTTGTGTTGTTGCTCTGCAGTTTTGCTTTAGCCCTGTGCCTGTATTGTGTATTGAGAGGGATGTGTGGGCTCGCTGAGGTGTCATGGAGAGGACCCCCCTGTTCCCCCAAGGGCTGGTGGGACTGAAATGCTTGTTTGCTTTAGCTGGGCCTTGTCAGGGAGATATTTCATGCTGGACCTTGGGTTTGCTCACACAGCACCAGTGAGCAGCACCTTTGCTGGTGTTTTTCCCAGCCCATGGGTCTTACCTGGCTCCATGCAGGGACTGCTGATGATGTCCCATCCCTTCCCAGCAGTATCCAGGGTACACATGCTGCAGAGCCATGCCTGGTATTTCCACCTTCCCAAACACTGAAACCCATCCAGAGTGGCTGCAGCTCCCTCCTCCGCCCTCTGTCCCTTCCCGTGAGCCCAGGGCCGAGCAGCATCTCTGGGCAGGAGCAGTGGATCTCCCTTCCCACTCACAGCCCAGTGTGGCTTCACCTCCCTCAGCAAACAGATTTTTCAGATTTTCTTGGCTGCTCCCTGTTTTCCGCTCCCAAGCCGTAACAAGGGCTCCAAAGTGTTCTTTCCATTGGGAACCAACAGTGGAATAAGCTGATCCTAGTAAATGCCTGACAAATTATTTTTCCAGCAAGCAGATGACCAGCTGGGTTTATACAGCTCTGCAGTAACCTGCAGTTACCTTTGCTGGAACCAGGATAATTTTTTATTTCCTTTCAAAACCACTGCTGCCATTCTTACCACCAGGCAAGGGGAAGCATCTGGCTTGCCTGGAGTGTTTAGGGCTGCTCCTTTCCAGGACGTTTGTGCTCCTTTCTGTAGCAGAGAGCTGCTATTTAGGAAGCAAAGATCACAGTTCACCACTTGCTTGGGAGCAGTCACAGCAGTGCAGCTGTGAAAGTTCTCTGCTGCTCCTAAATGCTCCCTTGGGTTCCCCATGGAGTGTGAAGCAGCACCATAGGGAGGAAAAGGGATTTGCTGTTGGTTCCACAGCTTCTCTGGATTCCCAGCAAATGGAAACCCCTGAGGAGGTAGATGTTAACATGAATTTCTTTGCCTCTTTTCTGGTCCATCACCTCCATCACCAGCCTGTGAGCAGCCTTTGCTTGCTCCTTTTGAACTCCCCTTCAGCCCCCTTTATTCTGGGCCACTTCCAGAATTTATTTGCCTCCTGTGATATTTTATTTGCAATTTTGTCCTGCCCCTTTTCATAAAGTACAAAAGGTGAACCCAAGGATTTACTGCCAGCACTGGGGCTTTAACTGGGCTCTTTCTCCCACTTTTACAAGAGTATATAGGCTTTATATAGCAAGGGATCTTTCGGATGGAGGTGTGGGCTGGTGTAAGGCTGTTGGGGTTGTTCTCTGCCCGCAGCCTGAAGGACGAGCAGCCGGTGCAGTGCGGGCAGTACGACGGGCTGGTGGAGCTGGCCACCATCTGTGCCCTCTGCAATGACTCCTCGCTGGACTACAACGAGGTGCGGGGACACTGGGGCTGGGGTGGGGCGGGGGGAGGCTCTTGTTGTGATCTGGGGCAAAGCCAGTAGAGTTTGTCCCTTGGGATCCCCTTCCCTGGCTTCAGGTGGTGGTGGGTGACAGCATCCTTGGTGGCAGCAGCACATAGAGGATGTGCTCGAAAGCTTAAGCTCTTTTTTTCTGCCCTCTAGTCCAAAAAAGTCTATGAGAAGGTGGGGGAAGCCACCGAAACAGCCCTGACGTGCCTGGTGGAGAAGATGAACGTCTTCAACACGGACCTCAGCAAACTCTCCAAGGTGGAGAGAGCCAATGCCTGCAATTCGGTGAGTGGGGAGAAGCCTCTTTGAGCTCCAGCTTTGGGGGACGGGATGGAGAGGAGGGATTTAGGATGTCTGATATTTGGCCAATAAACACTTGCAATGATCTAAGGGACTGAACCAGCACAAGGATGTGACTTCGGGGCTCCCAGGGTGAGCTGGTTTTGGAACAGATGGTGCAATGGCCCTGGGGGGCTGATGCCAGGGCTTTGAGGACCAGGCTACATGGAGCTTTGGAGCAGGTGATTCCTGAGGCTCCAGCTCAGTCCAGTCCCTGCTCAGTCGGGAGAGACCCTCTCAATGATAGCCAGAGCTGTGGCTGCACATGAGGAAGTTTGGAGTTATCTTTAGGTGCCCAGTTTGCACTGAGCAGCCACCCGCCAGCATGACCCAAACCCTATTCCCCAGAGCCTTGCCTGCCCCAGTGACACTTGCTGCTTGGAAACATCTATTTTTGACATGAAAATATCTTGTGCTGGCTATTCCCCTACTCCAGTGTTTTCCTGTCCTCCTGGGTGAAAATACACTTTAATTTGGTCTGAATTTCCTCTGCTTTAGATCTTACAATGTCTTTACTTGCTCAAAGGACTCTCTGTTGCAGCATTTTTTTTCCCCAGATAGGTCTGTGCAGGTTGTAATAAATCTCCTGGCTCCTTTCTGATATGGAAAGCCTGTAAGCTTGTAGCCCTGTCCCATCCTTCCTGGCTCCCGTGGCTGCCTTTCTCCTCCCATTCCTGGGGCTCAGCAGGGCTGTCAGCCAAGGCAGAGCACCAGTGTCCCTGGCACATCCAGGCTCAGCCTAGTGCTGTTCCTACAGGTGATCAAGCAGCTGATGAGGAAGGAGTGCACCCTCGAGTTCTCCCGGGACCGCAAGTCCATGTCTGTGTACTGCACTCCCACCGGGCCCGGCAACAACTCCGCTGGCAGCAAGATGTTTGTCAAGGTAGGGGCGAAGCAGCTGCAGAGTCCTCCTCCCCCCTGCACAGCCAGCAGGGTTTGGCCCTTGTTGCACGGGGCAGTGATGATGCTCTGCAGTTCCTCTCCCACTCTATCTACCTGTGGATCCGGGGTCCAGCAGGTGGGCTGGTGGGGTCAGGGAGGAGGTGAGTCTTTGCCATATAGATTAGGAAAAAAAGGGGGTGAGATGATTTACAGGGAGGAAAAGGTGTTGAGTGTGCTGGTGCTGGGGCAAAGGAGAGCTGAGAACCCTACAGAATTTGGGCACTTGCCTTTATTAAAGGCTCGGACCCTCTGGATGCCAGTAATGCCCAAAGGATGATGTCCAGTTTTCCACTGTAACCAGAAATAAAATAGTGTTTCATAGGGCATTTTCTTCCCAAGAGAAGAGATGTGGTGGAATTTCCCCCCGCTGACTCTGAGAAGATTTGTATATTGTTGTTCCCACTGGGAGATGATCTGGGTAGGTGAACTCTGCCCTCCAGGTCAAGCTGGAACCTCTGAAGCCTCTGGATCTGTGGTCCTGGGCGAGCTTTTTAAGAGGTGCAATAGAAGGATAGCAAGTTTTGTATTAAAGAGCAATGTCAGGGTCTTTTGTTAGGTCAAAAGGGCTGGGGTGAGATGCTGAGGTACTAAAGGACATGTTTTCCTGAATTGAGAAGGTGTCACAAGCATCTGCTGAGTATCCCCCATTTTTTTCCGCACAGACTGACAGCCCTCATCCCCTCCAGGTCAGAGTGGGGGTCTGTGGGGTGGGAGCATCTGGGGCAGATAGGTAGGTTTGGCAGGAGTCAGCTGGCTCTCCAGCAGATCCTGCTCTTGGTGACCCGGTGCCGGGTTCGCGTTCCGGGGCGTGATCCTGGTGTGCTCGGTCGGAGGCTGCCATCTAGTGCCCTGAGCCGCAGGGCCGGGATATGCCTGCTGGAGTTTTGGGGAGATTTCCTCTGCCTTTGGCGCCTTCCCTCCCTCTGGCACTTCCTGCGGTGCTGGCAAGAGATGCCCATCCTGCAGCTTCACCGCAGCCCCTGAGCCGCACCTCCGCTCCTTCGCAGGGTGCCCCGGAAAGCGTCATCGAGCGCTGCACCCACGTCCGCGTGGGCACTGCCAAGGTCCCGCTGACGGCCCCGGTGCGGGACAAGATCCTGGGCAGGATCCGGGACTGGGGCATGGGCATCGACACCCTGCGCTGCCTGGCGCTGGCCACCCACGACTCTCCTGTCCGCAGGGAGACCATGCAGCTGCACGACTCGGCCGCCTTCGTCCACTACGAGGTATGGCACCGGAGCTTTGGCCAGGAGCTTTCTTCCTTCTTCCCCGAAGTTTCCCTGTATCATCCCAGCTGTCCCAGCAGTGTTTTCCCTCTGGTTTCTCTGTGGGCAGTGTAATGGCTCATCTCCTCTGCAAACCTCAGTGTCCGATCTGAAGGATAACAAGCCACGTCTCACTGAACATGTTTTCCTGTGGAGTAATAGCTGAGAGGGCCTTGGAGACCACTGTGAGGGATAGGGAGAAGGGGAGCAAAGAGAAAAGGTGTGAGGAGGAGCAGAGGGGATGGGAGAACCCTTTGGATTGGGGCTGTAGAGTACATCTGTGGGGCAGTTGGTAGGAAACCTCCTGAAAGTTTCCTCCCTAAGGAAATCCCTGTGCCCAGGGTGGTTTTACAGCAGGGGGAAGTGGATGCATCCCAAAGGGTTAATGTGGGTCTGAGGTGCATTCCTCCCACCCAGAACAACCTGACCTTCGTGGGCTGTGTGGGGATGCTGGACCCTCCCCGCAAGGAGGTCACCTCCTCCATTGAGATGTGCCGCAAGGCCGGCATCCGCGTTATTATGATCACCGGCGACAACAAGGGCACGGCAGTGGCCATCTGCCGCCGCATCAGCATCTTCTCAGAGACCGAGGACGTGTCTGGCAAGGCCTACACGGGCCGGGAGTTCGATGAGCTGTCCCCCGAGGCGCAGCGCCAGGCGTGCCGTGAGGCCCGGTGCTTCGCCCGCGTGGAGCCGGCGCACAAGTCCCGCATCGTCGAGTACCTCCAGTCCTTCAATGAGATCACGGCCATGGTGAGCCCTCGGGGACACCCTGCCACTCCCTGTCCCCTCCTCCTCACCAGCCCAATCCCTTGCACACTTAACCACGGCTTTGTGCAGACAGGTGACGGCGTCAACGACGCTCCGGCCCTGAAGAAGGCAGAGATTGGCATTGCCATGGGGTCAGGCACGGCTGTTGCCAAGTCAGCTGCTGAGATGGTGCTCTCTGACGACAACTTCTCCACCATCGTGTCGGCCGTCGAGGAGGGCAGAGCCATCTACAACAACATGAAGCAGTTCATCCGCTATCTCATCTCCTCCAACGTTGGGGAGGTCGTTTGGTGAGAGCCTCCCACAGGACCTGTTCTGTTAAAGTGTTGCCTATTTAAGCCCACGCAAGTGCCTGAGCTGGGTGCAGATATTTGTGCACAAGTTGTTGTCACCCAGTCACAGCTCTCCCTGCCAAGATCAGCACAACCTTGGGATCACTTGGGCATCCCTTGCCCTTGCATTTTAGCAGGGGTGTTTGTGCTGGGAATGGGAACCTTTGTGGCCATGGGGATGTCAATAGGTGGATTACAATTGCAAGACAAATTTTAACAACAACAGGAACAAATTTTAGCTGCAAAATTCAGTGCTGGGCTTCAGGTCCCCGATCAGGGGCTGTGGGTTCATCTTCAGGACTTTGGGTGAATATTCAGGCTGGGGCTTTAGATCCAGGTCCTCTCTCCCCCTTGCATGACACAGAACTTTTCTTTGCCTACCCAGAGCTTGTCTAATTTCTCATCTCATGTTTTTTCCCTGCAGCATCTTCCTGACAGCCATCCTGGGCTTGCCCGAGGCCCTCATCCCTGTGCAGCTGCTGTGGGTGAACCTGGTGACAGATGGGCTGCCGGCCACTGCGCTGGGCTTCAACCCCCCCGACCTGGACATCATGGACAAGCAGCCCCGCAACCCCAAGGAGCCCCTCATCAGTGGCTGGCTCTTCTTCCGCTACCTGGCTGTCGGAGGTGAGTGCTGTCGGTGTGGGTGGGCAGAGTTAGGATGTGCCTGGGGTGCCCTGGGGCAGGGCCCTCTCTGGGTGCTGGGCTAAGGATGTCTCTCTCGGCTGCAGTGTATGTGGGCCTGGCCACGGTGGGCGCAGCGACCTGGTGGTTCCTGTACGACGCCGAGGGACCGCAGGTCTCCTTCCATCAGCTGGTGAGTCAGGAGGGGACAGGCTGACAGCTGGAGCAGATGGGTGAGGGCGTGCATTCAGGTGTTGGGGTCTTTCATGTACCTTTCCTCTGTGAGGGTTGGAGCATTCCCACATTCCTAGTGGAGAAGACAGTGATTTAAAACAGAAGCAAATTCTCTCCCTCGGGCTCATGTTTCCAGCCTTGCTTCTGCCAGCCACCAGCACGGTAGTGAAAGTTTGATTCAGAGAAGCTGAAAGTAGCTCCCATATTGGAAGGGATCTGTTCTCACATTACATTCCTGTAGCTAATGTGAAAACTGCAGGGTGGGCGGGAAGCAGGTGCTATCACATCCCAATGGCATGTGCAATGTGAGATGGATTTCTGATGGAGACACATGTGTGGTCAAAATCCTTCCTGACTGCACCTGAGAGTCTCAAAGCCATTGTCCAGCCCCTAAAGCCCAACCCCAGCAGAAGCTGGGTCACTACAGGCAGTTTATTGGTTGCTCTGAACTGTGGGATATTTAACAGCAACCCAGTTCATCACGTGCCCCCAACCAGTCGACTCTTCCTCCTCTCTCCTGCCTTTCCTGCTGCTCTGCCGTGTATTTACCAGCAGTTTCCTGTGCCGACAGAGGAACTTCATGAGGTGCACTGAGGACAACCCCATCTTCGAAGGAATTGACTGTGAGATCTTCGAGTCACGATACCCAACGACGATGGCTCTGTCTGTGCTGGTGACAATCGAAATGTGCAATGCTCTGAACAGGTGTGGTGGCCACAGGGCTGCTCTCTTCACTCTGTGCATGACTGATTTTGTGCAGGGTCTCTTTGAGCGTCTGTGGGTGGGCTGAGGGCTTTCCTTTGGCTCAGCAGAGCCATTCAGAGTATCCTCACAGGGGACCACTGGGTTTTTCATAGAGAAACTCCTCCAAGGCAGTGTGGTGTGGCTGAGAGCAGTAAAGAAAGGACTGGATCTGTATCCATTAGCGATCTGGTAATTAATGATCAGTCCTAATCCATGCACGGCTGGTTGTGTTGGGTATCCACATCCAATCCTCAGCAAAGCCTGAAGATGAACAGCCTGGAAAAGTGAGGATATAGCATTTGGCCTTGCACACTGGAGGGAAATGAAATTCCCAGTGTAGGCAGATGAGGGGAGGTTTCTGGGGCTAATGTTGTCCCTCCCTTTCACAGTGTCTCTGAGAACCAGTCGCTGCTGCGGATGCCACCGTGGCTCAACATCTGGCTGCTGGGGGCCATCATCATGTCCATGGCTCTGCACTTCCTCATCCTCTATGTCAAGCCCATGCCTGTGAGTGCCCTCTGTCCCCTCCTTGAGCCTTCTGTGGACAAGGACATCCCTGGCGCAATCCTTGGGTCTGGAAGCTTCTGGGATGATTGTTCCCAGCAGGTCCCCTCAGTACCAGGTCCCATGACTCAACCCAGCATGGAAAACAAGAGTCATTCTGCCCCATGAGCCAGAAGTCAGAAGCTCTCCCTATGGGCAACGCAAAGGGGTGTAGATATCTCCAGAAGATCGTTCAGTCCCTTCTGGAGTTGTCTTCCTTTGCAAGGTTGGGGGTGCCTCAGTTGATGCCCAAAGGTGCTTTAGATGAAGTGTGTCTCTGTACCCAGGAGGTTACATTGTCCCTTGTCACCTGCTAAACACCTGTGAGCACCTGAACACACAGTCCTACCTTGTGCCCCACTTTCCCCATTTGCAGGAGAGGTGAAGGACATAGCTTTTTACTCATCTTGGCCAAGAGCCACCTTGGATCATGATAGACCTTGAAGAAATCCTCCTGTTTGGGCTGTCTGGATCCTCCCTCCCTATACCCGGGATGACCCTCTGACAACCTTTGCCATACAACATGTGACCCTTAAAACAACTAAATATCCCACCTGCTTCCCTACTGACATGTCCAATCCCTTCCACCCTGCAGCTCATCTTCCAGGTGACCCCCCTGAGCTGGCCGCAGTGGGTGGTTGTGATGAAGATCTCCCTGCCCGTGATCCTGCTGGATGAAGGACTCAAGTACCTTTCCCGGAACCACCTGGATGGTGAGCATGGACTGCACCACCCTGGGTTAGGGTGGCTCCATGGCACTTTGCTTGGGGTTCCTGGTGGCTTTGCTCACCTCCTCTGTTCGCGCTCTGCTCGCACCTGCATGTTCACCCACTTTTGCTGTGCAAAGGGGCTTTTTCTCCTACTCCCTTCCTTCCTGGTGCCATGCCTGGCAGGGCAATTGCTACTTATATCTGCTTGAAATGCTCCCTTTGGAGCTGGAGCATCAGCTAAATCTGCCACAGATTATTAATTCACAGATTATTAACTCTTGAACCTCCAGGAACTGGATCCCTTTGCTTACAAAGCAAAACAAATCAAACACTGATTTTTAACAAGAACCCTTTATTTTTAGCTCTCAGATTTCCACCCCTCTCTGTCCATCCTTATTTTGTGTTGGCAGCCTCTATGCTAAGATCAATTGAGACCTGAACACCTTATAAACTGGTTCTAATGGGGTTGCCCTTGGCCAGCACCTCTCAGGATGCAGCCCTTGGCACAACCCGAGGAGAAGCAGCTCCTGTGACACTGGGGCAGCAGTTCCCGTGTGCTCCTGGGCTCCGTGCTGTAAATCACAGCATTTCTTTGGGCAGCCCTCCAAAGAGATGATATCATCTTTTCTTTCATTTCTTGCAAAAGATGTTGCTGTGGGGGATATCTCAGCACTGAGCTAAGCCCTCGGGTTTTCCCAGCAGTGGCTGCAGGCCCTGGGCTGCTGAGCAGTGCTGTGCCTGCCACAGGGGTGGCCCATCTCCAGAAAACATGTTTTATTCATTTTTTGGGGTGAGCTCACCCTGACAATGATAGCAGGGAGAAGAAGGGCAGGAAAGGCACTGTCCTTGCTCGGGGAAGCTCTGGGGGCCGATGAACAATCTCAGTGCGAGGACTGGATGTCCTTCCACACCATCACCTTGCTCAAAACATTTCTTCACCCCTTAGGCATCCTGTGTCATAGCAAACCCCTCTTTTTTCCTTTACACTGTAATAATGACCCAGAAAATCCATGCAAAGCCACTCTTGCCTTTCTGGGCTGAAGGCAGGTCTGGCCAGTCCTGTCAAGGAGGGATTTGGGGTATTGTAACAGCTGTGTTTGGTTTCTCATGGAGCAGAGCTTTGCAAATACCTGGAAATATGGGATGGGAAAATATTGCAGGCAGGAAATGGTCACAAACAGGTCTCCCTTCCCATCAGTGTGTCCCAGTGTGCAGGGGTGCTCATGTCAGCCTTTCTTCCTGTGTTGAGCTGATTCATAATTCAGCAATTGCTCAGAGAAACAGAGGGTCAGGGACTCCTGTTTTTACAGACCAGATAGAAATTGTTTCTAGCCTATTTTTATTTAATGGTTGCATCTCTCACTGGACACCCAGGTCTGTTTTATCCCACAATTATGAGCCTGTAACAAAAACTTTACAGTGCGGCACCAGGCTCGGGTGTAGGAGAGCTGGTTAATATTGCATCCCATGCATGGCCTCAGTCTTCACTTCACCATCTGTGATCTGGGGCTGGGTCTGTCTTTCTCCCACTCCTCGTATTTCTCTATAAAATCTCAGCACTGTTGGAGGAATGGCTTTTCTTTGGCTCTGCCTGCACAGCTCCAAGCACAGTGAGGTTTCTGGTAGGCACACGATCCTCTCAAGTGCCATCATACCAGCTCAGAGTGTTTTCTCCTCCCATGCCACGCTCCCAATGTTTCAGGTCCTCTGAGCTTCCCTCATTCCGATGGTCACAATGCTGCTGGTGCTCACAGGTTTCTCTGTCTCATGGATCCGGGGTTTCCCATGCAGCTCTTCAATCATGGCAAAATCACCACGCTTAAATCATCAGACTTGAAAGAAGTAATTGAAACTCTTCATCTTCCTGATTCCTCTGGGCTTTGAAAAGTAAAGAAAAAAACCTCCAAAAGCCACTTTTATATGTGGTCTTGTGATTTTTTTACCAGGCATTCTCAGGACAGTAAGACCCAAGTGGAGCGGGGAGCATCAGTTGAATATCTGCAAGACTCCAGAGCAAGGGTTGGCTTCCTTATGCATCTCATCCCTGAATGCGTGTTCCCGTGCTTCCTGCAGAGTCTTGCTCATGTGTGGTGGGACCTGCTTGGAATGTGTCTGGGTGAACATGGCTTAGACATGGAACGGAGATACAATAACAGAGCCGAGGGACTCTACCCAAACAGGATCGCCTTTCCCACCGTGGTCTCTGTGTTTTGCTTCAAAATAAGGCCTACCAAGCCTGTGAAGCTGTTTGGTGGCAGTTTTAGCCAGGGGCCAGGCTACCACTTGTTCTCTGCAAGACAGTGCTTGGGGGTGGTCTCCAGCCTGGGACCTTCCAAGGGATGGCCAAGGGTGTTCAGCTGAGGAATGCAAATGTATAGCTGCAAATTCTGCTGATTCAGGTTTTGCATGGATAAGTTTCTCCTTTGATGAGATTTAGATAAGTTGTGTTTCCATTACGCTGGATTTTCCTTGTCCTTGAAGTGGCAGAAAGCTGAGACTCTTCAGTTCTCACTGTGGTCTCAGTGCTTTACATTCCTCTTCCCATCACCCTGCTCACATCCAGCCTTTCATCTCACATGCTTTGCATATCTGGCTGCCTTCATTCCTCCCTGGCCCCTCTGAGGTTTCTGCTGTCTCAGTTTTGGGAGTTGCTGTGAGTGTGAGAGCAAGAGAATGTGCACAGCTGAGGTTGGCTTGGTGTGAGCTGCAGATATTCTGGTCAGGAACATGGAGGTGTTCTCAGGGGTCTGTCGTATGCTGGCAGGCTCACAAGGGCTCACCACCCTCAGGGATCTCTTGCTGTAGTATCTTCGATATTTTCCATCCTCTATGCATCCAAGTGTTTGTTCTTTCCAAATCATATGGCATACAGGAGGAAGGTTTCCAGGCATCTGTGCAAGGCCTTGCAGAAGTCTCTTTTCTGAATGGTTCTCAAGAAGTACCAAATCTGGAGAGGACACTGAGATAAGCCCTCAGAACATTCCTCTGTGCTCCATCAGCCCACTGCTGAGGCCACCCTGCTCCCCTCCTGCACTGTCCCTGGACCTCCTCATGTTCACCATCTCAAAGCAAGATGAGAATTGCTGCTAACCCACCTCAGCACGTCCAGCAGCAGACCCTGCCTGGGTGCTGAGCATCACCATTTCTCACCTGTGCTGCAGTAAAAACAGGGGCAAATCACAAAGCAGATGTTTTCTGCAACACAACTACACACCTGCCCTGAGAGCAGCAGGGCCACTGAAAATCAGGAGTTGGGATGCACAGGAATTGACTTGGTGTGTTTTGTGGCAGATTAGCATTTTTGCAGCTGTTTATCCTTGTGCCCAGTGAGGACAGCAGCCTGGGGTCATTTTGCAGGAGGTGCAAGATGGTGGCCACCCTGCCCTGTTCCTGTCTCCACTGGGTCCCTGTTCCCTCTCCTATGGGCAGCACAGTGCCCTGCAGTCTCTTGCCACTGCAGCTGATGTGCAGGTGAGGTTGCTCCCTTGGGTGAATGTCTCCACCACGAGGGAGCTTTGGTCACTTCTCTGCATCAGCTTTAGGCTTCAGCATCCTCCCAGAGGAGAGTGGCTGGCAGAGGTGGCAGTGCAGTGACAAGTGCATCACACTCCCTGCCAGGAGCAGATGGAACTCTGCATCTGAGACAGCCCAAAATTTGCAGGGACCAAAATCTCCAGGTCTCATCACAAAAAACCCTCCAGCATGTAGCAAAAAGGAGCTGTTCACCCTCATTTTTCCCCATGCACCTGCACCTGGGTATGAGGGAATCCCCCCAAAACTTCCCAGGAGCACAGGAGCTGCTGCAGCTGCCCGTGTTCCCTGCAGAGGAGGCAGGCATCCCTCTCCCTGGCACGGCAGAGCCGGGAGCGAGCGCCTGTGGCCGTGGCCTGCCCTTGTAGGGTAATTTGTGCGTGGAGCTACCTTGGCTGGGTGCTGGCAGAGGAATGTGTCCCCCTGGGCCAAGTATTCCCTTGAGCTGTGGGATGCTCTGCAGGAGAGCAGTGCTGTACCTTCCAGTGCTGGAATCTCCACACAGGATTTTACAGCTCTGCTGCCTCGTTTTGTTTTCATTTCCCCCTCTCTCCTGGTTTTTCAAATGTGTCCATGTGTCATGCTTTAGAAATGGAAGAGCAAATCACAAAGCAAAAAGGAAGCTGCCAGTGTTGCTTCCCTGGTATTGCAAAGGGATGGGGGGACTTTTGGTTTTCTCCTGGGGTCTGGGGTCTCGGCTGAAGCCCAGGGTGCCCCAGTGTGATGTGCAGTTTTCAGAGCTACAAGGGCTGTAGCATTTCCCTTGGTGAAGGAAGTGCTGTGGGCTGGCAGTGGGAGCCTGCATCCCTCCAGCAGCACCTTTTACAGGAACCTGTTGAGGAAAGTCAAAAGCAGTAAGGAAAAACCTCCCCAGAAGCTTCAGCTGTCCTGGGGGGAGCAGACCTTGGAGGAGCTGAGCTCCCATAGTTCAGTTGCTGGTTTGCAAGTGCTGAAGGGCTGTGACACCCCTGGTGTGGGCCAGCATCCAGAGGGAGTGTGACCATCCCATCATCGCTGCAAACAGGTCCTGCATCCCCCCCTGGTCCTGTCACCAGTGTGAGGGAAGGACACTGCCAGATGGACACTGGCATGGAGGGACTTGCATCCTCCTAAACCTGTGTGGGAGCTGGACCTTGGCTGGTTGCAGGGCTCATGGAAACACCTGAATTGCTCCATGCCAGGACTGTGGTACTTAGAGGCCTGAGAACAACATTTTGAAGAGCATCCACTGTGGTTAAACACTGCAGCTGTGTCCCCTTCCTGTCCCTGCCTGTCACATGCCATGGCATCCTCCTCCCTGCTTACACAACCACGGGGTGATGTGTTTAGGGGAAGTGCCACGGTTGGCAAATTACCACTGGTGTGTCACCTGGTGGGGACTGTTCAGCTGCTGGAGGAGAGGGAGGAGATGCTGCTGCAATGGGGAGCACATTGATTTTGATCATTGCAATGAGATTTAATACACTGCAGTTGCCAACATGCCTGCTTTACACCAAAGCCTGTGGTGTCATCCAGAGGGATGCTGCCATCACAGCAAACCATTCTATCCCAGGACACAAGGGCTGGGCTCTGCAGCCAGCACTGGAAAAAAAATTTGGCAGAAGTCGCAAAAAAGCCTTTTCCCTCTCTCTTGCCTGTTATTTATTAATTCCCCTGAAAGTTGTCAGCACCAGGGTTGGCAGCAGGCGCAGAGTCCCACGGGTAACCCCAGGCAGGACCCCTATTCATCAAGAGCACAGGAACAGCAGTCCCCAGTGAGATGTGTTTGGTGATGTGTGCAGTGATGAAAGATAGAGAAATAAGTCAAAAGATTCACGATAAGGAATTTTCTAACTCTCTTTAGCAAGTGCTGCTTCTGGGTGGGTTTTTTTTAAGGAAAAAAATCTGTTCTGGGTAGACCAAGCTACCCTGGGCTGGAGGGCAGCTGCTGCCTCAGGGGTCAGGAACACTCCTGTCAACTGCTTGAAAACTGGGGACCTGGTTGCTGTAAATCAAGTTCTGGCAGGGATTTTGAGGCTGCTCACATAGAGTTCAAGCTGGATACCATCACTTTCCTACAGGCCATGTGTTGCCTGTTACCTTCCATGTCCAGCCCCATCCATTTGAAGGGGGGAAGAAGGGAGGAGCACAGCCCTGGGACAGTGGCTGTGATGAGTAGGTTGGTCCTTGCTCGTTGTTTTGGAGGTATTTATGGATATAAGTACATGTGTAGAGTGTGTAAGTGGTGTCAGCCCACGGAGCAGTGCCTGTGTCTCTGGCTGCAGCAGGACCGAGGCTCTGGGGTTTGTGGGAGGATGCAGTGAGCTTCCTCCTCTCTGAGCCACTGCTTTTCTCTGGGTAATGCCTCACTAGGAGCAGTAAGGAGGGATCCTGCCTACTTGCCTTCCCACAAGGCTCCACCTCATCCCTTTTCCTAACTCTTGCAGAGATCTTCCTTACCCAGGGACTGGCATCCTCCTCCCCCTCCCCCTCCTCATCCTCCTCCTCCTCCTCCTCCTCCTCACACAGCCTGAGCTACCACAGCTGCAGTCAGGCCAGCCCTGTGCAAACAGGATTCCAGGTTCCTTCTGGGATCAACCCAGGAGCAACCACTCTTGGTAACGAAAACATGGAGCTGATTTTCTTTTGAACCCTCACCAATACTTTTGCTTTTCTCTTTTGCCCTTCCTTTCAGGAGAAGAGGACAAGAAATGAATGACATGAGGGCGACACTCCAAACTAGAGGATCCCTAACTTGTAACTTGGACTGAAGTCTTGCATGCGTGACCATCGCTAAAGCCAGCAGGACATGCATGTGTCCGACTATCAGACAAATGCGGGTGAATTGTCGAAAAGAAAAATACTGATTTTGTTTTGTTCTGTAGCTTTCTTTTTCCTGTACATACGAGTGCAATTACTGGACAGGTGGTGTAGGGTTTGGGGATGGAGCTGTGTGGATCTGAATCATTTTAACTGGTTCATTGGGATTTATTCTTGCCAAATTTTAGACTCTCTTTCCAATATTCACCCTGACTGGGTGAGCTGGGGCAAGGTGGCCTTCATGAGAGATTAAGGCAGGAAATTGGGATTTGAGGCCACATCCCGCAGTGGAATGGGATGCACAAGGCAGCTTCAGGGACTGGGAAGGGCTTGGCAGTGAGTGAGGGCAGAGAGGAGAGGGGGATGTGTGTTGGGGTTGCTGAGCCTTGATGATATCCATGGTGTTGGTGGGTGCATTGCTGCTGCTGTGCTCTGCTCCAGTGGCTGCAGCAGCTGGTGATAGCTTCAGTGTGTCCAACACTGGTGTGGACCTCATGGATGTGTGTTTATACGTCGAGGTTGGGTGCATGTGGTGGAAGGCGATGTTCTCCCTATTTATCACACTGGCCTGTTTGATCCCTGCATTATGGAAACCCAGCACCTCTCAGGCTCATCCAGCACCAAAGCACGATGAAGCCTTGACTATTCTTCTCCATCTGCACTATATAAGCTGCAGTCCTTCTCCTCATAGGGCCAGCCATGTAAAGGAAAACAAGGGGGTGCCCACCTTGCATTCCTCATGTCCACCACTCCTTCCTGGTCACACTTTCTTTCCTCTGTGAATTTTTAACTATTTCCCTAGCAGGAGTAGAGCTCAAGTGTTTAGGAGCACATCCATGACTTCATGTCCTCTGCTTTGGAGAACATCGCTGACTTGCACAAGGCATCCTTGCCAAGGGATCAAGATGGGAATGAATGTATGCTTGTACATAAGGTGGTGTTTCTCTGTGAGTGGTGTTTTTTGTGGCATCCCTTTTTGTAAGGCACCAACTTTGTCTTGCCCTCTGGAGATTTTTCCGCAGCAGGAGTGGGATAGGCTGCAGTGAGAGTTTGTAGATCAGGAGTGGATTTTGGGATCTGTTAAATTTATCTTTCTCCATTGAGCTGCATCAGCTGAGAAGCTGATAGTGGGTGGTTTCTTCTCCAGCCCTCCAAATCCTCCCTCCTGTTTTCCTCACAGTCCCCTATGATCCATCCTGATGATATTTAGTTAGCCAGAGCCTGTATCTTTCCTTTCTTTTACATTCCAGCAACAGCACTAGAGCCAGGGTCTGGGATAGCATTTGCTCCTTTGCTGTTGGGTTTTCTCTTCTACTTTTTGCCTCTTAAAAGCTTCCAGTGTTTTTCTATATCATCTGGGCAAGAGTGTCTCTCCTTCTGTACAGTAGGTGCCAAATATCATGCCTCCTTTCTTTTCTCTGTCACCAGCATTGAAGATGAGCAGAGCCCCCAGACCAATATGGGAATGTACAGAATTGTTATACTACTGAGCTGATTTATTGTACAGAAAACCTTGCATGAAATGTTGTTACTGTATTTAATATATAATGTATTCAAGGAATTTTAATATGGAGCTCTTTAAAAAGATCTTTATAGATACTCTGTGGTTAGAAGATTGTTGCTAATTTTTTTAAATCTTATTATACTTTGTCTTGAAGAAGTTTTATTTTTCAAATGTGTTCCGTCTAAATGATTTAATCAGTTGATCCCATGGGATAACCAATTTCTCTTCAAAGATTTTCACCATGGATGAGACCCACCCTGGTGTAGAGGACCAGGACATGACCCAGGTACTGCATAAGACTTCAAAATAAAGCCTCGGTAAGACTAATGCTGTAGACATGTGATTTGCCCTTCCCCAAAAGGGTAGGTTTCACCTTATTTTAGTACAGATCATAGAATTAAAGAATTGTTTAAGTTGGGAAAGACATCTGAGATGATCGAGTCCATCTCCATCGATCTGTGCAGGAAAACAACCAGTGGGAATTTAGTCCAGTTCCAGCTTGGTGTCATCAGAAAGAGGAAGCAGCTTCTCTCTTTCTCTGAGGCTAACAAGCAGTGTGGGAGAGGCTGGGCTGGATTCAGAGGCTAGACTGGATTCAGAGCATCCCAGACCTGTTTGGAGGGTCCAGCAGGGCTTTCAGCTGCCCAATGGCATCTCCCTGGGACATGGTGGCCTTGGTCCTTTGTGCCTACAGGAACCTGCTTGGTCCATCCATCCCCTGAGTTACACTGTTTTGCCTGGACTTCATGTCTGGTGGAGGATTAATAATTTAACCCAAATATGTGTGGTGTGGAGAAGTTTCCTGTGTAAAAGCCCAGACAGTGTCAATGTGTTCATGTTGTCATTGGGTCACAGTTGTGAATTGCCAAACCTGGAGCCATCATGGGCAGGAAACCAGAGCTGTGTCCTACCTTGTTCTTTCCAGCAGCAGAAAATTGCATTTTATTTCTCTTGTGATTCTCCAGATCTATCTAGAAAATAGCCCAGGTAATCTGTACTAGATCTGCCTGGAGGAGGTGTCCCCCTTGCTAGGAAGGGACCATTTTGACAGGTCCCATTTCCCCTTCTGAATGGTCGACCACGTCTCTTGTTTCACCCCCCCGCCCCATCCTTTAATTACTTGGAGTACAGGTTTCACTCCATTCTTTTTGATTACAGAGGCTTATACTTCAAACATCTTAATGAAGTAGAAAAATATCCATAGATGTAATTATTTTTTCCATTATTCTTCAGTGAAGGGTCAGGATAAATCAGAGAGTAGTTATTTATTGCATGTGTGCCAGCAGCAGCATGCTGGGAGCTTTTACAGGCTGGAACATGTTCTTATGTAAACTTGGAGATCCCAGAGCCAAGACCATCACTTTGGGATAGGCTCTTGTGTCTTACCAAGGCATCTGTCTGTGCAATACAAGGGAGAGGGACATTGGGTGGCTGTTTTGCCCAAAAGCTTTTTAAAAAAGCAGCTTACAGGCAAACCTCTGGGATCCTTGCTTTTCTTGGCATCAGATGTTAGGAATTATTTCCTTTTTAGTTTTATTTTGATGGTGCTGCCTGGCATATTCAAAGTCTATAAATAAAACTCAGGTCTTTCCAGCAAGACCTTTAGCATTGGTGGGCTGCTGTGACAGATCCTCCACAAGATGCAGCATGTAGGATATGCTGGGATGGCAGCATGGGATTATCAATGAGCACTTTATACTCCTTCTTCAGGGGCCAAACACCATGCTGGGGTACAGGCAAGGTGGGAAGGGAAGGTCCTGTGTCCCTGGGGCGAGCACCAGGGGGATCAGCTTGGGGCAGCAGCGGTGGGAAGTCTCTTGTACTGTTTTGTTATATTGTGTCATTGTGAGCTCTTCCCCCTGCGGTGTGTGTTCCCATGGGGAGGCAAGCTGGAAAAGGAAAAAGAGCAAAGTACAGCATCCTGCATTTTATTTGTGTCGTGTGGCCCAGGCCTGGGTGAGGTTTGTGTTTGTGTGTTTGGGGCTTTGGCACTGTGAACATTCTGTGTGTGTTTCTGGTGATGCCCTGCTCAGCCAGGGCTGGATGGCACCACCAGGCACTGGAGAGGGAAGTAAGAGGGACAGGCTGTATGGAGGGGCTGGGGGATTTCCTGAAAGAGCATCAAATCTGGGATTGAATTGAAGTTTCTGCTCACAGTGTGCATGGCAGAAGGAGGAGCAATAGGAAAACTCAGCATTAATTTTTGCTCCTTCTTTTGTACATAAGATTGATAATACTGCTTCCCAGTCAGGGTCCTGCCCCACCAAAACTCATCAAATAATGCTTTGAGCTGGGCAGGGGTTTCTGGCTGGGAGATGTTTATGACGTTCAGTGACCTTGGCATTACATCACTCCTGAAACTCAAACACACCTGAGTCCCCACTACCAACTCCTAAGACTTACTGTGATTTTTGGACTATACCTGGCATGGCCATCACTTTGTATAAATGATGCCAGAGATTCAGTCCTATCTGGGCTCTTTTTCCTCCCACTTCTGCAGTGGCATTTTCTGTCAGGGGAGACAGCTTGGGACTCAGGTTTTTGGTACTGACCAAGGAGAGGGCTTTACCCCATGCAGATCTTGTGTGGCACAGTTGGGGTTAGAATTTGCAGGGCTGCAGTGAGGAGGAGACAAAGGGTAAACTGTGCTCCCTGGACCTGTTCTTGTGGTGCCATTCAGCTTTTGGTGTGAGTGGGACATTAAATGAGCCAAAATCTGTGTGTGCCTGGAGTGATGGGCACATGGGACCAAGAGGGCAACCATTGAACTGCCAGTGGGTGCCCTCAGTGGCTTTGGTCTGGAAATATGCTGATTTTTTTATATGAGATGCCTGAACAGCCAAATGTAGAAATCTTTGAGATTGTGCTTCATAGCAAAAGGTAAATTGTTATATCTTGGGGGGTGGGAGGGTGTTATCTGAGGGATAGAACTGAAAGAAACGAGGTTTCCTATTTTATTATATGAGAGATATTTTTCCACTAAATTACCACTTCCTAAACCATGTCCTTTGTCTGACTGTAAATAGCCAGGTGTGCTGGGAAGACGTGGGAAGGCTCCTTGTGGTCACATCCATACAATCCACTCTGTTCACACAATATTGGGCTGATTTGTTTTATACTTAGGAAATTACAGAAATAAAAGCAATTTTACTGGATGACTCTGGGGATTTTTTTGTCTATTTTGTTGTTGTTGTTTTACCTTTTTTTTTTTCCTTTTCTTGTCCCGTTTGCGGCTGATTTGGGGGACATTTGGGAGCCCATGGAGCCATACGGGAGTGCCTGAGGGCATTCTTCAGCCGTAAAAGGAGTTGTGCTCACCAGATCAGGACTTCTTGTGGGTTTTCAGAGGAGCCAAACTAGAAATGGAGCTGATCTTGTGCCTGGCATGGGATGACAAAGGCAAAATGAGTGGAGTGGCATGATGTGACTGCTGGGAATTTTTTAATTCACTCTTGGGGCACAAGAATACAAATAGTAGTGCTAATTTTGACTGTATCCAGAATAGTCATCACCTTATCTCTCCCAGCTGTGAGGGGAGGTTTAAATAAGCCCTGCAATAACCTCCACAAGAAATAATTGTGAAATAAATAATAATTAAATAACTTGGCCTCCTCTGTGGGGATGGCATAGTGCTTGGGGCCATGCATTTCCATCTCTGCATCAGCCAGAGCTCTGCCCATGGTGATGTTTGGAGCGGAAAATCCTGATCCAGCTGCAGATTGTGTTTTGGAGCAAATCTGTGTTCAGGGCAACATCTACCCTTGGTGCTTTTTTGCTGGGATGTGGCCCCATATATTCCTTCCCAATGCTGTGAACAAGGACAAAGTTGGTGCACAAGGTAAGCCAAAAGCTTTGTAACACACAGGGGGTTAACAAAGAGGGACATGGAATACCCTGGCAAATGCTGGTTTTGGGAAAGGGCCATTGCTTGGCCTTCTCTTTGCAGGTACAGACTAATGTCAGAGCAAGAGGAGCACCTCTGGAGGTGACCCTCAAGCCCATCCCCCATACCAGAAACACTGTCTCAGGACACAGCAGTGAAGGAGAAGCACCCCAGATTCCCCACCTGATGTTGTGTCAGTCCCTGGACCCCTGGAGACCATCAGCTGGGGATATGCTTGTCTTTTGACGGCATGATTCAGAACACAGGTGTTACCCTACCCAAAAAATCCCACTGGTCCCTGTGTTTGGCTGGTCCATGGCACAGGTCCAGCCCCCACACTGGATGTGCATCCACATTTCTGGAGGCCACGATGGCCACAGGGCCGCTGACACCTTTTGGCACCCCCGGTACCTTGGGTTCATGTTTGCTTTGGCATCAGCTAAACTACTGCTGAAGTATTTCCAGGGAGATGTGTTGTCACAGCAACTGGGGATGGAAATGCCACTTCTGAAGGGTGAGTACCACCAAAAACATTGCAGCACAGGACAAGTACAGAGCTCAGCCAGTCCTGCTGGGAAGGAGCGAAGAGAGGTCAAGGACAAGTTAAAATTGGAAAGAAAACTGAACATGCTGTTTTGCAGGACCTTGCTTGCTCTCATCTGCCAATTTTTTTCCACCCTCCCCTTCCCATTGCCAGTGGTGCAGTGTAAGCATCTCCTGCAACTGGTGAGGGCAAGGGAGCTGTGGCAGCCAAAATTACTGGGAAAAGCCCCCAGCTCTCAGGGGCTCTTCTCAGCAACCTTGGCCACAGCAGGTCCCCTCTGCACCCACCATCATATTTTAAATCTTGCCTCTGTGTTACTGCTCCCCATCCATGGATCAGCAGCGTGCCACACATTTTTGTTCTGAAATTCAGAGCTCTGTTCTGGACGCTGCCAAGCATGAGTCTGGGTTGTGTAATGAGCTTCATCTATTATTTTTGTATTTTCTTTTCCTCCTATCAATGTCTGAGATATATAATTTCTGGAAATACCTGGTAGCTTTTATGCCCTTTACAGCTGGGTGGAGGTGGGCTTCCCTGGGTGCAGGTGGGTTTGAACCCCATGCAGAGGTTTTTCAGAGCCCTCTTTGTGCTCCAGCAGTTCTTGTCCCAGCTCAAAGCAAGGATGCACTTGCATTTCCAAATGTCTCCCTTAAAAATACCAGATTTTGCATTTTTCTCTCAGCCCCAAGCACAGGCTGAGTGTGTTGAATGGGCAGGGGCAAGGAGTTCCTTTTGCAGCCATGGATGGACTCCTGTGCTAGCCCTGCACAGCACTGCCAGGGATACCCTTGGAGGGTCACCAGCCCTTAATGCCCCTGGCATCTGGCCCAGCTGGAGCTGAAGATGCTGGATGAGGCCAAGCCTGGCGCTGGGGACCAGTCAATGCCAGCTGACCCAGGAGAGTGTTTGGGAAATGTGGCCTGTGGTCCTTGCAATCTCAGACATAAACACAGAGGCATTAGAGCCTCATTTGCTGTTTCTGCTTCTATTTTCCCTTCCCATGGGCAGTGGAGCTAGATAGGCTCATTTTCCTTATCTCTTCCAGTTTTTAGAGTCATAAAATCACAGAATGGTTTGGGTTGGAAGAGGCCTTAAAGATCATCTCCTTCAAACCCCCTCCCATGGTCAGGGACATGTTCCACTAGACCAGATTGCTCAAGGTCTCATCCAAACTGGCCTTGAACACTTCCATTTCTACTTTCTGTGTCCCTGTGTTGTCCCACTTGGTCCTTTGTTTACATGCTGCTCAGGTCAAGCCCAGTTCAGCGCTTTCTGTACCCTGGACAAACCCATCCCCAGTGCCCAGGACCTGCTGCAGACAAACTCAAGCTGCCACTGCTCCTCCAGCAGCATCTGCGCCTCCTCACTCCAGGCAGAGCACCCCCAGCACCTCCCGCCTGCTCTGCTTGGAAATGGCCAAGGGATACAAAAGTTATTCAGAGGAGATGACTGTGAGTGCATTGACAGCACTGTTCAGTTGCTGTCTGTGGGAACCAAGATAAAATCATCCCCAGGGTCCCAGCTATGTGTGGGTATTGGTGCAGAGGGTCATGGGGCACCCCCCAGGCTGCACTTCACCATGTAGGCCAATAAAAACTCTTCTTAATTAACTCTTTCTCTTAATTGTGTTTTTATTTTTCATTTGGGTTTTACAGTAATGCATTTATTATCACAGAAAACGGGCATCCCAGCCTGGTCTCAGGACAGCCCAGTGCCTGCACCACAGCTGGAAGCATCACAGCCCCATGATCTCAGCATCTCTGGCCAGTGGCTGTCCTGTCTGGGCAGGTCAATTAACAGCTGAACAGCCTGAGCAGGGTGGGCACTGTCCCTCAATAACCACCTGGCAGAGGCAGGGAGGTGTGTTGGCAGCCAGCTGGCACCACCATGGCACCGTTGCAGGGCCACATAGGTGAGCAATGGCTGTGATAACCTACAAAATTCCTTGTGGTAAAGTAATGTAAAGAGTGGCAATCCCAGGGATGGTGTGGTATGGGAGAGGCGTGAGCCCACAAGGGTTTAGGCTGTGGTTTTTTCAAACATTTGGATGCTGTGGCCAAGTACGTGCCCATGCTGAGTGCTGGTATCAGCCCAGGAGAAGACTCAGGTTCTGTTGGTGCTCCAGGCTGGGGTCTTCTGCTCTCCACATCACTCCAGATGGGGTCTGGCCCAACTCGCCAGCTGCAACATGGCTCCAAGAGATTATAAAATGGCAGATGCATATTATCTCCCAATGGAAAGTATTTTAGCTAAATCCATGCTATAACCATTTTATTGACTCCAAGTACCAGAGAGGAGGTTAGAAGTGACTCTTTTACAAGTCATTTTGCTGTTAAATTTAGCTGTCCTATTTTCATTATCCCCATGGCCTTGGCAAGGGTGAGCAGCCTTCCCTAAAAGGCCTCGTTTCATACAGTAAGTTATTTGCTTCTCTCCTGACAGATATCTAAGCTTATAAGGTTTGTCTGCTCTGCTCAATAGCAGTATCAGCCTTCAATCTGTATGATTAACATCAGCATTTTGTATTTGCTTTTGGCTCCCTGTCTGACAGCTTTCCATGTTGCTGAGGACTGGGGCATTGGGATTGCATCATGTCACTTGCAACGTGGGATCATCTGATTTTGATTCCCAGACTTGATGGTATGCTCAAAAGATTTGGAGAAATGGTTGCATTTTCTCCAGTTTTCCTTATTGCCCAGCAAAAATAATTGATTTGTTCCACTTATTTCACAGTTGTCAGGTCTGTAATATATTGAGTCGAAAGGGTAATGTGACAGTAAGCAATCAACAGGTGAACTTGAGAGGTGGTGATGCTAAAAGAAATATTCCTAAACTGAAAGATTTATCCCAGCAGGTTAAGCTTTTCCATGTTTCCTCTTTCAGAGAGGGCCTTTATCCCAGGCTTGGTGGCTGCAGAGAGCCAGTGTCTCCTTTGAGGCCAAGGGAGGTAGCAGATGAACTGGGGCTCATGGAGCCTGTCGCTGCCTGGAGTGCTGAAGCAGCTGTGTGCTGGGATTTCCAGGGAAAACATCCTCTCTTTCCCCTAGAAACACAGCCCCAGTGCCCCCTCCTCAGCCCCAGTGCTCCCCAGCACAGAGCTCACCCCTGTGGGGCTGCCCGGGGGGATGCACTGAGGGCACGGGGTGCCCCAGCCACAGCCTCTGTGCTTTCTCCAGCAATGAGCCAACCTCTGCAGAGCTCCCACTGTGGCTGTAGGCCCCCGAATTTCAGTCTGGCACTTTCAAATCTAGTCCCTTTCTCAGTGATATTTGTTTAAAGTGGTGCCTGCCCCACCCTGCAGAGCATCCCTCGCCGTGACCCCGGTTCGCCCGGCCCCGCTCACAGCCGGGCCTTTCAGGAAATGCTGGAAATGCTTCGAAATGCGCCGAGCCCAGCCCAGTGCAAGTGCTGGAAAGGAGCCAAGCCCCAGCTGTCTGGCTTCACCACGGGAGGGGGCCAAGCTGGGCGCCCTTCTGCTCCGTGGGTCAGCTCCTAATTGCTGAGCTGGGCTTTCTGTGCCCCCCCCCCCCCCTTCTCTTCCCCGACTCTTTTTCTGGGACAGCTTTTGGGAGACAGAGTAGGACATGGGCTTGGGACACACAGCCTGAAGTGGCTGCTGTGGCAGGAAAGATGATACCCCAATCCTAATTCCTAAAATCTCCCCCGGGACCCCCACCTTCTCTTCCATCCCACTGTTGCCCCCAGGGATGTCTGGTGGTCCTGCTCATCCCAAGCCCTGCCTGCAGCCTCTCGGTCCCCAGGGAAGGCTCCTGCCAGGCGAGGGAGCATCCCTCAAGGGCAGATGGCTTAATCCTGGTGGCATGTGGGCTTGGCAGCGGGGTGGCCCTGCACCCTCCCACACCCTGTCCCACCCCCAGACCATGTAGGGCACCCGCTGTTCCCAGCCCAGAGCTTATAGCAAGAGGAAGCCCCATCCCTGCACAGAGGAGGAAACCCGGCAGCCCAGATGTGCACAGAGCCACGCCGATAGCACCCTTGTTATTTTTTTTCTCTGCTAACAGAGGAGCTGCCGGAGCAGAGGCGGGCACAGACCAACCCACGGCAGGGTGAAGAGCCGGAGGCTGCAGCACAGCCCTGGCGCAGCCATGGGGCAGAAATGCATGGACAAGGTGTCCTCCTTCCTCTTCGAGTATGACACCCCTCGGATGGTGCTGGTGAGGAACAAGAAGGTGGGACTGACCTTCCGGCTGATCCAGCTCATCGTCCTGGCGTACATCATCGGGTAAGGCTCCCCAGCACCTGTCTTCCCTAAAATTAATGCTTTGCCGCTGGGTTAAAAAACAATGGAGAGAGAGGGGCTTCTATAACCCCTATATCCCACTTCAGGGGGGTTATTGCTGATGCCTTCACATCCCTCTGATTGTGGCTGCTCCCGTGCAGTCCAGTGTCCCACCATGGCTCTTTTAGATGGCTACTTAGTCCCCATATCCTCCCCAGAGGCTACTGTATGTGCAGGAGTAGGCTCATCCCTGCCCAGCCCTGCTCCGCACACCAGGGCCCCGTCTTCTCACTGAAAAGAATCCCAATCCTGCTCCAGCTGCTGGACGGTGGCCTGAGAATCTGTTGTTATTTTTATTTTCATTTATATTAAATAAGAGGCATCTGGGGCCAGTGCAGTGATTTGTGAGACCCAAGCGGCTCAAGACAGGGCCATAAATCTCCCTGTTCACTGCTCTGACGCTGCGGCTGAGATGCAGCTTGGCTCCAAAATTCCTGGTCTGCTTTGCTTCTGGGAGGCAGCTCCAAAAGCCAACACAGTGCGAGGGCAACTGCTTAAAAAAGGCAGTGAGTGAAGCAGGCGAGATCAGAACTGGGTGAGGATGTGTCCTCAGGTGCCTTGGGGCTGCTGCTCCTGCCACAGTGACTTGGTCCCTGTCCCCTCAGTGTGGGACAATGCTATGGGATGTGATGGTTGGTAAGCCTTTGCTGTGGCCCCATGGGGCTCAGCCCTAGAGGGAGACCAGCAACCTTTCATGGGGAAGGGCCCCAGAGCAGGAGAGTTGAAGGGAAAGGGGATGTCTGACCATGAATTGGAAAATCTGGGTATTTTTGGGGTGCAGAGTGTCCCATGCAAAGGAAAGGCAGTGGCTTCCAGGGCTCAGTGCAAGCAAGTCGCTGTGGGAAACAGAGGTGTCCATCCCTCCTTCTAGCACAGACTCCCTGGAAAGGATAAAAACCTTCCCGGGAGATCTGTGTGGGACCCCCAACTTGGTCCCACCCTGCTCATCAGCTCTTTGGCTCCCAAGGGTAATCCTCAGGCAAAACTGCAGCCCAGGCCTCAAGGATGCTTTGTGTTACTGGGAGCAGCTTTGTTTTTCCTAAGGACTGAGCCTGCAAGTCCCAGGGCTCCATTCCCAAATGTGGCTGGGGGCAGCCAGCCTGTGGATGGGGAACTGGCACAGATGGTTGCGCAGAGCAGCTAAGGAAACGTGGCTTAAGCAACTTGGCTAAACTGAGACAGGCAGCCAGGAGGGAGCAGAAGGAGAACCAGCCAGAGGGTAACGGTGGGAGAGGGGAGGAATCTGGCAGTAAGTTGCTGTAATTCCCAGGTTTTTCCTGCTTTGTTGGGATGGGGCTCCTCTAGCAAGGCCTACGATTGCAGCTACCCACAGCCTCACCAGCCCCTGGCTTCCCCTCGCTGCTGACAGCACTGCCCCCAGCTCCCTTCCCAGAGCACTACTCCCAGTTCCCTGCCACAACACTGCCCCCAGTTTGCTGCCCTGACCAAGCCAAAATGCCTGACATTTTCTGTCCTTTGAAAGCCAATTTGTATTTATTTACCAATGTGTATTTACTTACCATTCTCCCAGCTTTTGTCTCCGCTTCATAGTAGGCATGGGATGCTAATGGAAATTTGTGCCAATGCATGACTCTGCTGGAAGGACATGGGTAGTGCCATCAGTGCACACAAGTGGGGCCAACCCCCCTGCAAGACCCCATGTCACCCCTGGGAAGCAGTTCTTCTTTCCTCTGATAACTGTGATAAGGTGGTATCTCTGCTGGCCAGCCGATGCCGGGTGCTTTCTGGGTTTCGCTTCCTGAAACCTTGCATGCAAAGAGCTGTGGGTTGAACCACAGAATGAGGCTGGCAAGGGAAGAGGGCTTGGTGGCCCTGTCACATCAGGCAGTGACATCAGGGGACTCTTACAACCTGGTCAGGACTCACTGCAGCATTTACAGCCTCACGAGGAAATGGTGTTTTGTTTGTCATGAGCTTGGTTTTGTGGTGGGGAGGTGTGGTTGCCCAGCCCAGTGTGCCTGTAGTCAGCTCTGCCAGAGGGGGATAAGGTCAGCAGCAGAGTCTGTGCCGGAGACTGATCTGGGAAAACTTTCTGTCCCTGGTGCTGCCCAGCTTGCAACCTCCTGCAGCCCTGAGGGCATCAGGGAAGATGCCCACTGTAACCAGTGCAACCAAGTATGGTCTTCTGCTTTGGAGGAGGATGTTGGAGCTGGGTGTCCCAGCTGGGGTGGCAGCAGTGCTGAATTTCTGCTCCATCCCCAGGCACTGGAGCAGATGTCATCCCTTTGTCTTCTTGCCCTCAGTCCTGGGATACCAACAGGGCTGCAAGCCTTCCCTGAGAAGTCCTCACAAAGTCCAGCACCAAAGGGAAAACCTCCAGGCAGCACCTAGGGTTCCCCATGTTCCCCCTGCCCATCAGCTGGGTGTCAGAGGCAAGGCTGACACACCAGGCTGGTGTCATGGGCCATCCCATGGGTAGCCTGCTGCCTCTGTCGCAGCCAGCGGGACCAGTGCCCGCGGCAGTGGGGACAAAATCCAGATCACTCCTTTTTTAGTGCCGAGAATGCTCCGCGCCGCCGGGAGCACTACCCGAAATGGTTGCTCGCCCATGTTTATAGTCTCCCTGAGTCAGAGTTAATCCAGCGGCAGCTTGTTTATGCTGTAGGTTAAATAGTGTCAGGAGCCTGCCCTAATGACTGTATGATGGGCTGGGAAAGGCAGACAGAGCCCTGTTCCAGCCACAGCAGTGTCCCTAACCCTGCTTCTGCAGCCCTCTTGTACACAGGGCCATGGCTCCCCATTCCCTTTGCTGGATGGGGAACAGTGGCTTTGGATGTGAGCCATGTCCAGACACAGCTCTGTGTTGCCCTTGGAGGCACTGATTTTTGGAGAGTTCATCTGCAGTGGATCAGGAGATCAGGAGTGTCCAGGTAGGTCATTCAGACCATCTGCCGTAGGCTTTAACCCCAAATAACTGATGGCTACCATGCTCCACCTGCCTTCACATACCCTCAGATATAAAATGTGTGCCAGTCCCCAAAACATACCATCCTGGCATGAAAGTCGGGCAACAACCACATGCATCAGGCAAAGGATAGGAAAGTTCAGCAATATGTCCCACATCCAGCGGGAGGAAACATGGCAAATGATTCCCCAGGTGAGTCTTGGTAGAAAAAGCCCCAGTGCACACGTCTGTGCTGAGAATTGGGTCCCAGCAGAGGAGTGCTGGTGGCCATGCTCACCCTGCCACCTTTCCCTGTCCAGGTGGGTGTTCCTCTACGAGAAGGGCTACCAGTCCCAGGACAGCATCGTCAGCTCGGTCTCGGTGAAGTTGAAAGGGCTGACACTGACCAACGAGAGTGTCCTGGGTCCTCACATCTGGGATGTGGTGGACTATGTTTTCCCACCCCAGGTAAGGAGTCGGGGAGGGTGGGTTAGGGATTTGCTTTTGTCCCAGAGGCTGCTTTTCCCCATGTGCTGGGGTGCAGATGGGTCCTCAGCATAGGCTTTCCATGAGACTAACCATGACAGGGTGTCCCTGTGGTAGAAAGGAGGTTGCTCCTGTCACAAACCTCTGCCCAGGTTCTCCCTGGGGAGCATTTGGTACTTGAGACTGACTATGGCTGAGGAGGCCCATTTGAGGCTGCCTCCAAAAGGATCAAGGTTCCTCTGGTGCCTCCGGAGCAGTATCTCAGGCAGCAAGCGGGGTCCTTCACTGTCCCTGGGGCTGGTGGCACTGCAGGGCCCCACCCAGGGACAGGCTCCTCACAGAGGACATACTGTGCTTGCTGTGAGCTCATTGGCTGTGTCTCCACAGGGGGACAACTCGTTTGTGGTGATGACCAACTTCATTGTCACTCCTGGACAGAAACAAGGAACCTGCCCAGAGGTAAGCGCACTGGCTTCCTTCAGTGGGCTCCGCTTCTGTAATTCAGGGGGGTTGTGCTGGTGTCACTGGGGAAAGACTTTTCATGACTTTGGGAGGTTTAGTAAAAGCCTGAGCCTGGCCCCATATTATTGTTCCTGACTTCTGTGTGCTATGTGAAGACTCATTCTGCTGAAAAGCAGACAGCATCCATTTTAGTTTTCTTCCTTTTGAGATGATCAAGCAGAGCGGAGTTAAGCCTTAAGTGAAAGCATCTGCCTGGAATGAATAAATCACCCTTTTTTCCTGCTTTATCTGGACAGACTTGGTTGGGAAGCAATGTATGGACAAGGCTCTGAGCAGTGTATCCTTCAAGGAAAATGCTGCCTGGTGAGGCAGAAGGGACAGAGGGATTGAAACTGCAGGGTGGGTTGCTAAGAGGTGGTTGCTTTCTCCAAACAGCTGCCAGACGCCGGGCTGTGCACGCGGGACAGCGACTGCAGCAAAGGGAAATACAGCCGTCAGGGACAAGGTATGGCACACGGCACCGGGGTGCCGGCCTTGGTGGTTCCGGTGAGATGTGCCCAGAAAAGCTGCCTGGCTGGGGTGTCACCTGGCCAGGGGACCTGCTTTGGACAGGGTTTAGGAACAGCCTCCGACATGCTGGTTGAAGTTCCCACCTGGGCCGGTCCGGCTCTGCTCTTTTGAAAGATAACTGAGCTGCAAACATCTCAGCCAACAAAAGGTTAATCAGGACTGAGCCATTTCCCCCAAACTGTTGTCCTCTTATCAGTTCGGCATTTTCTTAGGTGTGTTTTAACAAAAAAAATCCCCAGCTGCTCCCCTGTATAGCATTGTAAGAGAAACCACTGCCCTGAGCTGAGTGGCCACAATCAATTTCCTGTTTTAGAAAAGTGCCAAAGCCCTGAGCATTTTGTGCCTTGAAGCCCCAGCTAGCCATCCATCCATCCCAGCATGAGGCCGAGATTTCACAGGATCCAGGGTGTGAGCAGCTGTCTCTCCCACAGGGCTCATGACTGGCAAGTGTGTACACTACAACACCACTGTGAAGACCTGCGAGATCTTTGGCTGGTGCCCTGTTGAAGTTGATTACCATGTTCCCAGGTAAGGAATGATGTTGCTGCCCTCTTTCCCACCGCAGCTGCACTTGGTGTGGGGCAGACCAAGTTGGGGCTCTATGGGATGTGGCCAGGACAGCCTGTGTTGTGAAAGACCAGAAAGGGAAGGGATGAGACCAACATTTTTTTGAGTCTGCTTGTCCCAGTTCGGGTGAATTTCCACCAAATGGGGCTTTCTCTAGAGCCCGGGGAGCCAAGTGATGGACACATGCCTACACTTGTGTTTTCCAGCCCTGCCCTGCTGTCAGAAGCAGAGAAGTTCACCTTGTTCATCAAGAACAGTATCACCTTCCCCAAGTTTAAGGTGTCCAGGTAAGGAGAGGTTTGGGAGGATGGCTCCTGGTGGGTTCCTCCAGCTGTGTCCCTCAGAGGAAACCATGGGTTTAGTTGGATGGATGTAACCGGATGTTTGGTATAGAGGATTGCATCCCTCATCAGCCATGCCAGGACTACTGTAACTGCTGCACTGAACCCCAGATTAGCTCAAAGTAACTGAGACATTTCCCTCCCAAGTCTGTCCCACCCCAGCTGGTAGTTGTAGCTAATGGAAAGATTTCTGGAAATTAAACTCTCCTGAGTTACCCTTACAAGTTGCACATGAAAATACAGTTTCTCTGATTCTTCATTTTTCTTGTCTGAAGACAACATTAAGATACTACATGGCCAGGATAAGCTTGGTGCCCCAGAGTCCCTCTTAATATCACAGATCCCACCCGTTTCAGGAAAGGGTGGGGTTAGCCCCTTCCTGGCAGCACTGGGGGAGGTGCTGCTGGCTGAAGGCACACTCGTAAGAGGATTTGTGATGGCACAGATTATATATCTGATTTGGAACAAATTAACAGAAGCTGTTTGTGCTGAAGACAGCAGATTCTTCTCTCTAAGCTGATCTTGTCCCCGTGCTGTCCCCAAGGTTAAATGTCCTGGCAGCCAACATGCTTGGCAAAGTCTTGGGCTGACTTCACACTGCACCCCAAGAGGTGGCTGAGAGAGGGGATCCCTCCCAGCAGCAACCAGAGGTGCCGTGAGCGAGGGCAGGCTGAAGAGGACACAGAGAGGGAGCAGGTCCTG
The DNA here is from genome assembly GCA_013400515.1 of Erpornis zantholeuca. Taxonomy (NCBI): domain Eukaryota; kingdom Metazoa; phylum Chordata; class Aves; order Passeriformes; family Timaliidae; genus Erpornis; species Erpornis zantholeuca. Next base: position 1,740,787 of record VZTN01022780.1, on the reverse strand, counting down.
GCGGTGAGGCTGGCCAGGCTGGTTGCTGTGGCAGGGGCTGTGCCAGACCCCGCTGGGCTGTGGGGAAACTTTGCCTTTGATCACTGCTGACAATTAACTGCTGAGCATCAGCAATGGGATGAGGTTGAGCAAGGCACAGGCCTTACGAAACCATAGGCTTCACAAAGAGGATGTTTTTAGGCAAAAAACCAGGGTGGGATGGAAGGTAATAAGTTGTCCTTTCTTTTTAACCCTTGCTGTAGGAGATAGAAAACTCCAGCTAAATGTAAAAGCTGTGGGATGCACTCACTGTCCCTGAGGTGTCCCAGATAAGAATTGTTGGTACTCAGAGCATTGCCTAGCAGAGCCCATGGACAAGCTGGCATGCAAATGGGAGAGGCACATGGACTGGACAAGGGACTTCCAGAGGTTCTTTCCCAGCCAAATTATTTATTACCGAGAATTTTTCTCACTCTCTTTTCATTCACAGGCGCAACTTGGTTGAGAGTGTTACCAAGCAGTACCTGAAGAAATGCACCTATCACAAAGTCACTGATTCCCTATGTCCTGTGTTTGAACTGGGATACATAGTGAAGGAATCGGGTCAGAATTTTACTTTCCTGGCTGTTAAGGTACTTTAATTTCAAATTATGTTCTTTGCTGTTGATGGGAGAGGGGCCACTGGCAGTGCAATCATCCCCAGCTGTTGAGACGATTTTCTGTTTTCTCAAGAATGCTTGAGAAAACAAAAGTGTCAGAATTATCTCATAAAGATTATGAATCTCCTTGGACATAGCCTAATATTTACATCTTTCTTGGAAACTCTTGAGAAGATTTGACCCACTGGCAGTAAATCCCAGGGTTCAGAGTGTTTTAATTCGAGCAATGAATAACTAGATCTGTGTGGCCAAATCCCATCTGATTGAGCTTGGAAATCCCAGCTGGATGGTCAAATATTGGTCATTGCACAGTGCAAACTGCAGCCTTTCGCCAGACTCCAAAATGTAACTTTGCCCAACACTCCTCAGGCAGGTGTGTGGGAGTATCTGCTCTCTCTGCTCTGCAGAACCTTGCGATAACTTTCACAGGCACTGAATAAAATCAGAGGCTTGCATATATGAACATGTACTGCATGGATTGGATCAGATGGCCCAGGGAAGCTATGGCTGCCCCATTCCTAGCCAGTCTGGACAGGACCTGGAGAAACCTGGTCTAGTTGAAAGTGTCCCTGCCCGTGGCAGGGTTTGGAACAGGGTGGTCTTTATGGTCCCTCCCAACCCCAACCATTCTAAGATTCTACACATTAAAGGTACAAAAATACAAGCCTCTGGGACACAGCTATTTACAACCTGGAGTGAACTCAGGAGGGACTCCTGCATTTCCTGAGCAATCTCTTGGCCATAATCAGGCAAGGGAAGGCTGTCCCATAAGGACCAGAAGGGATCTGTGGTGAGGACTGTTTCTCAGGACTGTGCCTTGGGCACAGGATTCTGAGCAGGAACAAGAGGGCATGAATTTATTTGTGTATCCAACACTCAGGGCAGAAACAAGAGTTTCTACAAGGGGTTAGGTACAGGCCACAAAGTCAAGGCTGCCCAGGAATGCTGAGGCAGCAGTGGGGTCCCCAGCCAGGACACCTCATGGCATTGAGAGGACACATATGAGGAGGAAAAGCATTTCTCTGTGTGGGCCAGGTCCAAGGAGGGGCAACCTTGTGACTTGCCTCTTGGCTGCAGGGTGGAGTGGTGGGCATCACCATAGACTGGAACTGTGACCTCGACTGGCCCCTGCGGTACTGCAAACCCATTTACCAGTTCCACGGCCTTTACAATGATGACAGTAATGTTTCACCGGGGTTCAACTTCAGGTAAGGAAATACCTGTTAATTCTCCAGGCATAATTCAGAGGTGACAGCTTTCAGGTTCCCACAGCACTCAAGGGATTGTGAAAGTCCAGAGACTGTTCTTCAAAATACTCACTATCTTTGCATGGCCAGACAGCTGTACCAGTGCTCTTTAAAATTGCATGAGAAAAGTGATAATACACCCCTTGGCTTCAAAATTACCCCCTTTCCCTTCCATCTCCTCCCCCTTGCTAGCTCTCCTGCTTGGCTGAGCTTTTGGTAAGCCCCTTGAAAGACTGGAGATGGTGCAGGATCATCTCATGTGTTCTCACAGCCTCTGCCCTCTGTGTGACACTGTCACTAGTGCTGCATCAACATCTGCTGCATGCAGGACTTGGGGACATCAGTTCAAACAGCATGACCTGGAGCTGGAACTCCAACCTGCAGGCAGGCAAACTGAGGCACAGAGAGGAGAGGTGCCCAGCTCCTTCAGGGGGTTTAAGGAGAAGGTCAGGAGCAGGTCTGTGATAGCACATTCCCAGATCTTTGTCCAAGATCCTGATGCTGTAGGGTTGCAGGGGCTATTAGACACCCTGGCAGGCCATTAACACTCGCCATCCAATTGCACAGATACGCCAAATACTACAAAGAAGATGGGATGGAAAAGAGGACACTCTACAAGGTCTTTGGGATCCGGCTGGACATTTTGGTGAATGGCAAGGTAAGGGTGGATCCCCTGGATCACTGGGACAGCAGGGCCATGTCCTTGGGAAGGTACCAGTTCTGCAACACAGCACCAGAGTCCTGTGGGATCAGGGAAACTAGTGTGAGTGCTTTCCTTGGGTGCTGGCTCACTCACAGGAGCCCTTGGGAAATACTGGGGAAGGAAAGACAGGAGGAAAACATGTTTTATAGGTCACATCTTTCAGCTGCAGCTTGGTCAGTGGTTTTGTCAAAAAAGCTTCGTGATGGGAGTGGGGGGTGACCTATGGAAACTCAAAACAGTTTACTACTATTTCCAAAAGCTGAACATTTGCTTTTTTCTATTTTGTCTTTTTCTTCCCACTGGGAGAGAAGGCTTTCCTCTTTGTGTTCTCACTGGGAATATTCAAAGTGTCTACTTTTGTTTGGTGGGTTGGTTTTGGTTGGGTTTCTTATATTAAAAATACAGGAAGAAAAGTAACTTCAATTTATTCCAATCTAAAACCAACCTACAATATTCTTCTGTTTGACCAGCTCTTTCCCAGCTCCTGTTTCCCTCTGTGCTGTGGTTGTGGTTTGGGTTGCTGTGAGGCACTTTTGCCGAGCCCCACCTACAACTAGAGCACCCTTTTTTTCCCCCTGGGCTGACTGTAACTTATCACCTATTTTCTCTGACTTTATCCAGGCAGGCAAATTTGACATCATCCCGACCATGACCACAATTGGCTCTGGAATTGGTATTTTTGGAGTGGTAAGTTCAGATATTTCCAGCCTCTATATGGAGACTCTCAAATTATTCTTCTTGCCTGTGACATCCGTGGGAAGTGTCCTTGAGCTGCAGTGAAATGCTGGCTACTGCTCAGGGAATCAGAGGATGGGCAAAAGGGGGAAAGGAGGTGCTCTCCTGCCTTGCTAGCTCAGGAAAACAGACTCCTGCTGGTCCCTGGCTGCTGTGAATTCTGCCCTGCTGATGAAGGGAAGGCTGGCTCTCTTGGCAGGTCTTGGTATCCTGATAGTTTCGAGTTAGAGCTGGCATTGAGGGGGTTCTGGAAGTGATGGGCAGTATTTCATGCAGGGCAGAAGCCCAGCATCCTATTTGGTTATGGTTGTTAAAGACTTGGGCATGACTCAAAGAGTGTTGTGCTCTGCACTGACCTAAATTGTGGAAACATTTCATTTCTGTTGACTTAAATCACCCACTATTGAACACAGCACACTTCACTTCTGTCCTAAGTGGACATTTGGAGGCTTCAGCAACTGCCATGTTGTGAGATGAAGCAGAAGTAATCCTAAATTGTGGGGCAAGCTGGTACAAACTGAAGTACACAGTGGTCCAGGTGAACTGGGAGGGCAACTCCAAACCTAACTGCACTTTGGTTTAAGGCCTCTGTCCTCTGTGACCTGCTCCTGCTGCATTTTCTCCATGGACGAGACTACTACAAGCAGAAGAAATTCAAATATGCAGAACAGGAGCCTGTAAGTAACAGCGAGTGCCTGCCCTGCAGAGGCTCTTTCGGGGGTGTGTGTGGATGTGTGCATGAGTAATGATGCTGTAACACAAACATCCATGCTGAGGGGCAATGAGGCGCCTTCCTGAGCCCTTGGGACTGTTGGAGACTGGGATCCATGAATCTCCTCTCAAAAGTTACTGTGATCTTGTGTGTGACTCACTGTTAATAACTTTATTCTCTCCCTTTAACCCCAGATATTCTGATATCTGGTAACACTTGCATTGCTTTAGGGAGGCAGGGGCAGACCAGTGCTTTAGCAAACTAGAAAATGTCTCTTTTTCTGCTCTGTGAGAATATCTCCATGTAATGTTTCATGGCCTTTAACAGGACACAAAACCAGTTCCCCTCAAATTCATATGAAAATATGCTTATACACTGGGGGTTAGGAGTTGCTTCCCAATCACATTTTTCCCTGGCATTAGAAAGGAGCAGGTCTGTAGAAGAATCCTTGTTGTCTCTCATTTAACCCCCAGTCGAAGTCACATAAGAAGGAAAAGGAGCCAGACAACACACAGTGAGAGGTGAGTGGTGTTTCCCCAGCCCTGCTAGCATACATCCGGGAGGCAAGAGGGCTATAGATGGGGCTATCCTGAGGCCCATGGGAAGGCAGGAGGATTTCAGGAAAGGCAGCAGGGCTCCAGGGAGGCTTGGAAGAGATCTGAGCTGTGGGCTGTACACAGCTGTGGAAGATCTGAGCTGTGGAGTCAGCATTTTGCCAGCATAAGCAATTGCACGGGGCAGCAGTGGATGCAGGATGTAGGACTGACATCGCATCTTCGATGGCAGCATCTCTTGAAGAAGGGCAGTGTGGGGCAAGACATCAGAAATCACTGTCTACCTCTCCCTCAGCAGAATCCACACTGGCGGACAAACCTGCACCCCTCTTCCTCCTCCTCTTCTCTGAAAACTCTCTTGCCATCCCCTGTCACGTCCCTGGGCCAGCCCCAGGCCAGCAGGAGCAGCATCCAGCACCAGCTCATGGGAAGGTGGTGCCCTGCAGCCAGGGCAGGGGCTGGCCAGCTCGGCACATGGCCTCTGGTGGGTCAAGCCATAATGCTATGGATGGGTCAAACTAAGGGATCTTGGAGCCCTCTGCCAGCCCCGCTGCAGGGCACTGAGTCTGCTGCCATTGCAGGCCCTTCAGAAGGGGTCCCACTGCACCCTGCCTGGTGTGCCAGGGCCGTGCCAGGGTTTGCACCTGAAAACCCTGGGGAGAGCCCAGCTGCCATTTCTTCCCCAGAAGCACCTTTGGACAGCTCAAAATTGAAAAGTGGGGGGAAGGAGAGCTGGCAGGAACCATGCCCAGCCCCTCTGCCTGGGAGAAAAATGGTTATTTTGTAAGGATGTATTTTATTGAAAAAAAATAAACCTTTAGTTTTTCTACTACATCCCTTTGCCTATGCTTGCCCCAGAGCATGGTGTTTGCAGTGGTTACTGGAGGGTTTATGCACGCAAAGTAATCCCATTTATGATGATTCCTTCAGAAAGTGCCCTCCCGTGCAGGGCCCCTGGGCCTCCTGCCACGAGAAGGGGCTGTTATCAGCGTTGTCACTTGGGTTTCCTCCTCAGACAGGCTGGCTGGCAGGGAGCGCTGGCGCTCTGCCGGCCATGGCGATCTGCTGTCCTGTGCCAGCTCTGCCTCCACTGCCCACGCCGGTCAGTGTTAGCTGGTCAGAATGGACTTTCTCAGCAGCAGCCTCACAAACCAGATCTTTGCACCCAGGAACTAAACCTCCCCTCTCTGCTAGAAGATTTGCACTACTCATCACGTGCAGCTGGACATTGCGGGCTGTGCTCAAACCCCACATCCCTGGGATCAGACCCTGCCCTGTGCTGCTGGCCCTGTTCCATTCTTCAGGACACATCAGCACTGATTTTCTGCACAGTCCCTCTCTGAATGTCTTTTTTTACCTCTCTGGGGAAAATTTTCCTTTGGTGGCTTCAAAAGTGGATCCCAACTGCCGTGGAAAAGTCAGAAGGAGAGACGCTGTAGGTCTGTAATGCTGCTAGAGCCTGCAGGAGCACTGCTTGGGGCTCTCAGGGACACAAGAATGTGCCATAAACAGATGCAGGTGATATTTGGCCATAAGCTCAACAAACACTCCAAGCCATACCTTCAAGCTATACGTTCCCCAGGGGGAGATCATTTGCTCTCAGCAGGATGCCTCAGCTTTCCCAGACAGGGAAGGTTTTTGTAACGTTATCAATTGTTAACTTTTTCACCCTTTCCTGTGCTGCCGTCCTGTGTCAGAGTTGCCAGGTGCTTATCCTAAGGATGCAGAGAGGGTAAGGGAAAGTTCCCTGATCTCTGGCAGAGTCGGTGCCTGTTCAGCGGGGGTGGGAGATCCCCAACCCCGGGGACTCTCCGGCAGCGCCCATGGAGGCCGAGCGCTGCACGGTCCCATGTTGTGCCACGGTGCAGCTCCCCAGCAAGCTGCCACCAGCAGAGGGGACTGCAAGACCATTTCACGCAGACGTGCTTGGGGAAAAGACCATCTCGTTTCCAGAGACGGTGAAGCGAGAGTTCGGGTAACCTTTCGCACCCACTTACACCGGTTCAATCTCCGGTCAAAACTTAACAAACGCGAGGCTGCAGGTAGAGCTGCGGGGTGATTCTGCATGCTTAATCTTTCAAGCTGCTTGTAACGCAAAGCCCCTGTTCTTTCCTAGAAAGAATTAAAAGGCAGAATATGAAATCAGGAAAAATTCAACTTGTAAATGATCCCCTGAAGCTGCTATTCTAAACTACTGAGCCGGGATCCCTAAAAAGTCTCAAGGCTGCTTTAAAAATCATGGAAGGATTTATTTTCATCTCTTTAACTTGTTTTTTAAAATGCAGAGTCTTTGGGGATCCTTTGCTTTGCTTTTCATTCATCATTTCTGCAACCAGCAGAATGAGATATTGCAATTTTAATTCTTTCCCCTAAACAAGCTCCTCCTCAAAGCCAGGGGCCCCAGGCCCTGTGGCTCGCAGGTGGGTGCCAAATAGAGCAATGGCTGTCTGGAGGAAACGGAGCAAGTGTCAGATTTTAACATACACTGGGTCCCCTCTGCTGTATAAAAAGGCAGGAAAAGCCCATGGCACTTGTTTCAGGCCTTCTTTTGCCAGAGAGGCTGGAGCAGGTGCTCGGGGATTGGAGACCAAGGAGGAAGGGCTGCTCTGTTCAGCCCCGTGAGGAGCCTTCCTTAGCACAGATGCTCTGCTTCAGCATTGCAGCTCCCAGTCCCCTCCCAGTGCCTTCCAATTTGACAAAATTCACTCAAAGTTACTGAATGTAGGATAGGACACAACAGTTAAAAGCTAGAGCCTCACAAATGGACATGCTGACAGGTTAAGACACCTGGTGTTACAAGCCCCCCTGGGGAAGTGTGGGTCACCAGCAGGATCATATTCTTGTCCTCTTGGTTTGACCTGGTCTTGCTCTGAGGGTCAGGGGAGAATTTACTGTTCTTAGACAGAAGAATTTCTTTGCTTTGTGGCCAGAAAAAAACTCCATTGGAAGCTGTTAAGATGTGGCCAGTATGTCCTGCTGCTCTCCAGCCTCTGAGCAGCAAAAGGAAGTGTTACAGAATCCTAAAGGGATTTATTTGGTCATCATGTCAAGACTGGTTCAATGACAGTTTGCTGTGTTACTTCTCATTCATGCTGTGAGCAGTTGAGGGTTGGGTTGTTTGTGGGTTAACTCCTTGTTTAACTGCATTTTGGTTTTTACACAGTTATTAACTAATAGAAAAATACTAATAGAAAAGGAACTTTCAGCAATTCAAACACTGTCCCAGAAAACACACAAGAAGGAATATATATTATCCAGCTTATCCCTAATCTTTGCAATCAGCAGTAATAAGCCCTTGCATGTGATGGTGTCAGTGCTTCAAGGGTCTAACAGAGGACTCTTGCCTTGATCATGGGTGTTAGATGACAAAAGAAAACAATGACTCTTCCCATTCTATAGAATTGGAAACCAAGATACAAGCAAATAATTTTTGAACACGGATTTAAATCTAGTGAGAATTTTCTGCTTCTGACCAGCTTTCGTTATCTGTAAAGGCTACCATGTTGGACCTGTACAGATGTGTCTTTTCACTCCCTCAGGCACAGTTATTACGAAAAAAAAATCAAGTAGCACAGATATTCCACAAGAGCAATTACAGAAAAACTTATTTGGCAATGATTATGATGGTTAGTAATCCTGCAGAAATGAGGAATTATATTACAATCTCTGCAGAGCTGGCAACATTTAATCATTATGTTTGTGCTCAATTCCCAGCACAATGAGGCCCTGATTTCCACCTGGTGCTTCCAGACACTAACATGGCAAATTAAAAAGAGTAACACTCAAGAAGTAGATAACTCCTTTCCTGTTCAATCTTTCCTATCTTTATGCCCACTCATTCTTTCTCTGGCACAGCAGACTCCCTGATATTTTTAACCCAGTTCTCCTCTTAGGACATTCTTCGATTTTTCCCTAAAAAAGCACCTGCCTTTCTGGTTACACTATTTCCCTTTCTCTTTTGTTGTGGGAGCATGTTTTCAGTTGGATAAATCCTCTGGCTGACACACAGTGAAGGACTGGCAGGAACACACATATCCTCCCATCCCTGAAGAATGCTTTTACTTCCTTCTGTCCCACAGCTGGGCATTGCTGGGTGGCAAAAGGAGCTTCTTGGCCATTTGGGCACTTGACATCTGCAGCTCAGCCTGTAGCCACTCTCCTGGGGACAGCATGATTGTTACAGCCCATTTTCACTGCTGCCAGCCCTGTATTCATTATACCACAATATAATCTTTTGCTGTCTTTGGTAAAGTGCTCTATCCTTCTGCTATCTATTTCTAATTGCTTTATTGCCTTATTTTAGAAAGAGTAAAATTTGAAAGTGTCCAAATGGGTTCTGAATATAGCAACAGCTCGGTCACCTGATGGGCTCTTCAGTAGGGGTGAATCAGGATTGCTCCAGTTAACAGGGCTCTGCCTACCAGTACCAAGCATGGATCCTGCTCAGCTTTATGGCACCACAAAGAGATTTCCTAAAAAATGATGGCTTTACATCTTTTTTTATCTAAACATACTAATGACATGCCTGGGGAAACGTAAGCTCTCCCCCTCCTGATTGTAATTCAAGGACAGGTTACATAAACACATTCCTAGTCCTTGCACCCAAAAAAACATGTGCAAAATCAGTTACCAACCAACCACACTCAATCATTATTGAACAGAAATATCAAAGTCTTATTTTAACATTGTTATAGCCATTGGGGTCTAAACATCAGAGACTGTGTCTGTGACTCTCTTTCCACTGGCTACAACTGCTCTGCAGTGTAATCACCTGTGTGTGATGAAAAGGGAAACAAGTACATGATTTGTTTGGGGTTTTTATTGTTTTCTGGAAGAAACAGCAGGTTCTGACTGAGCTGAGCCAACCATGTTGTTTCATTAAGTCAGGTGCTCGCAGTCTTTGCCAGAGTTGGTAGTTTCAAACTTTGATACTGGTGCTAAACTGTGCTTCAGACACCATTGGTGATTTAAACTGCCTGGTGCTAAAGGAGGCGGATCTTTACGGGACAAATATCTGCACTTTCCAAACAGCCAGCATCTTGTAAACATCTCAAAGCCAGATGAATCAGTCCAAAAGACTTCTGAAATCCTTGCAAAACCTCCTCAGCAATAATTAAGGAAAGAGGGGCAGGAGGCTGAAAGGTTCACTCATTGTTCAGGAGAGGCTGAGTTGGCCCTGCATGAGCAAGGCCCTGCTTGGTTGAATTGAAAGCCTCTGTGAAACAGATCAATGTTTTGGCTTACAAGTTATGGTCCTTCAGAGCATCTCTTATGCCCTAGAGCCACAGGAGCCCGGTCCCTCCACAGGCACAGCCACATTCCTGGGTCTCGAGCACATACTCCAGGCATCCAAGAAAGAGGTTGCTGGGGCTTTCACTCAGGGCTGGGAGGAGGCTTTGATTTTGCTCATGGGCTTGTCTTACTTTTCCTGAGAGTCCACCATGGCAAACACACAGTCCAGGAGCTCAGGCCGCTGGCTGGTTGAGATGATATCTAATCAGTGTCATTAGCTAATATCCGGAGCTGCTGGAAGACACCACCACCTTTGGAAGCACACATTGCAGGTGATGGAGCTCTCTGCCATGCCGTTACAATCATAGAACCATTTTGGTTGGAAAAGACCTCTGAGATCATCAAGTCCAACCACAAAGCTAACACTGCCACTAAACCATGTCCCTAAGTGCCACATCTACATGGCTGAGGTTATCCTAAAATGCAGTGGGCTCTGCCATCCTCTCACTGGTTATGATGCTGCTCTTCAGCTGTTCTAAGAGCCCTTCACTGCCCCAGTGTTTTCTGTTCGTGGAAGATCTCTGCTGCATTTTCTCTATGATGAAAATACAACCCTTTGTAGCTTTCTAATAGGGAGCGTAACACTGAATGTAGCAACTCTTTAGCAGTCAAGCTTTGAACCACATAACATTTCAATTCCAAGTGGTTTTGACTGAAAATTGGCAAAGAGAATGCACAAATATTTTAGATGGAAGTGAAAGGGTATTAGCCCTGAATAAACCTGTTCATCTGTAGAGAGTTGCTCAGCTTCCTGTGACCAGCCAGGGTGACAAAGCACATTTCTGCAGGAAAAGTATGCACATAGCAAATAGCAGCAGGGTATGTCTGACTATAATAAACATACGCACAGAATGAGTAAATGAAAAAAATCATGGCATTTGCTAGGCTTACAATGACTTTGCTGTTTTAATGAACAGTGCATCTTAATTACATTTTGATACTTCTCTCAACACAGTGACAGTAGGGGAAGCTTTTCTGAGATGAGAAAGTTGGTACTAAACCACAAGATGCATTATTAATGTGCTATTTCGAGTTATAAAACCCATGGTAAGAAATTAATTTGTTTCCAAAGCAGAGGATTATTTGAGACCCACTGGAAGCAGGCACAGACATTTCTATCTGCTTGTTGTCACAGCAGGAAGGAGCAGCAGTCTGCACTGGGCTGAGTCAGGATGTGGATTTAATCCAACTCTTGCTCTCTGGCTACATCCAGGATTCCTGGTGGGGGACCCTGGCTGTGAGTGGAGTCACAGCAGAGCCCAACGAGCCCTGCCAGGAGTCACTTGTCACAAAATCAACATCTTCACGAATCCCACTGCAAACACTTCACCGCTGGGTGCAGTGGGAACTCCTCGACCCAGAGTTACAGTCAGTTACGAGTCAAGAAGGTAAAAGAGAGTAGGAGGGAAAAATAAAGCCAAAATATGACTCAAACTAAAGAGGGCATCTGCTTGTAGGAAGTCTTTGAAGAACAGAAGTGGGATTAGTTGGTGTGCGGCATTTCTCCTCATTGCTGTAAGACTTCAGAAAGTGTATATGGTCAGGGCTGGTTGTTACTACTCTAGAGGCAGAGCCTGGATGAGCGGACACCCGTGTGCCGGGATCCTGGGTCACGCTGTGTTCCTCAGCTTGGGGCCGGCGAGCCCTCCGCTCCCGTCCTGTCAGGGCCACCTTTCCTGATCGTATATATTAGGGAATATTTAGGGAGAATTTCTCCGCAGAAAGGGTGATTAGGCATTGGAACGAGCTGCCCAGGGAGGTGGGGAAGTCACCGTGTCTGGACGCGGCTCTCGGCGTTCTGTTCTATCACAGGTTGGACTCGACGATCTCAGAGGTCTTTTCCAACTTAACTGATTCTGTGATTAGCAAAAAGCCCCGTGTTTTCACTCGAGAGCCCGCAACCCAGAGATGCGTTTCTGGCTGGACACCACACGCCACCGGAAAAGGTTGTTTTTTTGGGGTTTTTTTTTGACCTTTTTGCCTCAATCCCCGGCGTCTCCTCGCTCCTCGTCCCACCCTCCTCGATCTCCCCTCACGGACACACGCGCGCGCGCC
>VZTN01022780.1:1627078-1728754 GCA_013400515.1 Erpornis zantholeuca | reverse complement strand
GGGTGGACTCGGGCAGCCGCCGCATCCCCCGAGCTGCAGGAGCCGCCGCCGCGGCGCGGCCGGGGATGCGCCCGGCAGCTGAAGCTCCGGAGGTGATGATTTTACCGAGCTTAAAAATAATTGGGAATAAATATAAAATCCTGCTGAAAGCTGAGATTTCGAGCAGTTTGACCATCATGCCAGCTATCTCTCGCCCTTTTATTGAGGGGCAGAGAAGAAGGTGAGCTCCGTGCAGGTTTGTCACGGCTTCCTAACCCTCCTTGCTGCCCTTGGGATCAGCCTGAGCTCCTCAAAGTTTGGGTTTTCTCGTGGGTCGGTGCCTTGGCCTGAGCTGTCCTGCCCTGGCCGTGTCTCAGAGCACGCATCTGGCAGCCAGGCTGGTGTGAGAGGGGCTTATCTTCTGCTCTGCTTACCTTGGCTCTGAGGGACAATAACCTGCAGCTCCCAAAGGCCTGTGTGCTGTGAACAAGGAAAGCTGCTGATCCTGCAGAGATACCGCTTCCTTCAGCTGCTCTGATGAAGGTAAAATTACCATTCTGTTGTAGTTGTAAGTTAATGGAAAAGGTTTTTTTTAATAAGAAGCTGTTGCTTTTCTGTTTACAGCAGTCTGAGATTCCATATTAAGCTTTCCATAATGTGTTAGCTTCCTCTCTGTGAGGCATCTCTGGCAGCTTCAGTTTGTTCTGGAGTTTGACATGGGATGGCTTTGAAGTGTTGCTTTTGAAACTGGATAAGGCAAGCAGAGAGCCGCTGTCTCAGTTGCTTGAAGAGAAAAACTAAAACCAGCGTGCTGGGGCCGTGCTCCAGCATGTCCTGTGCATGGTTTGCTGTGTGAGCCCTGTGCTTGGGCTGGTGTACCTGGTGTGGATGGGATTAAACTCCAGGCAGAGCAATAAATTTGCTTTCCTGGGCTTGCTCCCTTGGCTTTTGCCAGGAGAAGGTCAGATCTTAGCAACCAGGAGCATAAGCACCAGGCTCTTATTGTTCCAGCGAGGAGTTCAGGCATGTCTTGGTTCGGTATGGTCTGAATCTGGGCGTTAGGTCACAGTAGGTGCCAGGCCACCAGGTCCCAACAGGTTTCTTTCTTTGAGGGAAGCTGTGTTCGCTGGTGTGAAGTGCCTTCTTTCTGGAGCTGTCTCCAGCTATTTCTCCCTGGGTTTGGGATGGCTCTTGGGGGTTGGAGTGGGGTATGTGTGAGTGCTCCCAGGACAGCTCAAGAGGGGATGGGCAGAGCTGCCCATCCAGGTGCTTCTGGAGTGAAGCTGCAAGGGGACTTCACCTGTTCTGGCATTGCCCCAGAGAGCAGTGAATTTCCCCATCCCTCCACACACCCAGAAGGCGCTGTACTTTTGCCATGGCTTTCAAAGCCTGTGCCGCTGCTCTGTGCTCTCTAATGAATGTGTTCATTAAGTCCTAAATGTCTTTTCCTGATATAATTAATTGTCCTTGCACTAGCTACACTTTTAAGGCTCAGCTTTTCTTTTCCTGGGAAGGGCTTGTGAGATTTCCCTTCTCTTACAGGCTCTTGGGAGGTGGCTGCAGTAGGACTGTCCTCAGCCTGCAGCAGAGGGGATGTCTGAAAGGATGGTGTTGCAGTGTTCTGTTGCTGGAGCAAGAAGCACTATTTAGGCAGTGGTCACCACACCAACTTCTGTGGTTTAGACCCTGGCTGGGCATGAAGAGGTGGCACTGTGCTGTGTCACTGTGCTTCAGCCAAGGCTCTGCTTGCAGGGTGTAGTATCTCTTTTTGCTGATACTTGTTCCCTGAAGTTACTGAAGGATGCATTAACTCTGTATTTGTGCCACTTTCTCATGAACTGTGGAAAGAACAGTTCTGTTTGAAAGCCACATCTGTTCAGTGTCAATGCTGACCTTAGAAGAGCCTTTACAGGGTCATTGCTATCTACAGACAGCAGAAGGAGAAACTTCTTTTGTAAGAGGCTTTGGGAAAAGGCTGAGGTTGCTGGATGGCTTCTAGCAGGGTGATTTGGGTCTCTAGGGAGGTATCTGTCTGGCTGAGGGGCAGAGAGGATAAATCCAGGCACACCAAACTAGTGGAGAAAGTGTGTGTTGGTGAAGAGCTCAGTGTGAGGATTTTGTCAGTGCTGGAGCTGTGGAATTAAACTGGAGTTTAGTAGGATCTGAAATCAATATGTGCAATTAGTCTGCCTTGGGAAGATGCCTGGAGAGAGGACACCCTTTAGTGCCTTAAAGCACAGGTGGATGATGGGGAGGTGCAGTGTCAGTGGGTCTGTTCAGCTGCTCACAGCCCTGACAAATGCTGGGTGTAGGGGGAGGCAGGTTCTGCCTGAGTGGGAGATCTCCCTTGGCTCCAGGGCCCTGTGGGGATGCTGAGTTAAGCAACACAAGTAGGTGAAAGGTGGGAGGAAAACAGTTTGTGTGAAGTCAGCAGCAGAGCCCAGCTTTGGGCAGTATCAGGGTGTAGTAGGAGCTCTCCTGAGTGGAAAGGAGGATGGGGAAGCAGGGCTTTTGTCTGGGTTTTTACCTCTAACTCGGCGTGGGGGGAGACTTCTCCAGCACAGTCTTTGGCAGATGCTTTCTGCTGCTCAGCCCTGCCACTGCTGCAGCTTGGCAGGTGGAGAGGGAGGCTCAGGAAGCTGAGCCATCCCTTTGCTGAGAAGCAGCAAGGAAGCAAGGTACCCCTTCATCTTTGGGAAGAAAGCAAGGCTTGAGCAGTCAGTGTAAAAGCCAGTTACAAAGCTGGTATGATAAAGTGTTATTGGCTTGTGTCTTAAACTGTAGCAAAGCAGACCCCTCTGAGGACAATCTTGTGAAAATTCTTCCTCTTATGTCTTTGTCTTAATGGTTTTCAGTTAACTGATTTTCAGTTGTTTTGGGGTTTTTTTGGGGTGTTTTTGGTTTGTTGGTTTTTTTTGTGGGTTTTTTTTTTTTTTTGTAGCATGGGATATCACTTGCTTTAAGAAGCAAATGTCCAGCATGGAGGAAGGTGACCCAGTCACCAAAAATATGTGGTTGAAAAAGGAATATGTGTGACTGGCTGTGGGAATGACTGAAGTATGCAAAGCAATTGCTCATATAATGCAGTCATAGAGGCAGGTCTGACAATTGGGTAAGGGTGTCTGTGATGGATAAAGTATCAGGTACAGCTGGTGAATGAATGATACCAAAAGATGTCATGTGGTCAAGCATGTTGTTTTAATTAACACAGTGGTTAAGCTTAGCATGGTTGGAGAAAAGAGTCTGAAACCTGAAGAGAACAGATCCTAATAACTGATAAATGGGAGAAGGATACTAATCTGAAAGATGATGGTGGGAAGGAGCTACAGTGATTTTCATCCATGTGTGGGAGGGTGGTTGCTGATTTGTGGTGGTGGGTGAGGTGTGAGTACATGTGTTCCAGCTCTTCAGAAACAAGGATGTTTCTCAGGCTTGTGTACTTGGCCACAGGTGGAGTGAGTCCTTAATTACAGAAAAACATTTTACAGACTTCGTCATTAATGCTGAGGTGCAGTCAAGGATGGCAGAACTTGCAGTTCTAACTTGCTTAGGAATTTGCAGACTGCATTTCTTGGTCACTTTTTCTACTGGTTTAATACGTTTTTAGAAAGATTTTCCTGTTTCATTGCAGTCTTCAGTTTTATCATATATTTTATATATTCATACCTATTCAATTTATTTTATACTTTTTGCACAAGTGATATAGATAGAAACAGAGGGAGAGAAGCACAAATGTAATTACTGTGAAGTACCTGACGCTGGGGGAATTTTGTTTGTTGTTTTCAGGTGCTGGTGTCCCTGGATGGGGAAGTTCTCCTGAAAGGCCAAACCCTTTTGAGGACACAGCTTCTCCGTGGGCTGAGGCTGGCAGCTCAAAGGGAGGGCTGTCCCATGGCAGTTGGGAGCTTCATATGCCACAAAGCTGCTGGTTTAGGAAGTGAACCCTGGTATTTTATTTCTTGGTGGCACCCAGAGCTGAGTCATGCTTTGTGCATAAGGTGTGGTTTGTTGAGGACTTGTTTCTTTTGGGTTGCTGCCCTGGGCAGGCATTATCTTTGGGTGAGTACTGCTGAAATAGTTGTAGTTCTTTTTGCTAGAATCCATGTGGGATTAATTTAGGCTGCATGTGTCTGGGGTGATTTCAGTGTTTCTGCAGAGTGGTGGCTGTGAAATGTTGTGATGAATTCTTCAGTATTGTTCAGAGAGTTGATGGTGAAGTTGTTAGTTAACAGTGACTGCTCTAATTATTCTGGTGTGAGTGTAAACAGCAAGGCTGTGATGTGCTGGAGCAGCACTTGAATATGTGTCTTTCTGAGATGCAGACATGCTCCTCCTTTTCCCTATTCCTGTGCTGTAGTCTCTGCAGAGCTGCTGTGTGTGTGCCTTGGACAAGCAGGAAAGCCATGGAAATTCAGCTTTCCTTTCTGCTGGTGCTGAGTGGCAACTGCTTCCCTGAGGACAGTGGAGCCAAATTAATGGCCTTTCTTTTTTTGCTGCCTTCTGCAATTCCCTGTCTCCATTAGTTTCCACTCACTCACACCAGTATAAGTGAGGACTACGTCCCACCCTTTTTAGAGCTGGTATGCAGAGCAGAGCTGGGGCAGAGGAGTCTGTATTAAGTACAGAGGTCTGTGCCAGGGTGGAAGAGAGCAGATTCCTGAAGGCTGCAGTTCCTGTGCAATATCCCATGAATATTTTAGGGGTGTGCTGATTATTTTTCTCAGCCAAGTGACACGGTGATTTTGTGACCTTGTGAGGACAGAGCATTAATGACACATTTTGGATGTATGTTAAGTCCCTGTTGCCATGAGGAAACTTCAGGGCAAGACTCCTGATTTTCACAGCTGTGCAGATAACATTTTCTTCAACTTCAGAGGAAAAAAGTCTTAACTCTGGCATTCTCACTTTACACAGAGTCTGGTATGGCTGTTGAACTCTAACCATAGAAGCAAGTCCTACAGACCCATGAGGCTTTCAACTGGAGAATAAATTTGATATGTAGGATGTTAAATTAAGACAAAGAAGACTCATTCAGTTGTTTCCTCTGGCTCCAGATTCCCATGGTAAACTGGAGCTCCAATTCACAGATAGACTCAAAAACTGAGTTCTTCGCATGGTTATTAAACTTAGGGGCTCAGTTATGGTGGGAAAAGAAGGAGTAAAGCCAAATAACACCTTCTGAGGATGTGCTAGTGTTGTATTTGTGACTGATTGGGACTAGGTGAGAGTGTGAATCAGTGGTGCCAAGGCATGTGAGATGATCCTACCCTGGTGGCCTGGACTGCAGTGCCTGCATGTGACAGTTCAGTGCTCCCAGTCAGGTGCTGCTGTTCTCCTCCTGGTGTTCCTCAGCTGTGCCTCTACTGCAGAGATTGGTCACTATTTTGTCTTGCAGTCTTGTGAGTGCAGCAGAGCTTGCACCACCCACTCTGTAGTTTGTCTTGGTTTTGCTTTGCTTTTATAGAGTGTATTTATTAACTCAAAGACTATTTTGCTTTCACAAGAGACTTTATTGGGGGTGTCTGTCTCTTCTTCCCCTCTCCCGCTCTAGGCAGTAGTTTGGATTTCCATTCTATAGAACAGAAACAAGTCCTAAACCCCCAAAAGAGCTGGTGAAGATGGATTTGCTGTACACAAATACATGGACACAGCCCTCTGAAGCCCACAGTTTGAGGCTGTCAGATCCACAGGAGATAAAGCTGAAGGAATTGGGCAGCAGTAGGAAAAAAAACAAGCCAGCAAAGCTTTGCAGAGTAGTGTGTGCGTGTGTGTACCTACCTGAGGCTGGCTCTAATTATCACAGCTCCCACGCTGTCCTGCTGTTGCATCCAGCTCTGTCAAAGTTACTCTCAACTACCTCCTGCCTTTGTGCTTCCTCACCATGGTACTGGCAACACACAGGCATTGCCAGAGCTTTTCTGCTGCCCCTGGACCTCCTCATGTGCTGGATGCAGCTGGAGGCCTTAGTCTGCTCTGCTGCTCTAATTCTCAGAGAGAATTTGGGATGCTCAAAGGGATCCTGCCCAGAATAGGGTCTGTAGCTGTTACTTCATGCTGGGTATCTGCTACCAGTCCCTCCCTCTCCCTCATTCCAGCCAGTCCATGGAGCCTTGACTGTGTGCAGACAAGAAGCTGGAAGATGTGTGAGCTGCCTACTCAGTAGGAACCTGGCATAGATGTGATCTGAGGATGAACCACAGCTTCACTGGGGAAGGAGGCTTCCTTCCTGCAGTGTGTGAGAAGTGATTGATGGTAGCATGAAAGAAAAAGGATGGACTTTCTTCTCGATGAGTGGAGTGCTGCCTTGGAAAAGTGTGTTCTACTGCTTCAGAGCATTCTCCCCTGTCTTTTGTCAGTGCTTGCAGATCAGTGTGGAAAAACTCAGAGGGAAGGAGAGAGAGCTGGGTTTGGATACTGGTGATATATAGAAGGTGGTAACGCTGTGCCAAAGAAATCAAGGTACTTGAAAGGCAGTAGGACCTGGTGTGGTGTTCCTATGACAAATTGTTACAGTACCCATGTGGAAGCCAACCATCTAAATGAGTCAAGTCTTAATTTCGACACTTCCCAACGCCTGGTTTTGGAAATGCTGTCTGGGTAGTGCTGTTCTGGGATATTATTTGTGCTGGAACCAAGGGTTTGGGTCTGCTTGCTAGTGGTGTGCCTGCTTCAAGTGGTAGTCTGAGGACAGACTGGGAAATTCATCTGCTGACCTCTCACTGATGAGGTGCTTTGATGCTGAAATCTGGATTGACCTTTCTGTAGCTGTCAGGCAGCTTGACTGACAAAGGTTAATGATGTCTGAGGCTAGCGGGCACAGTGTAAAACAGACCTGAGATGAGTCTTTTAGCCCTTCTGTGTCATCCCCAGGCTGAGAGATGGGGCTGGAAAAGTCAAGGATGTCCAAATGCAGATTGTTAGGCCACTCCTTGCTGAGTGCAGAGGGAACAGCAACGTGTTCCCTCAGGGCTGGGGTATGGGGTTACTGCATGAGCAGGGTGTGATTTGTTATAACAGGGAGAGCAAGGTCCTCTGGCTCAGCTTGTCCTGTGGTAGTGGGCATGAATTTCAGTGTTCTCAGCTTATTAATAACATGTGTTATTAATATGCACTTCCAGGTTAGAGAGATCAGGCATCTCTTCCAGGGCACTTCCACACTCTGATCAGGCTTCTGCTTTGTCTTTTCTCATGCAGTTTGATGTGAGCAGTGCTTGTAATTTGCCTTGAAGAATAGTGAAAAGGCATGCTTTATTCATAGCAATTGCTGGGAGTCCATTCCTTAATGCCACATTGATTGATTTAAGTCTGAATGCAGAATGGAACTGGTATTTTGGTTAATTTTTGGAGTTTGCTGTTTCCGAGGAGCTGAAAAGTGTCTGTGCTCCACCTGAATGCCACTGTCTTCCATGCAGAATAATTATCACAGATGCAAGAGGGCAATATGAGATTGTCCCACCTGTGGGAACTGGTTCCTCTGTGGCACATCCTCTCAGCCACCAAAGGAATGAAAGAGCAAAACCAATACAGCTTTCTTTGCGCTCATCCAAACATCTGCCTGCTTGCCTCATTGTTTATTGTGTTAAGAGCATAAACTTCAGCAGGGACCAGCATTTTCTCTGTGCAGCATCAGGCCCAGGTGATAGTGTCTGAAGTGCCACAGTAATGGAAAATAAGCCTCCAGATCTGAGTCAAAAAATGGCAGATGCTCTGGGGATGCACAGAGCATTTTGTTATCTAAAGAGAAGTCTTTTATTTGACTCCAAAAGCAGCATGTTGCTGGGCTGCCTTTGGTTCTGTGCCTGCCCCGTATCCCTGGGAGAAGCCCTCTCCCCTCACCCCCAGGGCAGTCCCTGGCCCTCGCTGCCCTCCCTTGCTTGCTCCATGCTGTGGGTGCACCAGCCACCTGCTAATGCCATGGCTGCAGTGCCAAGGGATTTTTGAGGTTTTGCTGTGAGCTGGATAAAACCACCTGGATTCCTTGAGGTGTTTTGTGGTTACTGCAAAGTGCTGAGAGTTTCATTCCACTAAGGTCTTGTGGAGAAAATGAGACCCAGAGTCTTTAATATTCCATGCTCTTTAGGTATGAATAAATTTTTCCTTGCCCTGAAACCTTCTGCTGTGAAATCCATTCCAGTCTCTTTGTCTAAGACGATCAGTCTCCTTCCTTTCCTCTCTCCTCCCATGCCCCAGCTTTTATTAACCTGGAAATATGCTGACACTTCACTATCAAACTGGTTAGGGAGCTCTGCAGAGTGTTTTTGCAAGTTGTCGGCGTAGCTGCCTGCAAAAGAAGGGGACGATGCCTCAGAGGTGCTCATCTCCTGGGGAATTTGCTTTTTCTAGCTGATGGCTTTCTGCAAAAGTGTCTGACAGCCTAGTCCGTGTCCTTGTCTATCTGTTCCCCTCAAAAGGAAGGGC
Source organism: Erpornis zantholeuca (assembly GCA_013400515.1). Lineage (NCBI taxonomy): Eukaryota > Metazoa > Chordata > Aves > Passeriformes > Timaliidae > Erpornis > Erpornis zantholeuca. The sequence goes on along the minus strand of VZTN01022780.1, from coordinate 1,720,357 downwards.
ATGGGGCTGGGGAGTCAGTGAAGAAAGAGCATCATTGTGTTTTAATACATTTATTTTGGCAGTGCTCCCTCCTGTATCAAATCCCTGTCCCACCATGCACGTGTACTGACTTGAGCCTCTCTGGAGCTGTCCCTTCCACTGTCATGTCCTGTGGATCACTCTGTGTCTCTGCAGTTCTTGTTCTACTTCCTTGGCAAGAAGCCTGTGCCTCACACTAAAGCCCTTCCTGCTCCACTTCCCAAGAGGCTGAACTACCCAACACAAGTTGTTTAGATCATACTGGAATTGCTGCAGTAACCTGAATTGGTGGCAGGTGTGGCTCCTCAGGGGCCTGAGTGAAGCCCCTGTGTTTTCCCTGAGGAGGTACAGGTGATTGCACTGTTTAGAATGGACTGAGCTGAAGCTTGTTTGGACCTGACAGTTGATACCTTGAAGCAAAGTCATCCCAGCCACTCCTTATTTGCATTGAGAAACACCATTTCCAGCAGCAACTTGGCTGTTCCAAAGTCCTTGACCTCCTCTGAACTTGTCTGCTGCCCTGGTATCTCCCAAGCTGAACAGTGCTAGTAGTTGGAAAGGTTAAGTAAATAATGTCAGCTCTCCTGATGTCTTCCAACCTAAGAGTACCTAGCTCCTTCTGCCCTGCACGGCTCCATCCCCTGGCTAGACAGTCCTGTGGAGATTCACCAGAGCCCAAGGATTTGTGGGGATCTGCTGAGCAACTCCTGGAGGCAGGCAGGAAGCCAAAAGCTGGAGCACAGGCTGGTGAGCTGGAGGGGGTGGGAAAGCCTGTCCAGAAGAGACTCGGAAGGTCCTCTGGGGTCACTGGTAAGTCTGAACAGCCACAGCATCACACAGCTTTTTGCAGTGGCTGCAAAACCTGGAGCCTCAAGGGATGCGACAAGGAAAGGAACAAAACACCACTCTGTCGTGCCCCCAGGCTCTATGGCCTGGGGAATCCACAATCTCCTTGCCTTGTTCCTGTGCACAGCTGGGACTGCTGGGAACACTCTTGGATATCGCTGGGACCAGCTGAAGCCAATCATGGACTAAGTGTAAACCAGCAAACTCTCAGAAGCAAATCTGTTCCTTTACTTCGGAAGCTGCAATGGGAACACCTCCTAGGCATTGGGGAGGGTGGTGCTGATGCTGATGAAAGCAGATTCCTGACATTAATACCAGCTGGAATGCAGCTGCTGTTCATGTGAGATGCTGGAAGCTTTTGGGTTCCCCATACCTCTCACAGGTGCTGGGAAGCAGCTGCTCCTTCCATGGTGCCAGGCGGGTGCTGCATCCAGCTCTGCAGTGTGTTAAACCAAACGTGCTCTGCTGATTGGGCTGGGCAGAGTCTCCTGTCAAATTACTTGTTCTGGCTACAATTTTGTCTGCTTGGAAACTTGTCATTTTCTAGCCTTTCAAGACCACCTCCCAGAGAGCATGGGAATTTAAAGTATTTAGACATATAATAAGAATGATGTAATTAAAATTTTATTTTTCTTGTTTGAGTGTAATTCCTTTGATTTAAAGGGTGGTAGTAGCTAATTGGATTCTGGGCCAGACTTGCACAGGCAGCCAGGGGGAAGGGATTGCAAATGAGTCTAGCCAGGAAATTGCACATTTAAATATAGTTCTTGGTAGGGTCAGCAACACTCAAGGGACAAATTAAGAGTAAAATTTCTGCTGTAATGTGTTCATTTAGCTGCAGACACCATCTTAAGAAAAACAAGGAAGCTTGGGAGTGAGAGGAGAAAATTTCAGGGTAGATGTCCCTTCTGCAGTGCATTTGTGTGCTGCTGCAGGTCTCTTGTAGGCAAGTGCATCCTTCTCCTGGCTCTGGGCTGTCTGGTGCATTGGCTGATCCCAAGAAGAAACCACTGAAGGGATTTTGGGGTTTGTAGGTGTTAGTGGCTTCACTGGAGGATGGAAATCCATAGTTCACATAATGCTGTGGGGCTGCTACTGCTGTTACCAGCTTTGGTACAGATCACCCAGATCACACTGTTCATCAGGTGGAAGGGAGGTGGGACTAGCCACCACCTGGTGCATTGTTTGGGTTAGTGGGGGACAGCTTTCCCTGTGAGGCTGCTGCCTTCTTCCCAAATGGGTGGCTGGGATGGTGCATCCCACTGCCATGGGTACTGACCAGTTTCTCTGTACTGCCATTCAGGAATGTGACTGGAGTCTGTGGCAGGAGGTGGATTCAGCCTGGAAAATAGAGAATTCAGGGAATTGAAGCACTGGGTTTGTCCATTTGGAAATCTACAGCCTTGTGTTTTTCCTCTTGGGACCCGTGACCCTTTCACAGATGTACAAGGTCATTGTCCCTGCTGGGGACCTGTGTGAGGAGAACAACGAGGAGGGAGCAGCCAAAGCCCAGGATGCAGGACATGGAGCACATCTGGGGTAAACCCTGGCTGAAAACCAGCACTGCTCTCAAGTTTGACTAACTACATTAATTTTTCAGCCCTACTTATCTCTTGATTTAGGCATAGCTTAGCCCATGTGCAGCAGAGCTCACCTACTCCTTGGTGGCACTTAGGGAACAGTCTGAGTTAGTCCTTGGCAAGTGTAATTTCCCCTTAAGGCTAAGGTAAAGAACTGTGATGGGACATGCAGAAGAGCAGCTTGTTTTATGTTTCCCAGGACCTCAGACCTGGCTCTTGGTGCTCCCTCTTTCATTTTGACTGTGTCCCCAAGGGAAAGCCACATGCATAGGGAGGGAGGCAGAGCTTCCTGGGAATGAAGCCTGATCCCACATCCCTCCCTCTGGAGGGCTGCAGAGCTGTTCACTCTAGCTGAATAAAAGTCCACAAAAGCTGGGATCATCCCACCTCATCTGCAGTGTATCAGCTGGAGGGAGAGCTGCCTGGCCTATAGTCTGCAGGTGTGACCAACTGCATTGTGCATCACTTGTTTCATATATTCTAATTAAATTATTATTAATTATTTTCTCTTAATTTTCTATCCCTATTAAACTGTTTTTATCTCAAGTCACAAATTTCAAATTTTTTTCCCTCAGTTCTCTCCCCCATTCCTGGAGAGGGATCTGTGAGCAAGCAGCTGAATGGTGTTTACCTGTCTGCCAAGTTAAACTACAACATTTTAAGCTCTATTTTTAAAGCCTGCTTTGATTCTAAGCTCTTTGAGCCAAAGCTTGCCTTTCTTACAGCATTAAGCACAGTGGGGCAGTGAGCTCTCTATTAATTGATGCTGTTGCCAGGCTATTGAAAAGTTGTAATAGTGTGGCCAAATTTTCAAATGTGGTCTAGGCTTTCTGCCGGGATGTCAAAAAGGGAAAGCTAATTAGAGTGAGAACCAGGGAGAACAGGCTGGCCGGAAGGAAGTGTCATTAAGGTTCTCCTCAGGTGCCAGGTCAGCCCGTGTCAAATCTCAGCTGCCTCAGCTTCCTCCTTCAGTTAAATTACTACCAAGTGATTTCTTGCAAGTGTAGCCACCTCTTTTAACAAGAGAATGAAAACCAGCTGTTTTCTTTAAATACAAACTGTAGAGGCTGGGCTGGGACTGCAGAAGCAAATAGAAGAGGGCAGTTTCTTCCCTGGACCTGTAGTGCTGTACAGGGTGCCTGTGTTGGCTTCTGCTGACCCTGGGTTGCAGTCATGGGGCAGTGGTGGGGGTGTGTGTGGTTTATCCTCTCTGATACCATGTGGAATTGGTGTTGGGATGCCTGATGCCCTGTTTGTCTGGCAGGTGTGGCACATATAGTGCTTCCTGCACAGTGCTTGTCATAGTGCAGAGCTCAATTCCCTACAGTGTTGGGGAGACTGAAAAAGTAGCTTCAAACTGGTTATAGACAAATTCAGAGATATTCTGTCAGGGCTCCCTGAGTGACTGCTTGAAGCCAGGAGGTGCTGTCAGGAGGCCAATTGCTAAAGTTTTCCTCATTATCATAACTATTTCTAAGCTCTTAGTTTCTGCAGCAGCACTGCTCCCAACATCCACTGCTGGCCACTGTTAGAGACATAAATCAGGGCAGGGTGGATACATGGCTTGACTAAGTATGGCTTTTCGTATAAATGATCTGCTGGCTTGTTTTCTAGAAGCTCTTGACCTACATCTCAAACATGATGCTGGTTCAGGAAGGAACAGTAGTCACAGTTCCATAATGCACATGTGGGGAGAGTTTAACCTCTTGCAGCTCCCTCTCAACATGGAAAGTCTTGGTGTCAGCTAGGGCTAGGTAGGACTAGAACCATGTACATCAGAGCTTTCTGTAAAAAACATTAATTTATTTAATCTGTTTTCCTTCTGAAATGAGACCCTGTGTGAAAGACAAGCCAGACACCTGCTGTGCATCTCTGTCTGTCAGTCCTGTCTTTCACTTATCCATCCCTCAGCTTCTGGAGCCTTTGTCCTCCTGGACTCAAGTGTCTTGCAGTGGTTAGGGCTGTGAGGATTTGTTACAAGTTTTCAAGGAAATAGATCTCCAGGTAGACGGGGAAGATGTTATGGTGAGGGAAAAGTGAGGGGCTCCAGTCATTATTTCTGCTCACACCAGGACAAGGTGGCTTACACTGCTTCTCTTCACCTGCTCTCACCTTGATGGCTCTTTCCAGCTGTCATTCTGGTGCCATTCTTTCCCTTTTCTTGCTCCCGATGCTTGGTCCTGGAGGATCCTTATCCTGTGACCACTTGTGAGGCTGAGCAGGGACTGCTCTGATTCAGGGCTGGTCTCCTGGAGAGCACTGCTGGCCAAAATTTGTGTTATTTGGAGAAGCAATGGACAGTGATGTTGGGATGTGTGAAGACCAAGCCTCAGAGCTGCTGCATGCTCTCTGTGGTGGAGCAGAGAGCTTGGGGACACCTTGGAGGTCCAGAATACAGGTAGGTTGCCTGATCACAAATTATACAGAAATCTGAACCCTAAGAGAGCTTAGAGCCCTTCACGGCACTGCCAGCAGTGCTCACTCGGCTCACTCACGTGATGCCACATGGCCAAGTCATTGCTCCACTAATTCAGTTGGTGTCACTTTTCATCCATCCTGGATGGATGGTCCATCTTGGACTGCGGTCCTGAGCCTTTCTGAGACTGTTTTTCCTTTTAAAAGTTCATGTGGGAGCTCCCACAGGATGCAGAATTTGTAGTGCACTCTTTAACACTTATCACTTACTTTATCATCCTCCTGCAGTGTTGAACCTTTTTGTACAGAGGGAGGAAGCTACTGTGTTTCGAGGTTAGGGTGAGCTGAAAAGTGCCAGATCAAGGCACCAATTTATCTCCACAAACCATTGAAGCAGTTGGTGGGATGTTTGCATGTGGGTAAGGAGTGGGCAAATGCAGTCTGACTTGAGTGCTGGCTAATAAAGAGTCTAGTACAGAAAATAAAATCCTCAGAGGAGATTTAATAACTGGGGAGAATAATTGTAAAGTACTTCAGAATATTAACCAATGGCTGAATGCACCCAATTAGCTTAATGAAGCTGGGTGGTTGGGTTCTTTTTTAATCAAACAGATGGGCAAAACATTATGCACAAAAAATGAGATCTGAATACAATGAACAGATTTAATTAACAAATAAAAGACAGAGAAAGGGTTTGTTTTTCAACTTGAGAAGTGAGAGCTTGTACTGCACCAAATACTCAAAAAAGAACCTTAAATGTCATGGTGTCTTGAATGTCTCAGATAGTTACAATTATTATTTTCAATGACTTGGGTGTTTGAGAAGGGAGGTCAGCCTGGGGCTGGCTGCACCTGCAGGCAGGTGAGCGGGTGCTGGAGGCAGTGATGCATCACCAACCCCACAGTGCTGCAGAGCCACAGAGCAATCCCTGGCTGCTGCTGTGGGCTGTCCCCAAGGGCAGGCTCAGGAGCAATAACACTGCTTAACCCTCTGCTCCAAAACCTTTTCCCTCCATGTGGGTGATCACCTCTGTTCTGCAGAAAGCCAGGACTCCTGGGGTAAGTGGGGTGTGAGGTCAGTGTGGTGCTGGTCACAGTGTCCTCAGTGTTCAGGAGACCTGTGGAGCATTTCCCTGCTGGCCTGTGCTTGTGCCATCGTGTGTGCATTTGCTGCAGCCACCCACCTGAGATGCTGCTGGCCCCAGTCAGGAAGGTTGATTCCCACCACTGGTTTCACTGGCCTTGCTGCAGTGCAGGCTCCTGTCCCTGCTGGTGCCCAGTACAGACACACTCCTCTGTTGTCTGTGTGACCAGTTTTACTGGGCCACAGAAACCTGGTGCAAATCAATGCCTTCCCTCTCCAGACGGGAGACTCCTCTCCCTACAAGCCTTGAGTGCTTATGTAAGTGTGAAATATAGAACTGTAATATCAGTCTTGCTCCAGCCTAATAAGCTGAACAAGCCATTTTGATATTAAGCCTATAATAATAACACCTTGTAGCTAAAGAGTGTGTTTTCCCCCATTGGTGGATTACTCAGCCCTTTTCTTTTGAGGCAGTGTTTAACAAAAGCAGAGACTTTCCCAGACTATGTTTGATTAATGACACCTTGGCGATCTGCGATCTCTGCATTTCAGTGCTGTGACAATGTTGCTCTGCAGTCTCTTCTCCAGGGCAGCTGGAAATGGAACTTGTGCTCTGCCAGTGCATGGACTGGGCAGGTCACTGTCCCCTGCCCAGATGTACCTGTCCAGATGTGCCCAGTGGTGTGGGAATCCCAGAGGTGCTCATATTTGTGGAAACCCACAGGATCCAACTGCTTTTGAAGCTGAGCAGGGGCTTGGTCTGAGCTGTGTGGCCCATGCAAGTGACAGCTCAGCCAACATGCTTTACACTGCAACTAAGATCTGGGGTCCTGATTTGTACCTGCTTCCTTTCTTGGTTGCTAATGTAGCTAAGGGAGCATTTTGAGTGCAATGGCCTGGTTATCAACAATTGCATACAAAGTGAAGGCTTTAATTTGAAGGCTCCTTATTTCTGCCTTAGGAGGTATCTGTGAGCAGATGGTGATATGCTCTGGTTTTGCTTATTCTTGCAGATTATTTGCCAGATAATTTTCTGACTAATCCTTTGGCCCATGGACTGTTTATAAACCTGGAGTCAGGTTTTGGGTAAAAACACTTGTGTTTGCAAATTTTAAAATCTGTTCCTGTGCTGGCTTGCTGATATCACTGTGAGCAGGATACTGTTCTCTGAGTGTTATTATTTTTATTGTTCTCTGAGTATTGTTATTATTATTGCTATTATCGCTATTAATATTATTACTATTATTATTACTATTATCATTGTTGTTGTTATTGTTTCCCCCTCATCTCTTACCACCTCTGCCTTTTAAAAAAATCAGTCCCTTGGATGTCTCAGGAGAGCTGGCAGTGGTAACTGCCTGGCTGATTTATTCTGGTGTTTTAACATTTACTGGATTTACATAACAGCCAAACAATCTGTTTCAGGAGTTTAATATAAACCCAGCTCTAGTGAGTCACATCTATGTTAGCAGTAATGCAAAGAGAGGCAGCTGGGGGAGTGAGGGGGTGACTTTTTCTGGGTTTCTGCAGGGGAATATCTGGCTGCCTGAAATATCTCTGACACCTCATAGCTGAGTGATGCTGCCAGTTCTCCTCTGCCATCAGGGATTTGTTCTTAAACTTTGAAAGAGCAGTGGGTGTGTCACATCAGTGCTTCCATTGCTACTCCCAGCTGAGTCTGGGGGCTTTTCCAGAGCTCCCCAGGCACTGCTGTGTGTCCCTGGTACTGCACAGCCCCACTGTGTGTAAAATACCTTTACATGTATGTGTGTGCTTGAAGGAGGGAATGTAGCTATGGGAGCAGCAAGATGAAGCCTGTAGAGATTTGCTGTTTGCCTTTTGAATTCAAAACCATGTAGCTTTTGTTTGTGCCAGATTTTGTGAGCCTGGTCCCCAAGATGTGCAGCACAGTAGCAAGTGGGGTGTGGATGTGTGCCAGCATTTCTGTGTCAGCATTTCCACCTGGGGTCTGGTGAGCCATGTGCAGGTTCTGGGGACAGAATTTGAGCCCAGCCAGGTGAGAGCTGGCCCTGTGCTCCTGGGCAGTCACAGCAAAATGTTGGAGCTGTTGGGCACTCCCTACTCAGGCAGAGCCAGGTGAGCAGGGCTGGTTCCTTGGGAACCAGCAGGAGAGAGAGGACAATTGCCATCAGGACAATTAACAGCAGGGGTTTCCCAAAGCATAGCCTCAGGTCCTGAGGTAACTGTCCAGGCAGTGTAACTTTGGGATTCCCTCAGTTGTCTCCTACAGTTGTATGAACACAGCAAATCTCTGGAGCGGGTCTGCAATGGGCAGCCTGTCCCCTCCTGCTCCTGAGGATCTGTCACCTCTGTACTGGTGGGGTTGTAATGTGGTCGAGGAAAGTGGGTCTCCAGCTTGAGTTGTCACTTCTGAAAATCCCAAGCAAGATCCAGCAGGGCTGGAACAGCCTGGTTTGTGATGCTGCCTGTGATCGAGGTCGGCTGTTCAGCTAAGCAAGCACTTCTCTTGCTGCAGCTTATTTGAATTCTTGTCTTCAGAATGGAAAATAAATGCTGTCTGATGAGATCTATTACAGCACTAATTTTAGAGCATGCCAAACAGTAGGAAATTGTTTTCAATCTTCACTCTCATTTCTCCTTTATTTCACCCTTCCATTTGTGAAAATTGCCTTTGTCATTCCTCTAAGTGCCCAGTGATGTCCCACTCACTGATATCTTCAGGCATTCTCCTTCCAGCCCTGTTTTCTGACATTTCTTTGTTCAGCCACTTGACATTGCCGCTAGAAGAGCTCTCTCCAGGGCACAGGCAGCAGTGCTGGCACAATGCAGACACTGAGTGCTCAGGCAGCTGGTGCGAGATGCCAGCAGAGCCCCCTGCGAGCTGGGGGAGCAGGGAAGGCAGTACCACAGTGGAATTTCTTATCCTTGGGTGCCTGGGGCTTTGTAAGTCTTTCCAGCCCCACCCCAGCCTGCTTTCTCGATGAGCAAGAGGGAAAATATGAATTTCCCTCTGGTCTGGCTGAAGAGTTTAGGAAGCAGTCCCAAAGCTTCAGTGTTTGTCCTTGGCACTAATGAAAACCTGAGCCATTGCTCAAGAGGTTGGAGCAGGCAGCAAGTTAGGAATCAAAATGCTTGATCAATGCCAGAGGGAACAGCAGTGTGCAATATCTAGATGTTTAGGATGTGATTCCTCCTCATAGATGGAAGGTCTCACTGGTTTGAGAAGAGCCTGGATGCCTAACTGGTGGCCTACTCTGAAACCTTGAGGGTGACTGCAGACACCAGTCCCTCCCTTAGCCCTGCTCCTGGCTCTTAGTGCTTAGCAGAGCCTGACTGAGCTCCAGATTAAAACTGGTGGCACAAGTCCAGTGGTTTCAGCCTGTGGACTTTTCAGAGGCTCTCTGGAATACATTTCATGGGTTTGGCAACCACGTGTCCCTGACAGCAGCTGCTGTGACCATCAGCACAAGGACTTGGTGCCTGCCCTGGAGGGCTTTGAAAATCCTCTCTCTCCTGCCCCCGGCTCCCTCATCCCTCCTGGCCCGTCACCTTCCTCTCATCCCTTGGCTGGCAGCTGACAGTGGACTTATCCCTCTAAAAGAGCTCTCTCTTGCCCTGGCTTCTTGTGCTGGAGAGGGGTAAAAAACTCCCTACTCCTACCAATTACCATTCCATGTCTTTCCTGGCTGCCCTCCAAGCCCTGTGGCTGCTCGAGGTGTCGGTCCCCAGGAATTCAGCCAGCGAATGTCTTCACAGTCTGTCTTTGTGAACATGGCTGAGATAAACCCTTTACTGAACTAAATGTGGTAACAGCTAATCCCTCGGAGACACTCACCTGGGCCCTGCACAGTGAAAAGAGGCTTTGCTGCTCTGATTAACAACACTGGCAAGAACATTAACTCGTGGTTCTTTTTGGAAATGAAAAGCACCTCTCCAGGAGAGTTGAAGGGATTAGGTACCAACTGGAATATTAAGGTAGGTTTTTTGCACCTTTCTGATAAATTTGTAGCTTAAAAGTCTGGGAAGCCCTGGTGGGTTGGGTGATTATGGCTGGGAGTCCCAGGGCTGTGGTGGAGAGGAGACTGAGGCCAGCGTGGGACCCAGGGGCTTCTCTGGGAGGACAGCAGTGGTGAGCAGCTCTTGGTCCTGACTGCCTATGCTGGGGTGTCTTCAGGGCTCTGGGGCCCACTGTCAGAAACTAAAACTGTCCAACTGGCCAGCCCTCCACAAAGGGCTGAAGCTCATTTAAACCTTGCTAGGAGCCAAATGATACTGACCTTTTCCAGCCACTTAAAGCAAATGCCGAAGGCTGTGGAGAGCATTACAGCTGTTTTGACAGCTCCGGTTTCCTTTTTTGGGGGAGATCTGCGCTGATTTCTTTATTATTATTTTTTAACACAACACTTTGTTTCAAAAACTTGAACTAGAAATTCCATCTACATTAAAAGCAAAGCTCCTGTACTTCAGTGAAAGTTGCTTGGGCTGTGGTTTTGAGGTCAGGATTTTATCTTGGTGCTGGTTTCCTTGAGGCTGCATGGGACATCTCTGCCTGGCAGGAGTGCAGCCTGACCCATGAGCATCACATGTGACACTTGCTGAAGAGAGCTGTGGACCAGCAGCCTGACTGACTGAATGAGTTAAAGCAGGTGTATAAACTTTGTCCATAAAATAAGGTAAGACTGAGAAAAGTTTAAACACTTGCATTAAGTATTTTTTGTTCAGAGCAAATTCGAATGCTCAAGCTACTTCCAAAATTCTGTTACCTTTCAACCTGTCTTTCTCCTACAGAATCTTCTGTTTTAAATAAGTAGCACAGAGTTAGCTCAGAAGGGAAAAGGTACAAGTGTCACTGTTCAAAGTGTGCTTTATTGGTTAGACATTTATGGGAGATATTCAGGAAATTAGTAAACACTTGAAAGTATATGTATTTATTATTGTAGCTGGTTAATTACCACTTGAAGCCTTTTGGTTGGTGTTATGGCTGTCTATAGTCTTCACCAAGCAGTGCTTCAGCAGAGTCTAACGTGGCATTTGTCCCAGTTAAACGTTGCAGGAGATGTGAGTGCTGCAGTTGATTTCTGGACAATGGGAGTTGGAGCAGTGCAAGGTGACAGTGTGGCACTTGGTGCAGGCACCGGGGGAAGTGAGAGAGATCTGCAGGTGGACAGGACCTGGGAGGTGCTTAGTGATGGCTCAGTCCTCCCAGCTCCAGCAATAGAATTTGCTGGCCCCAGTTTGTGGAGAAGCAGCAATGTGTGGTTAATGTATCTGACTCTGATGAAGTGATGACAGTCCAGAGTTTAAACTTGGCTCCCAAGCATTGGGCTGCCAGCAGGGACTTCTGGAATGCTTTTTCACTGCTGCTAGAGCAGTGATTTCTCCTCCAGGCTGGAATAGAGAAGCGCATGAAAAAACAAAGTGGCTCTTACCTGTCCCAGCCATGCAACTGGTTCTGAATCCATGAGCTCTCAGGGACCATTGAAGCAACCTGCTGGCTGCATGTGCTCCCTGGACCCGTTGTTAGGTGTCGTATGTGAGACCATGCACCAACATCTCTATTCCTGCCCAGGTTCCTGAGCTGTGCCTGGAAAACCTCTTGAATTCATGGGAATTCAATGGGAATTGTTGTGAGCAAAGTACAGATCCCATCCATCAGTGCTTCCTGAAGCTCTACGTGTCCTTAAGCATTTGCTTAGCTTTAACAAGACTTAAGCATATGAAGCATGTGTTGAGATACTTAGTTTCTAATCTGCACATCTTGAAGAATATGATAAAATCACAGTGGAAGGGGTGGCAGGACTCCCTCTGCCTTCAGCAAAGTAGATGTGATGCTGAGTTGCAATGGGAGGAATCCCCTGCCCCTTGCTGTCACTGTTGTAACCAGAGGCCCCTGCCTCTGGCGCTGGCCATCCCTGCAGGAATATGCTCATTTAAGCCTTCTACAAAAAAAGTTTGCAGAATGCCGCAATCAGAAAAGTTCCTTCATCAAATGACTCCTCTGCAGGAGAGGAGTGAGTGGGCCTGGAGAGAAATGGAAGAGTCATAAGAGAGATGTATGAAAATGCTTTTTATGGAATGAATAATTTTTGATCTGGAGGCAGCAGCGTTGTATTTAATTCTAATTCGGGGATTTTTGGGGAGCGCGTGATTGACGCCCAACGAGGGGTGCACGATGCTGTTTCTCAGCAGGCTGTCATTCCCCTGCTCCATTTACCTGTTAGATCTCCCGTGGAGACTTCTCACTCTGCATGCCATTAACCCATTTCCCACAGCACGGCCCTGCAGCCTCTCCCGGGAGCCTGTGGCACACGAAGGGCCCATCCAACCCCTGCAGCTGTGGGGAGCCACTCTGGAGTTGTGCTGAGGCTTGTTTCTCTTGGCTGTACCTTTGCTGCACTGGTGAGCAGGAGCCTTCCTGCCCTAAGTCCATCTGTGGCTGTGCCTGGCCTCCCCAGCCCTGAGCTGGATGATGCTCCATCCGCTCCAGGCTTGCTCCTGCAACACAGTGTGCTTTTCCTAACTTCACACACGGTCGTCCCTGGCTCCCCTCTGTCCCTGACACGGCTTCCTCTCCCTGGGTAAGGACTGGCTCTTGCTGTACCTGGGTTGGGGCCCTGCACAGCATCATGCCCAGACTCCACTGGATCAGGAAAAGTGTTGCTGGCACTGGGGCTCTGTTTTCTCCCATACCGGTTGTGCTACCCTTATAAAAAGGGCCATTAAAATTTTTGTTTTGCTGCAGTGTAAACCTCAGCCAACTCCTTCCTCTTGTCCTGGTCCCCTTAATTAAGAGTGTGTATGTTAAATGCTGTGAGCCCGGGCAGAGTCTCATTGCAAAGTAAACAGGAGCGTGGGACTTAGGCAGGTCTTTTGTTACTGTTGTACAGGGCTTATGCTAATAACAGCTGCAGAGATTGAACCCAATCCCTCATGAGCTTTCCAAGAGTCTGATTAATCTGTTTAACAATGGATGTGGGGTTTTGTTTTGATCTTTTTCATAGGAGTTAAATTTTTGTCCCTTTCAGAGTAGCTGTGGATCATATAAGCACAGCAGTATTGTTTTCCTAATTGGCTTCGGTTTATGTCTATATATTATGTTTAAAGGCTTATAAGATGCACCCGTTACTGTGGCATCAAAATGTTTTCTATGCCAAAAATACTTGATAAAAACGTACCTATATGTGTGCACACACTCTTTTTGGTCTGTTGGGAAGTTGCAAGGATGTTCTGCTGGAAGATCATGTTTTTCCATGATTATATTCTCCAAATAGTTGACTTTCCAAATTGTGCTTTTCTGCTCATGCTCACTCTGGTCCACGTGCCATTGGAGAGCGAGCTTTGGGCCAGCCCCTGTACAAGCAGAATTTTGCATTTATATTGTTGATGGTTCATACTGGGTAATGGCACTGGTGCTGTACAAAGACAGGTTCAGTAAAAGACCCTGACTCAAACTTATAGTCTAAAAGTCATGATATAGCAAAGGGAAGAGAGAAGGGTGGGGAAGCAGGGGAAAGAGCACAAATCTCTAGCCAGACTAGTCTCTCCTGGGCAGACTACAAATGCTCTGACCTGCTTTGACTTTCTGAAAAACACAGCAGCAGTATGGGGAAGCAGAACATTTAAAGTGAAAATGCAGATGTTGAAGGTAACAGGATTTAAAGATTGCGTGGCATAAAATACAAGGAATGTTCTACTATTTTTAGCAGAAGCTTCTTCCTCTCCTGATTCTACCTCTTCTTGAATGCACTCAGTGATTGCTTTTCATGTGTGAATGCTTGTAAAAATGGAGCTCCCTAAACAGACGTGAAATGTTTATATGAGTTTAATGACTTCAGAGAGCTCTGGTTGTTTAAAACAGAGTGGCAATGAAGTTGCCTTGGCTGCAGTCAGTGCTCCTCCATGGAGCAGATCCAGTGCCAGCAGTGGGACAGGATGGTGGTGGCTGCACACAGATCCATCCTTGGGGACCTTTCTCATTATTGGCTTCACTAATGTGCTTATGGTGGGGTGGGAAGGAGCCTTCCCAGGGGCTGAGAAATCTGTGTGGAGTGTGTAACCTCTCTGGGATTTGTGCAGAGTGAAATCCTTAGCCTGAAATGGGGGCCTTGTAATTGATGGTCTTTATAATGTGTTTTACCCTGGGTGTTTTCTGGCTGCTTCTTTGCTTCCCTCTGAATTGAGTGGCCAGGAAAGAGCTGTGGCATTGTGTTGCTGGTTGCCTCGAGGGCAGTCCTGCCTTGTCCATGGGCTGGATGCAAGCAGCTGAGGAAAGGTTTGCAGAGGTGAGACCGTCCTTAGGCCTCTGTAGAGAACTCCCAGGGAAAGGGATTAAGGAAAACAGTAAGCTCCTTTCTACCTGCCTCTCTTTTTCCCCAAGGTGCAGCTATTTGTCTGCTCAGAGGATCTATTTGTCCTGGAATGCCCTTTTTACCAGTGCCAGAGGTGTAAGTTCAAAGTGCCATGGCACCATGCTGGTCTGCAATCCTCCAGCAGCCAGCAAGTGATGCCCAGGGGAGCTGGAGGAGGCCAGTGAAGTCTTGCTGCTTTGCCAAGCGCTTGGGAGAGTGGCTGGATGGAGGCAAACACACGGAGCTGTTATCCCAGCAGGGAGCAGACAGATCCCATGATGCTGTAAGCATAGCAGAAGAGCTGGTGATTTTATTTTGAAGGGTGCCTTTAGCATGAGAGAGAGGGGGATGCATTTGCCTCAGTGTGAAGTGGATTTGTGATGGAGCTGCTGTGCACTCTTCTCGAAGGCCATCTGGTTTTCCTCCCTCCTGCAGACTTTGTTGGTGCATCCGATCTAATCGCCATGGAGAGCAGTGGATGATGATGTGCTGGTGGGATCACAGCTCTTCCCTTTATCCTGTGTGCACGAGTGTCTGGGAACGTGTGTGTGAGTGCATGTGCCATCCTGGGAGCAGCTGGGCTGTGGTCACAGCTGAGTTGTCAGCCTGAGGACCTCCATCCAAACCCTCCAGGGTGAATGTCAACCCACCAACCCACCACAGCTTCAGAGGTGTTTGCTGTGATGTTGCTGAAGACCAGCTTATCTTGTGTTAATCTTGTACCTGCACCTGCAGGCAGCTGTAAGGAGCCTTTGTGGAGGTTTTCATACTTTTCATCCTTCTTCATCAGTGCTGGCAGCTGCTGCTTTGTGGTAACATCAAAGGTTTTCTGGGCTGTATAAGTCTCTTCATCCTCAAGCCAACATGTGGTGTAGGCTTTCTTCCATTCAGCTTCCAGAGGAGGGTCATTTTCCCTTTTGATAGATTATTTTGTGGTGAACTTCAACTTCTTGGAGGGAAGTGGGATGCAGAAAGGCTGTCAGGAGCCGTGGGCAGACATGGTCTGATGTTTCAGGCAAGAAAGATCACTGCCACATGAGCACAGCAGCTGTAGAGACAGGGGTGACTGTGTTTATGGGATTAAGTCCCGTTATTTGACCTCAGTTTGTGAGAGGTTGAGTTATGGTCACTGGATTTAGTGCAAAGAGATGAAAAGTTTTCCTCAGTGCCAAAGGTAATAATGAAGGTAGAGGGGCCTTGGCTTCATGGAGGAAGCAGGCAGGTGGTGGCAACTGTTCATATACAGCCCAGCAGAGGCAAATTGCAAATTCACCCCCTGGTGAGAGATCTCTGTACTTTTCTCTTGTCTGTGTAGAGGCAGATGCTCACAGGGGTGGCTGTTCAGGTGAAAACCCTAGCTGTGCTCTCCTGTGAGTCTGTTGAAAGATTCAGAAAACCTAAAGCTGTGGAAATGCAGTATCAAGACACTGGTCATAGTGCTACACCAGAGGAATGGTGCAGAACAACTTAAATTAGTCCTCTGAAGTTATTCCACTTACAAGTGTACTTTTTGTGCTGTGCTGATAGAACACAGAGAAATCAGCAGCCCTGCAGAAAGGCTGTGCAGTGGGCTGTAAAACAAACTGAACAGACTCATCCTTTTGGGGGGTGCCCATGCTGTTTGCTGGGTGCATCCCTGCTGCTGTGCTTGAGGCTGAGGTGTGAGCAGACTTCCGAGGACAGACCAGACCTGCTCACTGACGTCCTCACCAGGATTTTAGGAAGAGGACAGGGGAATATCAGCCAGAGATCTCTCGTTGGATCTTAAGCTAGCATTTCAAAGGCATCAAGGTTTCTGTTGGGGTGTGTTAAGAAGGATTCATGGGTTAACATCTTCTCCCCAGCATTGTTACCCTGCCCATGAACATATCCCACAGGATGTTTGTGAAGATGAGCAAATTTGCTTTGTGAGGTGCTCATATTCCTCCAGAATGGAGAGGTATTTAAGCCCCATAAATGGTTTAACTTAATACTTTTCCAGCTTCGTATGAGAGCTTTTGGGAGAGTAACAGGAGGACGTTGAAAGCATTTGGCTGCTGTCCTGGCACTGCCTGCACAGAGCCCTGCTGGCATCCTGCTGCCAGGAGCAGGGCTTGCCTTTGCAGGGGTGCTGAGCTGCACCAGTGGCTAGTGCCTGTACAACTTAACTCAGGTGTTGGCTGAGGCCAGAGGCATCTCCAAAGTTGACTTTCAGAGCCCTGTGTATGCAGACTTGCCAGGTGGTTTTGCTCTGCTGGTTCAGCACAGGGTTTCCTGGCGGTGCTCTGGCTATCATAGCATGACAAGCTCAGCTGCAATTACCCTGGTGTTGGAAACAAGAGCTCCTTCTGGCCTTGGAGTGCTGCTGCATTTATGTATAAAATGGATAAATGATTTAGGTAATGCAATGACTTGGATGCGGTCATGGATTGAATAAGATTTCCAGAGCCAATGTGCTTACTCATCAGATGACTCATGTCTTAGTCACTTTAGAATAAGTGATTCTCTTTTGGGTGCTTCCAGAATGGGATGGGTGGAGATGAGCAGAAAATTTCCACCCCTGCTTTTGATATTTTTTTTTAATAGCATCTAGAACACGTTGAAATGGTTTATCAGACAGGAGAGGAAACAACTCTATCTCGAGTGTACAGTGTATCCCAGGAGATTTGCCTGAATTCCACAGCAATGCGAGACTTTAAATTTCGATGTTTGCTTCCTGGTCAGGCAGAGTGATCTCAGGCTTTAGATTAGACTTCTCAAGCTTTGTTCTCAGCCTACTCTAGTGAGTCCTTTTTGTGGGTAGGTCTGAGCCTATTCTCAAGCTCCTGTGCCACCAGCAGTGAGTAAAAGCACCTTCAGATGGAAGCTGTCCCCCTGAAACAGTCAACACTGCTATGCAAATAAAACCCTGTTTTCAACTTTTATTTATATGTAATTATATTTTTTCTATTACCGAAATATTGATGAAATTGAGTTATGATTGTTCAGAAGCATGCACACGTGTAAGCAAGTGAATAGCATATCTGAGAGCCTAGGGAAATTCTTTTGTAATCCACTCTAAGCTTTATACAGCAAGTAAACCTATTGGGTTTTTCTTCTTCTTTCTAATCTTTCATCTCTCTGATCTCACAGTCATCCTGCAACAAACACAATGTAGGCAATTCCTGATGTAATTCCTGATTAATGTGGGTTCCTGGTGAATCAGTTGAGCTCAGTGGCACAGTGTGATCTCTGCATCTTACATGACCCATGTGGCTGGGCTGCAGCCAAAATGGGAGAGTCATGAAGAGAGTGACGTGAGGCTTTGCTGCTGGCTTAGGCATAGGCTTTGCTAAGCTGGATGTGGCTAAACTCTTACCACTGCTTCAGATGTTGAAAATGGGGATGCACTGACTGTCAGGAACAGGTCTGAAAGCATGAGCCCAGTTTTGGTTTGTGTCAGGAATGATGAGGTAGTGTTGTTATAAAAACCATGCTGGTGTTAGATCTATTCTTACAAAGGTGTGTGTCCATTATAGGAAGAGTACAAAGGCACCTGAAATAGGCAGAGGTTGGCAATCAGAAATTTGGAATTCTCTCACTAAGGTGAGAGGTGGTGTCTGGGTGACCCTGAGCAAGAGTGTCTCTTCCTAACTCCTCTGTGTAAATGTGGTTTTGGCCCTTGGTGAGTAGGCACTGTCTGTAAAACACAGGTAGGTCATGGCAGGTGACAGGCACTATGGAAATGTATTAGGCAAGATTTTCAAAAACAGCTGAAGAATTGGGTTTTATTGTTAAACAGAACTGGTGAAAGGAAAGCTAAAAATAGTTCTCCTATGGGTGTCTTTTGTCAGGTAATAGAGAATAATTTCCAGGCTTGTAGTTTGCAGTTTTCTGTAGTTGTCTGTGCTAGATCTCCTGGGTCACAGGTGTGAAGGATTTTATCAACCGTTCCTCTCTGAGGATTCAAGTCAAGACAAGTCTGTCACTTCCTCAAGAAGTTTTTTAATTTGCTTTGTCTCTTAATTGCAGAAGAAGGGATTTTGTGTTATGTTTTAAAATGTTTTTAAAATCTACCTAAGTAATTTACCAACTATTGCTAGCCTCAGAGGCAAAAGAATGGTACTGATACATTATAATATTATAATAGTAATAATAATAGTAACAATATGAGTGTTTTGCTGTACTTACTGCACAGAAAGCCCTTCCAGATGAGGATAGTTCAAAAGCTGCCTCCAAGTGAGTCACCTCTCCTCAGTGGCCCACAGAGCTTTGTGTGCTGCAGTGTGCACTGGTGAAGGGAAGAAAGATGGATGGAGGTAGATCCCACCCAAGAGGGGATGGATGCAATGAGAATTATTTCTGATCCTGCCTTGACAAGAGCCCTGCTAGCCTAAGAAAATGCAAATGTGGAAGAAAACGTTGTCCTCCTCTCCTTCTCGGAAAGGAGCCCTGGGACGGCTCACAGAGTAACTGGGCAGCTCTCTTTGAGACACATGTGAAACACATTTACCCAGACACTCCTATGAGCATTTCCACATTTTTTAGGCTGAGATTTTCTGTGTTGTTCACACTTTGGCACATGTGTGATCATCCCTTCTGATGCCCTGAGACCACAGTTAAAGCTCAAGAATGTGTTTAAGTGTTTTGCTGGAGTAGAGCCAACATCTCCATTGCAGAGAGGAGCAGTGTGTTGGGAAACTCAGTGGCTGCATACAGACTAATTGTTCTGGGATGCAACCTGGAAGGTGCTGAGCACTCTGGCTGGCAGCCAGCAAGGCTTTTAAACACATGCTTTGCTTAGTTTTTTCACATTGTTACCAGTCTTGTTCTTTGATTTCTTTTCCCATAGCAACTGGAGAAGGACATGTGAGTAGCCAGAGCAGTGCAATTCATTTGCCAGCAACACCCTGACCTGTACCACAGGGATGTCTTCCATGACATGGGATACAGCTGTTGGGATCAGGTATTGCTAGCAGTGCCCAAGTCAATTGGCTTCAGAGTTTTCCTTCTTTGCTCTCTTTCTGGGCACAGGGCAGGCCAGGCTGTGTGAGTGATGCTCAAACTATATTTGTAAACCCCATCCCATCTTTCCACATGTCTTTACTTGCTATTAAATTGCACAGATTGTATTTCCTTACCACCCTTCCCTCTTAGACTGTGTTTTCCTTTCCCCTGCCTTGAAAATTTTAGCAGCAAGCAGCCGAATTCAGGTTTTATTTGGAAATTATATCAGCTGCAGTGGAGCCCAGGGCAGGGAATAGAGGAGGCCAAAAATCCTGTGGAGGTTGATGACTTCTAACTCTTGTTTTCAGGGTTTTGGCTTTGCCTCCTGTGAGCAGGAGGAAGGTGCTGCAGCCCAGGTAGGAGGCTGGAAGGAGCTTTGATTGTGCAGGGAGATGGCCCTGTGTGTGCTGCCATCGATACTGGTGTGCCTCTTCTGTCCCTGCCTCTGCAGCTGGGGCAGCTCCTCCCATAGCTCCGTGTGCCTCACTGGGGCATGCAAGGCAGGACTAAACCTTGGCTTGTCAAAAACTGTCTGGACACTTCGTTGCCAGCAAATTTAACTCCCTGTTCTGCTCCTGCACCTGCTGACTTGGTGACCAGAAACCTGCCTTTTTCCATTGCTCCTTTGCAGAAATGATGTGGCTTTGCACCATTTCTGACACTTGAGATCAGCCCAGCTGATGGAGTACAATGCACTGTACGTGTCCTGAGCCACAAGGCCAGGGGCATGGCTTTGGTGTCCCAGAGCAGCCTGGAACCCCAGCCTGGGCAGCCTGGGTCCAACCTGTCCACTGGGGTGAAATCAGGGTTCCCCAGGGAGGCATTCTCATACTCACTTTTAACTAAAGTGGCACCTGGGAACGATTGTTGGCCCTTTGGTGCTGTAAAGCCTTTTTCACTCGGACAAATGCTGAGTTGTCATCAGCTTGAATTTCAGGGATAGCATTGCAGTGACTCAAAAGAACAGCTTTCTCCCCAGCAGCCTTTGCCTGGATAATCTCCAGTCATTGACCTCGGGGCTTTGAAAGTGCATTTAGGCTTAAAGAGCTAAAGCTTAAGGCTTCAAAAGAAGTGGGAAGCCTGCTAGCCATTACATTTTAAAGTGTGGGTTGCCTGTGCAGGACAAGGGTAATTGTTGGGGTGTACCTGGTTCTGGCTCCTGTGGGATCTGTTGCTTATCTCCCAGAGCCTGTTCCCTCTGTATGGAGCCTTTGCTGACGCTGCTTTGATATTGTGCAGGTTATCTAAGGACATGTTTTCGAGTCCTGGGGTTTCTAAAGATGTGAGGATTATCAGAAGATGGAAGTTATCCATGTGGAAATAGAACAGACACTTCGAGTTCTGAATTCAAAGTCCATTTGTCTTATCATACAGAGTTCACTGTTTTTGCCTTGCCCTGTGCAGTTCTGTGCTTTGCCCTTTGCCTGAGGCTATGCAGATTGGCAGAGTTGATGAAGACACAGATATTTAGAGATGGGTGCTGGGATAATTTCCCTAGTTAAAACTCTTTACAGAGATCACCTTGAATAGAAATCTCTACCTGTATTTGAACTGCTGGAAAGAAGAAAGCCTGCAGTGTTCTGTGCTTACACCTTTATTGTAGATTTGCAATCTTGGAACAGGTGGAAATTAATGTTTTTAAAATGCTGAAAAGACTTTTTCACTGCAGCTGGCTTACAGAACTAAGCAACTTGATATATCCCCTGAAATACCTCCAGGTCTCTCAAAGGCAGCTGAAAGCTTTCTCCTTATCTGGGAGGGAGATAAACCTCTCAGACCTGACATGTATTAATGTGAACTTGTTCTGCTTGGTGGCTTGTTCGGTTTGCTGTAGATGCTTTTTAAACAATTGCTTAAACAGGGCTGGTGTGTGCTGTGAGATCTGAGCCTGGCAAAGGTGTTTGGTGCTGAATTCTTTTTCTGTGTTGATGATCTGTATGTGTCCTTTCCCAGATCCCACTGTGTGGCTCTTAAACTGAACAACCAGCACTGTTCTGCAGTGGTTTGCTTTCTGTCATTGAATTCTTATATACTGAGCAGCAGCAGGAATTCTCTGTCACCTGGAAAGCAGAGTTAGCCATGGCAGTCAGTATAGAAAGTGCTAGTGGGTGCAGGAGAGGCAGGCAGGGCTGAGAAATATGCTGGCAAAATGAATAAACTGGGGAAAGGGAAAGAGATATCCTGGAAGCATCTGGGTGCCAATGTGCAGCTTGGGCTGAGACTCTGCTGCTAAAGCAGCAGCTTGTCTGTACAATTCCAGGTGGCTTCTTCCCTCCTCCTTAATTTATTTAATTACTCGTGTATCTCACGGGCTCCGCTGTGGAAGCAGGATGCAATCCCACAAGATCAGCTGTTGTGTGCACTTGGTTTCTGTTCCTCAGGGTGACAGATGGGCGAGTGTGAGACCTGGCTTGCCTGGCTGGCAGGCTCCCTGCTGCTCCAGAGCCTTCACCACTGGCTGGGCTTACCAGGCTTAAAAGCCAGACCTTACACTAAAACCAGAGGGCAGGTGCCTTGTGCTGTGGCTGTTCACACAAATCTGTGCATGAGCTCATTGCTGTGAATTCTGTTTTCAGTTTTACTTCTATTCCTTTTCTTGCTCTCCATGCCACAGAGGTGCTTTCCATAGGCTGCTTGCTGGTGCCCTGGTGCTGCTGTTCAGCAAAGGCCCCCGAAGGCACTGGGTAACTCCACTGGGTTAGAGGCAGGTTTGATTTGAATGCCTGGTTCTGCTCCCAAGAGATCAGCGGGGATTTGGCCATTGTGGAATATTGTACTTCACCCTTGCAGACTGAGAGGCTGTTCAGGTCCTCTTGATGTCTTCATTTTCAGTTTGTTTATCATGACCAACAGTGATACATCTGTGTCTGTGCCATCTTCTGTGGCAATTTTTAGGTTCATTACTGTTGGAGTCCAGGAAAGCTGGGAAACTTTTCCTGTTGCCCAGGGGGGTCTGGGACCCCCCCTGACATCCCAGGGGGACACAGCCTTTGATCTGCACCCCTGGAAAAAGCTCCCAACACTCCTGGATGAAGTGCAAGCATCGAAAATGTGAGACAGATTGGAGTTAGTTTAGCACAGGGTGAAAAATCAGAGTTTTGGGGTTTGTAGTGTGGAGGTGAATGGGGACAAACATGGAGGATTCAGGGTGGTGGCCCTGGGTCTTTCCTTCTTCTTCTCCTCCATTCCTGCTGTGCTGGTGGCACTGAGGGATTGGTGGGATCAATTTGAGGTAGAAGAAATGTGTTAACTAGGATTAATAGTTATTGGTACACTGTTGAAAATATCTTACGTTGGAACTGTTAATTGGGTAAAAAGTCTTTAAAACATTCTGTGCTCAAGGCCTTATGACCATTCTGCAGTGATTCTGACTGTGCTAAGCTCAGGTGCGGGCAGCACACAGAAATTGAGATAAGAACTTAATAAACAACACGACAAACAGAAGCTGCACTTGTGACTCTTTCTTTCCTGCTATGGAGCCTTGAAAAAGAAGAAAAAACAGCCTGGCCAAAGGCAGCAGGCTCCTTCAATTACGGATTGCTGCAGAAGATGGTTCACCTGAGACCAATCCCTTCCCCTTAGAACAACTGAAAAACTTCTTTTTTTAACCTGCCATTTACCTTGCCATGCTACAGACAGTTGGAAAGCCATTATTGCAGTGAAGGCCCTAAATATTAAAGCTTCCCTGATTCTGAGGCAATTATTTTCCTCATTAATCAAGAGCCTGGCTACTGCTTTACTTGTTAGTATTTTACAAATAATCTAAGCCTTTCAACTTTCACATAATCTGACATTCTCAGTTATTTTTTGAAGCACCCCCACTACTGACTGTTTAAATCCACCTCCAGCAAGCTGTGCTCCCTGCCTCAGCTGCCTCCTCTCCTGGGAGTCACGCTGCCTCTCAGCCCAGCAAGTGACAGCAAACCATGACACTTCTTCCTCCTCTTCCTCCTCCTCCTCTTCCCTGCTCATGTTCAGCCCCAGGAGCCTGCTCCCTCCATGGCACAGGTTCTGCACTGAGCCTGCACAGGGTTGCTCTGTGTGAGCTGATGTCTGTGCCCACCTCAAGCTGTAGCACCAAGTACTCTTACAGGTACTGGTTGGGAGGTTGCTTTTCCATTGGATTTATGTGGATCAGCTTTCCCTGGGCAGTATGAAGGTTGCATTTGGGGTATTTCCTGCACTCTTGACTGTGACTGGAAGAGGGAGTTGTGGTAGGCAAGTTCTGAGGTCTGAGCTGGTGTCAGCTGAGAGCAGCTTTGGAAATGGGTTTTTGTTCTGTGGTACCTAACTGAGTAGAGATCTCCTTGTTGTCCAGGCTGTGTGTGCACATAAATGTGCCAAAATCCTTCACATTGCTTTCCCTGGGGTCACTTAGAAGTGAGGCAAAGCACCCAATAAGGCTGGTGGTCACACGGCAGGATTGGGCTTGGGCTCTCTGCCCACACCAACCTCCTCCACCCTCCCATCCCTCACTGCCACGGTGTCAGGAGCTGGGATCAGGCTGGCACAGTGGCCAGAGTCCTTCCCCCACAGGGCTCTCGTGTCCCTTGTCACAAGGGCAAATGGGGTTTGTTATAATCTGAGCTCAGGTTGTCACCAGAGTCGGTGTGGAGCTGGTTGCTGGGATGTGCTGGTTTCTGGTCACTTTGGGCTCTTGCAGAGATGGTGAGTCACAGCACTTGGCATCACTGAAAGCAAATACTGTGGGATATGTGGGCTGAGTGCCTCTCATTGCCTGTTCCTCGTGCTTTCCCAGCTGTAATTTGCAAAATAAAAGCAGCTCTGATGCTCATACACTGATAAACAGCTTTAAAAGATTAAAGCAGAAGTGCTTGTAGTCCAGCATCAGGATCTGATGCCCACAAGTCTCGCAGAACCTCTACTATGAAACACAATAAAACAGAGCAGCCAAACCTGTCTCACCAAAGTTGTTTGTAACCAGGGCTTGAGTACAAAGGAGCAGAGCTCCTCTTCAGTTCTTTGGTGTTGTCCCTACCAAAGACATGGTTAAAATGTGCCAACAGAGCTGCACTTAGATGGATAACGCTCTGGCAGGGCTTCTGTTTCACCTGCATTAACTGGAGTGTTTAATGCTAATTTCAATCTCACTTAGATAGACTTGGCATTCCTCAGTGTTTTCTTGTTACAGGAATTTCCTTAAGTAGAAACTTTTTTCTTCAGAGTAATTTTTGGTTGATTATTGCTTATATATGCAATTAGTGTAATTGCATCTGATTATGCAAATGTATTTAACCATATAATTAGAACATGGAGGAATGAACTATAATGCAGTTGGGAAATCTTTTGTAAAACTTTCCAGGCTTGGGACTGTGTGCAAGGTGGTTGTTATCTCTTGAATTGGTGGTTTGGTTCAGTATCCTGGATAGTTTCAAAACATATTTTGAATATGCTCTTAATTGCTCTTAAAAGTGGTTGCATGGCCTTCATGGTATGTAACTTCTGTTTTTTACGTGATAATATCAGGAGATCACTGCTGAGCTCAGCCTGTGTCTCACATGTGCATGTATACTTTACATCCAGGGTCATGAAAGCCTCAGTCCTTCATCAGATCCAAACCCCAGGTTCTGCCTTCAGATGGGGTCTCTCAGGGAGAAGAGAGAGAGAACAGGACAAGCACAGGGTTGTGCACCCTGGGGTGCTTGTTGTCTGCAGCTCATGGGGTGAGCTGGCCCCAAAATCCCTTTGGAAAGCACCCTGCCTTGAAAAGGACTAAGGAGAAGGAAGAGGTAGAACGCTGCATTTTCCAGACCATGGTCTGGAGATGTTTGTTGTCATTTAAGAAGTCTGGCAGGAGCAGGGGTCTGAATTTGCTTTTCAATTCTCACGCAATGCTTGAATTGCAAAAGCTGCTGTTCTTTATCGTTCCATGGCTCCTGGTAAAGCTGTGCGAGGAGCTCCACACAAGTCATCAAAGCACCTCACTTTGGATCTGATTTTCAGCCATGGCACAACAGCCAGGCTCACTGCCAAGAGCTGTGGAGAGAAGAGGGACTGGATGATTACAGCAGGATTGAGTGATTTCTCAGCAAGATGTGCTTGTCTGTGCCCTGAGACAAGAGCCTTGTGAGCCCCAGGACAAAGCAAACGTGTGGGGTGTGTGCAAAAAGCACCAGCAATATGTTCTTATTTAGGTTGTGTTAATGTCTTCTGCTTCTAGTCAGAAATTAGTACCCAAAGTGATTACTGCCCCTTGCCAGGAAGGACACAGTCCAAATGGGCAGTCTGGTGTACACCTGCCTTGATTATCTCTGCAAGGACTGCAGGGATTTACTTCTTTTCAGCTTCACAGAGCTGCAACTTCTTATTGTCCTTTGCCTCTTGGTTTGGGCTGTCTTTTGGCCAGTGATGTCTGAAACTGGTTTCTACAGATGCCAAGAAGCTCATTTACTTCTCCAAGGCCTGATTCCTGGCAGCTGCAGTGTGAGTGGAGATGGGCAGGAGGCAGTCTCACCCTCAGGTGCCCTGCTTGGTGTGCCAGGGGTGGGCAGAGCTGAAATGTAGGACAACATGCTCTGAATTTAATTACTGCGGGAAAAATGAACCCTCTAGTCGCTCTCTCACCACAGCAGTGAGACCCATAAATGGCTGGTGCATTATATCTGAACTTCCATGTGTTGCAAACTGCTTGAGGGGTTTGTGGCAGCCCAGATGTTGCTCCGGGGCAT
Source organism: Erpornis zantholeuca (assembly GCA_013400515.1). NCBI lineage: Eukaryota > Metazoa > Chordata > Aves > Passeriformes > Timaliidae > Erpornis > Erpornis zantholeuca. The sequence goes on along the minus strand of VZTN01022780.1, from coordinate 1,694,431 downwards.
GGCTATGGGACCCAAGTTCCCCTCAAACTTCTTCAGACTGAAAGTATTGGAGTGAGCTGGCTGGGCTTGGCTGGGCTCCCACATGTACGAAAAGTTCATGGGGTTACGGTGGAGGGTGTGGAATTATCTCCCTCCTATCAGGGTAGCAGTGCTTGGGGAAGTCCTGCAGAAATGGGAGCACAGGAGATGCTCCAGGATGAAAATACTCCTGGTCTGTGTTGCTTGGTGTGGGGAGACAGCTTTGGCTCTGGAAGGGATTTGCTGACCTGATATTTCTAAAATGTCATTCGAGGAGCTGTCCAGGACTTGGCAGCCCAGCCCAGGACATGCTGCTTCTCTCCTTAAAGGGAGTTTCTGTTGCTGCTGACAGCAGTTGGAGCAGATTCTTCATCGTGGCCGTGCTTCTGGGGGCAATGTCTGAAGGAAACACACACAGGACAGGGCTGGGTGTGCTGCCAGCTCTGCCCCAGGCAGGGGGGCATTCCTGGGGGCATCTCAGCTCAGCTGATGGATGCTGGCCATAGGGATGGCATCCCCTTTGCAGGCAGCCTGTCCTGATACATGGACTGACTGGAAAACATGGCCTGATTCCTGACCTTGCTGGTGTATGGTAAAGCACAGAGGAAAGCTGCTGTGATCTTTGGGACCTCTCGCTGTGACAGTACCTGTGGGTATCCTGTGGTCAAGAGGTGGACATGCCTGCAGGCAGGATCTCAGTGTGACATCCCTGGTGCTCCCTGTGGGGGATGCCAGCCATGAGCATTTGAATCCTCTCGCTGAGCAGCAGCAGAATTGCTGCCTGAAGCCTTTCTCTGCAAATGCTCATTAGTTATTTTTCACTGCGATTCTTTTACTGCAACAGCAGCATGGGGCAGGTGTGTTCTCAGGGACACAGAGGAGAAGCAGCATCATTCCTCTTAACCTGGAACTGCAGCAAAGCCATAAAGTCACTTTTCTACAGCCTGTAGCAAAATTGGGAAGTGAAGCTGGGTTAACTGAGGCACAGGACCTTTTAGCCTCCCCATCCTTTCTGATAGGAACGTTCCTAGTCAGCCAAGAGGATGGATCAGGCAGTAAACTAGATTTACAGTTTTTTATTTTTCAAACAATTCTTTGGAATACTTTATTGAGCAAAACTGATTGCATCTGCTCATCTCCCACTACCACATAAAATACAGAGAGATTTTCTCCGGGATCATATTCCTTTCAAAAGGGTTTTTTGTACCATTCCCTGCTCAGTGCCAGTCTGGGAAACATGTGCAGCCATTTGATAAATATATTCTGAAAATCATGGTTGAAGAGGCAGTCTGCCTGCAGCAGAGGAATAGCTACAGGGAAAAATGGTAAATAAGATATCTGTAAGTAAATTAATTTTGCTCATATAAGCTTGTTTGCAGCTTTGGTTTGTGTCTGCAGCATAATCCTCTGCTCTACAGCAGGTGTTCAGTGTTGTGGGGGATCAGCAGGAGCAGTGAAGCTGCACAGGAGCTGGGAGATGGTGGTGGTGGAATTTCTGTTTTGCTGGGATTTCCCATCACAGCAAGGTATGGTTGTGCCACTGAGACTGAAAAACTGCAAATCCACCATTGATTTAGCCTTGCAGAAATTAATAGTTGCCTTTTGTACTGAGTTTATGCACAGTCAGACTGGGCTGCACATAACTGATTTGCTTACTTGGAAATCTTTGCTTTCCAACACAGTTTTGGAGGATTTATCAGTGAAAAGGAATCCTTCAAAACAGCAGAACCTGAAACAAAGCTCAGCTCTACAGATGAACGATTATTTTCTTTAAAGTCTTGCTGGATTTTTTAGCCTGCTTTTAGCAGCACTGTATTATTTGTTTCAACACTGTATGAGTCTGTTTTTGATCGGATGAACTGATTTATGGGGTTTATCTTCAGTTTATCTAGTTCATTTGTCAATTAGCTGGAGATTTATTTTGCAGCCTGTGCTGTGGGTTAGAACTGATCAAGTTTGCTTCAGCTTTTGAGGGGGAGACACCTCGAGTGCCTGGTCTGGGTGGTGAGGAGCTGCTCAGGTGACTGACATAAGCATCACTGTTTGCTGGGCTGTTATTCTCAGTGCTCTTGGCCTTTTTTTCCTGCTGGCTGAGCAGCCTGAGACTCACAAATATTCAGTCCAGGTGGGTGGTTTTTGGGCTTTCATGCCCAGCCACACAGCAACACGGGCAGATTCTTCCTTCCCCTTGCTCCCACATGTGAGGAAAACCTCCTGGCAGGAGAGGGAAGAAGGTGTAGGAGCCGCAGGCTTCAGTTGCAGATTCATTTTCCTTTTGATGCTGCCTAGGAGTGAGGTGAGCTGTGACTGTCCAGGGCCTAAAGCTGCATCAAGAAAAGGCCTTGGGTTTGCTTCTCTGTGACTGTCCAGGGCCTAAGGCTGTGTCAAGAAAAGGCCTTGGGTTTGTTTTGCTGTGACTGTCCAGGGCCTAAGGCTGTGTCAAGAAAAGGCCTTGGGTTTGTTTTGCTGTGACTGTCCAGGGCCTAAAGCTGTGTCAAGAAAAGGCCTTGGGTTTGTTTTGCTGTGACTGTCCAGGGCCTAAAGCTGTGTCAAGAAAAGGTCCCAGGATTGTTTCTCTGTGACTGTCCAGGGCCTAAAGCTGTGTCAAGAAAAGGCCTCAGGATTGTTTCTCTGTGACTGTCCAGGGCCTAAAGCTGCGCCAAGGGAAGGCCTCGGGATTGTTTCTCTCTAGGCAGAAAAAACAGCTTTTAGCGCAGGGTGACCTTGGAGGTTTCCTCCTATCCCTTGGGCAAGCTGGGTTAAATGGTGGAAGCATTTTTGCTGCCTCCTTCCCTTCATTTAGAATGGTTTCCATGATGTAGCAGTCTGCCAGGAGAGGCTGCAGACATCAGGGATGTGGCAGGTGCTTTCCTGGCCGTGCAGAGCAGCCTTGGGAAGCCCTGATCTGCAGGCAGGGCTGCAGACTGATTGTGCTTCTGAGGAGATGACCTTGCCCTAGAGCCAAGCATGCAGGCATCCCATGAATGTCATTGGGAAATGTGCTGCTCCCCAGGCTCTGGAGTACAGGGAAAGCCTCTACAGAGGGAGTGGACTGCAGGCTTGCAATTCCCTGACCTGATGCTCCTCATTTAGCTCAGAAGCTTTCCAGAATTAACAAAAGCATTTTGCAGACAGCAAATCTTTGGTTGGCTTCCTGCAAGTCCTTTTGAAGGATCCTTGCTGGCTTGCTAGCCTGCAGCCTGGGTTTGGGGATTTGGGAGAGCAGGGAGGTCTGGCAGAGGGGAGGCTTGTGCTACTTTGCCCCTGGGTTTGTGGGACCACATGCAGTGTGTGCTGGACTGAACCTCACACCCTTCCCTCGCTGCTGAGAGGTACCTGCACCCTGGCTCCAAAGGGGATTTGTGCTTTGGGATTGAAGTGTTTAAATATAGTTTTAATAGAAGCTTTTAAAGCTGATCTCACCGTTTCATTACTGTTTTGAGTGAGTGGCACTTCTGTCAATTTGTTTCAAGCAAGCCTGCAGAAAAGACAGGAGGGGGGAAAGGAGGCAAACAGTGGAATATGCAGAGGAATATCTTAAATTTGGATATTCCCCTTCTTTGACACTGAGTGCCCAGTGATTGGCACGTGACCTAGGGTAAAGCCTCCAGTCGAGATCTTAATCTGGTTTTCTCATTGATATAAAAAGTTGCTTGAGCTTGGCTGCCCTGGGGGACTCAGGAGGTCATCCCTGTGCAGCAGAGTTCACTGTAGTGTGTTTAACTGAGCATTCCTGAGCAGCTCTGAGCCCAGCTCAACCTGTGCTCCTTGCCAAGGGTTGTGTGTCTTCCCAGGCCAATGCTGGATGGGGCTCTTTTGGTCTCACTCACCCCCATCCTGTCCTCATGTAAATGAAATGTAGATGCAAGTGTCACCTGATTTGCAGGGGTTTTATGCACAACCTGCTTTGAGTACAGAGAACCACAGGTTGCAATATTCCAGGGTTAAGCCTACCCTGGAATTCACTGGCTGCAGGCCAGGATGCTGTGAGTAAAGTCAAGTACCCCCCCACTGTCCCCAGAAGCTGGGCAGAGGGATGAAATGATGCAGTGCTGCATCTTCAGAGGTGATTAAGTGTTGACAGCCATGTGCTGCCGAGGATCATTTCCTGCTCTGCACTGTTCTGGGAAGACTGAAATCTGTTATAAATTGAGACTGAAATTAGCATCCGGGAAACAGTGATTTTATGCAGCAATTTTAGCTTTGTATTGCACTTTTGTGTTCTGTAGGTGTTTTCCCGAGGAAAAGCTGATTCCCACCATGCTTTAATCATTAAGCATTGTTGATTTGCAACTCGCTATAGCTTTTATACACAATGGGCAGCAAGATTAACATGTGTTTGCACACAGACTGCAACTGTGTGGGGCCAGGGGCGACCCTGGAACCTGGATTTGCTTTTAAATTCTGCTTTTGCTGACTATGTTGCAAATGGCAGTGTGGAAGTGGAAGCTTGGCCATTCTGTGATACTCTAAGGCCCTACAGGGCAGCAGAGACCACTGGGGAGCCCTAAATGGCTGTGGAGTTGTTGTTACTGCTGTTGGGTTTGAGTACACGCCAGACACTCTTGTATCCTATAAATAAGAATTCAAGAGGTCGAAAGTTCAACCCTTGGCCCTCAGCTCTTGGGATACTCCTCCCAGTGTTGTAAGCTCTGGTTGGCTCTAGGTCTTGCCACAGAAGGAGAAGTTCTGTTTAGCTGTGTCACTTGTTACACATCAGATAAAATCTCATTTTTTTCTCTTTCCTGTCTAGCTCAATGCCTGGGTTTGCCTTTCAGTCTGAGTTTGTACCTTGTTTACAGACTGTCAGTGTTCTGCCTTCACTTTCTTGCATGCTGCAAGAAGCCAGAGATGGCTGTTTGGTTACATTTATGTTGAGTGAATGTTATTATTCAGTTTACCTCTGTTTGTGATTCCTTTCAGGTATTTCATGGAGCCTTTGAGCACTAACATTGCTGCTCTCTGCATGACCATCTGAGACCAAACAAGCTGGACACAGCCATGGGGGACTCTGCAGCAAATGCTGTGGATGGAGGCATGGACACACAGACTGAACTGGTGGAGAGGGTAGCAGCCATAGATGTATCTCTTGTCCCAGACAGAAGTGACCAAAATGGTGAAGACAACCCTGAAGAAAACGACACAGTCTTTTCTGATAACATACAGGACATCCAAAGAAATGGAGTCAGCAGTGACATGGGAATCAATGAATTTCTGCCTTCCCAACAGTCAGAAGATGCTCACTTGAGGCACGTTCCCAAGAGACCTCTAACTAGACCTGGTCTATCAAGTAGGAAGTTGTCCCTTCAGGAAAGATCTTCAGGAGGTTATTTGGCTTCTAGCAACACTCCAGGTTGCGGCCCTTATGCCACAGGGCCATCGCCACGTATAATGAGGAGACCAACGATAGAGTCCAATCGGGTCTCCATTTCAGACTCTGAGGTAGGCATGTTCTCCCCTACAGCTGAGGTGTTGAGGTAAGGTAAGTCTTTCTCAGGTGGTAATGGGAGCCTTTAGTCTTCTGGAGAAGTAGATCTGAAAGCACTGCTATTTCTGTGGGGCGGGGGGAAATCCCTGGAACCAGGGATCATATTAGCTTGGAATTGGAGAGCTCTGCTGGTAGTGTAGCCCTGGCCATGACATTTGGCTCCTTTAGCCCTCACCTGCATGGGACAGTCTTGTTAAGGGACCATGACCCCTGAGTCATGGTAGCAGGCAGCAGGTCTTTCAGGTTGTTCAGAGAAAGGGCTGTGGCCAAATGACTTTGCTCTCATGTCCCTGCTGTGTGTGCCCTTCGGGAATGCACCAGTCACAGCAGCTCTCCTGATGGTATTTTATGGATTTAAACTTCTGGAGATTATGTATCTGCTGTTGTGTTTGGCCATAATTGAAGGCATGATTTAATTTTATAAAAAGCTTAATTCCTGGCTCCTGTCAGGGTTTTCTTTTGTCTTTAAAGCATTTGTAACAGCAGTGGTAGCAGAGGGCTGTGACCCTGCTCTCCTTCAGAGGGGTATCTGGGTGGCTGTGGTTGTTCTGCAGCTGCTCTCCTGGTCCCAGAGCTGCCCTGGAGGAGCTGTGACATGCTGTCTGTGGTCGAGTGTCTTGATGGAAGTGGGTGATGGTTGCAATTCCCAGTGCTGGATGTGCTGTAGTGGGGAGGACAGGGAGCAGTGGGGCTGTTCAGACCACAGTGCCTAGTGTCATGACCTAGATGCCTGCAGCAACGCAGGGACCCAAATCACTGGAGTTTAGACTTGTGCCAGTGTGGGTCCAAGGGACTGATAGCTTAACATCTGTGTGTCTTGGTGTTTCCCTTTTGAGAACTGGGTGTTTTCCCCTTGCACATCTGAGAGGATGGTGCCATGCACAACCAAATCAGCTATTGTCCTCTGAGGAGTTGTGCAAGTCTCATCAGCTGTGGGATGGGTGGTGCATCCCCAGCAGATCAGAGGATACGTGCAGAAGGTGCACTGCAGAGACTGCAGCTTCTTTGACAGAGCCGTATGCTTTAATAATGAAGGCAGGGAGGGAAAGGAGCCAGTTCTTGGAAGCAGGACGTGACTTGAGTGCCAGCTCTCCCATCCTGCAGTGCTGTGACTGCGCCAGGAGTGAGGCTTTTCTGAAATCTTTCAATGTAACCGCAGTCAAGTGTGACTGGCACATTCCCATCTGCAAGCAAATTCAAAGTACTCCGTCCTCTTCCACAGCATCTGCATCCTGGGGAGCAAGGGTTACTGCCTGGGGGTGGGAAAAGCGTGGTTTGAAATGCAGATGTGGAGCCCTTGTGTCCCTGCTCCTGCAGCAGCTCTTTTCACGGTGCTGCCTTTTCCATGGCCACTTTGATATCAGTGAGAGAGCACTGCTGTGGTGCAGCCCAGCTGCGCAGCAGAGCTGTGCTCATTGGAAACCATCATTCATATTAATGGGGAATGGCTGTGGTAGGAGTGGGAAGGGAGCCTGGGTGAGCTGGGAACATTCTGAGGTGGGTGCTTGCCCTCACAGAGGTGCTCTCACAAGCTGTGCTGCTCCTTCCCACCTTATAGGGATAGCATCTGAATTCTATAAGGAACAGAAGGATTAGAAAGATGCATGCTTGGATACAGGATAAAATTTAAGGCTGGGCACTGAATCATGAGCAGTGTGTGTCAGGTGTGTGACAGCAAGGTGAGTGTGCAGCCTGCACACAGCCCAGCTCATGTCCAGTGTCACCACTGCTTCTGCCAAGTGGCTGTTAAAGTGGTGCCTTAAATGGCTACCTAGAAACAGAGAGCAGACTGGAATAAATGAGGTATTTATTTGAAAGGCCTTCAGAGGTACACTCCGGGCTCCAGAGGCTCCTGCCTCAGTGGAACCCAAAATGGACAATGACAGCTCATGAGTTCTTTGATAACAGCATCAATTCCCCAAGCAGAAGCCAGCCAAGGATGGAATTTCCCCAAGCTTGTCCCCCTCTCCCCAAGATGAAGGTTTGCAGTTCTTGGGCCTAGGAGGGTGTGGGTGTCCTTGGAAAGTGAGCTGGAGAGGTTTTGTTGTGTCTGTGTGAGCATGAGAGAACAGCACTGAACGAGCTACAGGGCACTTCAGAGTTACACTAGCAGTGCAGGATTTGAAAAATATAAAAGTTAAAACCTAAGGCATCAAAAGGGTTGTTGTGTTGGTGGCTGTGAGAGGCACTGCTGGTCCAGGCCTGAGCTGTGCAGCTGAGAGAGAAAGCAGGGAACTCTGAAAGAAACAGAGAGCAGGTCTTTTGTTCTCTGTCAGGGATTCTAAAAGTTACCAGGGTCTTCCTGTTGAGGTTTTTGGTGTTACTGGGGATAAAACCAGCCCATGATGAAAAATACAGTCGTGGTGCACTTGGCAGCAGCTGCTGCTGGGTGTCTGTTGGTCACTCTGATATGCAGACCCTCAGTGAGCAGTGAGGCTGGTGGGTCACTGGCAAGATCCAGCTCACCAGGCACAGCATTGCCCTGACCTGCCTGCAAATGGCTCTGTGGCACACCTTGTTCTAGGCCACATTCCAGCATTCCAGCAGCCTCTGACCTCCTTAAAGCCGTTTTGGAGTTGGTTCTTTCCCCTTGCATTGGGTTTCTGGCATCCTCAGTCAGTGCCTTTCAGTAGCAGACCATCCATTGCTCCAGCTCGTGGCCACTACCCAGGTCAGTTCCAGTGTGTGTGAAGCTGGAGATGAAGTTCAGGAGCATTCATGCTTATCAGCCTGCAGGCACTGTCTGTCAGGAGCAGGGATGGATGGCACAGCTGCATGTCACAATTTCCTGTTGTGCTGATAGCCATCTCAGACTGAGTCTGCTTCCCTCTCCAGCAGGGTGGCAGCTCAGTGCCTGGCTGTCAGTGGTGCTGTATCCTGGGCTGATCTGGAGAAATAATGGAGAGATGTGCTATGCAGAGACAGAGTATTGGGGATAAGGCAGAGCTGAATGCTCTGCTTTCACTGATGAATTATGGAAGAACGTTGTGTTCTCTTAGAGAGATGCTGCTGAGCTTTTTAATGCTGGTTTAATACTTGTTCACAGGCTGGGAGGAAAACTGTTCAGGGATCAAGAGGGCCAAGAGCTGAAGCTGAGCCTGTGAGGAGGCTGAGGGAGGATTTATCAGCATGGATTTATTCAGCAGCAGGTGGTGAATTGGGGCTGTCCTGTCACTGCAACTGATTCCACAGACACCTGCCTTCTGAGCAGGGCTTTTGGATTTGTTATTTAGGCAGGTGGTGGCTCCTGGGCTGGCAGGGCTGCAGCAGGACTGGGGCTTCTTGTCTTCCACAAAGACTATTCCCAGAGACACCAATTAGCCAACTGCCCTTGGACAAAGAGTTGGCAGCTGCTGGTGTCTTGCAGCCACTGCTGACAAGTCTGGATCTGCTTTTTTAACTCTGCAAGCATTATTGTGTTCTTAATTAACTTGATCTGTCATTTCTCTATCAAAAATTGATCTGTACTTTTTTAAGTTCCCTGTTTGTTCCCCTCCTTTCTTAGATTATCCGTGGCCTATGGCCTGGAAGGTTCTCTCAGTGCTGCCTTCCCTGGCAGGAGTGCCTGATGAGATTCTGCTGCTTTGCTGCCTATCAGTGCTTTGCTCTGACAAGGGAATGGCTTTGCCTTTAGCCGTGGCACAGAAGTGATTAAGCTGAAGCTATTAAGGGTACATAAAGCTGCAGAGCTGAGGCACAGGCCCCAGAGTTTAGGTTGCTGGCCCACTTTGCCTCTTGAAGTGACGTTCCTGGCTCCCGCCCGGTACCGGCAGCAAGGCAAGAGGAGAGGATTTTTTTGAGGCTGCTAAAATCAGCTCCTGCTTTGCTGCCCAGATGATGCCCTGATGTTTGTATGTACCAGGGAAGACTCTCTGAAGATGTTTATACATGGACATCTTGTCACTGTGTGACTGACAAGCTCACTGTGTGAGCTTGTCCCATATAAAAGAGCAGGTCTTGGGTCTGTGAAAGGGGAGAGGTGCTGCTTGCTGGAAAGTGGCATTTGAAAGTGCAATGCTGGTGGGTTTGGTTTGGTTTTTTTTAATTCTGCTTCTTAAACCAACCTTTTTAGGTAGCCAAGAAAATCTTATTTGAAGAGTGGCTAGGAAAAGAATAAAAGATGTCTTTTTTCAGGCTTTCTCCCTAGACCTGCCAGAACAGTTAATTGCTTTATGCAGTCTCTTCTTCAGTCTCCTTCAGTCGAATTTCCCGTCCCTTGCCCATGTTCTCTTCCTCTCCCTGCATCCCAGTTCTTCTTGCCCTGGTGTCCACATTTGTCTCTCCAGCCTCTGGGATCAGTAGGAGACTGTTCCACTTCCCCATGCCTGGGTGTCCCTGCAGTCATGGCAATCAGCTGGAGCTGTGTGTGCTTCAGCAGGAGTGGAGAGGATGAGTCAGGCCAGTGCCTTCTCCCTCCTCAGAGATGCTCCTGCCCTGTGGATGCAGGGAGGAAAATGAGCCGACAAAGGGAATTTTCCTATGCAGGGTGTCCATCCTGCATTTTTTCCATTTATTTTCCATTTTTTCCATTTATTTTCCAAAGGCATGGAAAATAAATCACTTCTTTGTCCTTTCTGTCCTTGGCTTTTCCCATCTTTATCATAGCTCCCTGCTTGTTTGGCCAACTGGTTTAAAGCAAGTGATGTCAAGAGCTGAGAGGCAGTGCCTTGGTGCTAGGCTGATCCAGGTCTCGCACTCCTCCAGGGCCTGGGAGCTGCCTGGTTCTCTTCATAAAGTGATTTCCTTGCTGTGCACAAAGGCAAACTCAGGTGGGACCAGGGCAGATGCAGGAACTGAGCTCCTACTCAGCATGGGCTGAGATTTTTCCCTTCCAATCCCACGAGTCCCTGAGACAAATTTCTTCTAGAGGCCTTACTGTGGAGCTCAAACTAGAGTTCTTGAAAAGATAAAAGATACCTGGAAAACATATCTTCAAAGAAGACTCCCCCACAGGCATTGCTAATTTCTTTTCCTTAGATTAATTAACTTTTATTTAAAGTTGCATTTCCAGCTTGTCTAAGGGTAAGGTCTGAGAGAAGGAGAACGCCCAAAGCTGCAGTTGGAGAGGGGCTGGGAAGGGCCTGCCTTGGTCCCACACATCCCAACCTCCTCCTCACTCTCCCTGTGATATCCCAGGGACCCAGCAGGTGCCCAGGCTCCCACATCAGCTCCAGGGTCTCGGGTGGGTGAGCCCCAGTGATCCCTGCCCAGCCATGGCCAGGGCAGTGCAGCAGGGTTGGGCTTTCTTTTTGCCCTTCTTTTTGCATGTTGTTTAAAAATCTGTATATTTTTCTTACCACCACGAGGTCTGGGCTTCCTGACTATCCTTATCTGTCCCTGAACGACTTTCTAATTTGAATTCATTGCTGCCCCTAATACCCACCTTCTGGCTTTTTTTTTCATTTTGCCTGTTTTCAGAACTGCCCTCACTTCCCTTTCTAGGCAGGATGAGTTTAAACCAGTATTTCCTCATTTTTCTTCCATGCCTCTCTTTAAAGTGTATCTCTGAATTGCTGAAAATTCTTTTTAGATTGGGGAATTTGGCTTTGTTTAGGGGGAAAAATTCTCCATTATATATATGTAGGCAATCTGTTTTCAGAAATGTCTGATTTTGGAAATCAGCTCTGATTCTCCCTTCCTATCCATGCATCTCCCCTGGGACAGCAAAGGCTCAATTCTTAGTTTCTCAGGGTTTCTGTCACCCAGTGGTGGCCACAGTAGATTTCTGGAACTGGGCCTGGGCTCTGGACTGCACTGTTCTTTATGATTTTTGACCAATTTTTGTTTTCTGTGGCATTGATTCCCCCCCTTCATCTCTTGGCTAATACCTTGGACGTGTTAACAAAAGGGGCATCTTGTTTTTTAAGGTGAAACAATTACTGCACATTTGGGTTGGCTCAGTCTAATTTGGTGACAGCTTTTCATTGAAGGATCCCATTAAGGTTCTTGCTCTATTTGTATTTATCAGCTGTTGCAAATACATCGGCGTGGTGAAATCAAGAGACTTGTACAATGTTATCTTAAAGAAACACTTGCCCAGAGATAGGTGTTTTTCTCTGATAAAGGAATAGGACAATTATCCCACTTCTGCAGGAGAACCAAACAACAGAATAACAGCCCTGCCAGTCTGCAGCAACACATGGCAGGAGTCGCTTCAGCTGTGAATTATGTTCTTTTCAGCAAGGGGATAAAAAAGTCGAAAGCACCTATAATCTGGTTTGATTTTTGCAGTGTTCAGCTCAAGTGCTGGAAGCACGGCAGAAGCTGAGGTGATGGTGCTTCCCACTGGGAATTATCAGAGTGGAGAGCGATGGGGGCGTGGGCCAGGTGTGGTGGCAGTGAGTGTAAACTCTGGGAGGCTGTGCTGCAGATCTTGTCATTACCTTTCCCTTGGACTCTTTTGGGTGTTCCCTCCCTGCGTTTATCCACCCCTTTCAAAAAACTGTCCCTAAAGATGGGGGTTCTGGTGTGACAAGCTCCATCTAGCAGCAGTGAAACACCAGGGAGATGCTCCAAGTGATCAGTCTGGTGGGGGATAGGAATGGTTAATTTCTGGACAGAGGTAAGAGGGATGGTGGGGAGGTCAGAGTCAAAGGAATTGGTGGCTTGGACACAGCGATAAGTCCCTCCTCAGCTGCACTGTGTTTGTGAGGATGGATGGATGGATGGATGGATGGATGGATGGATGGATGGATGGATGGATGGATGGATGGATGGATGGATGGATGGACGGACTGCATCCCACACAAAGGGCTCTGCACCTTCTGGAGGGAGGGAAAAAATGCCACCATGGCTTCCTTGGCAGTCTGTGAGCAAGAAGAAGCAGCACTTGGTGCTTTAGAGATGTCATCTTGGTTTGAAATGAGATATTGAGTGCAGAGCAAAGAGTCGATGGCTATGTGTGGAAGGCTGCATCTACTCCTGCAAGTGACCCCTGCTCAGGGTGGAGGCCTGGTAGCAAGACCTGGTCTTTTCAAGCCTGCTGGTTGAAGAGGAGATGTGAGGTGGTTGGAGGCTGTCTTGGAGGAATGGTCACTTCTCCTGCTTGCTTCAGCTGCTCCCGTGGGTGTCTCACCCTCTGCAGCACTGCAGTTTCCACAGGACCAGGCGAGAGGTACAAAGCTGAGCACAGGGAAACCAGGACAGGGGACATCATCAGAAAAGTGTCTCTGCTGAGTTGGTGAAAATCACCACGATGCAAAGCACAGCCTCACACTGGGAAGTGAATCTGCTGGCACAGTGTTTGCAGGGGAGTTTGTCCTCCACGTGTCCATACCCTGGGTTCCTGTGTGCTGCCCCCTCCTTTGGGAGGGGTGTCCTTTCAGGAGTCTCATGCCTTACATCTTGGCTTTTGCTGGGTCATGCTTTCTCCTCTCTTGGTGCTTCTGGTTCTGATGGATTGGTTTTTACCTTTGGAAAGATATGTGGTTTGCTAGCAGCAGAGTTAATACACTTCTGTGGCCCCATTACTCACAGTTGGCTGCTCTTTCCTGTCAGGGAGGTGGAAAAAACTTCCTTCCCTGCCAACAAGACCAACATTTAAACCATTCCTTGTATTCCTGACAAACCACTGCTTGTAGGCTTTAAAAATCATCAATCCCCCATTTCTTTACTTTTTATTGTGGTGATCTCTTGAGTTAGGAGCATTAGGAATGTTTTCTGGTTGGTGGTAGAGAAAAGTCAAAATGACCATTTCCCACACCTGTGCTGGGTCCTGAGAGGCAGAGGAGTGTTGCTGTTGGTGGGAATGCTGCCTGGGGCAAGGACTCTTATACCCCCTGTTCTTAGAAATGGACGAAGGCATCTGGCACTACTTTTATGTTGTGGTGCTGCTTCTGTAAATGGCAGAGCTATTTTGAGGTTTATGGGAAGACTAATCTACCTGTCTGCATGTTTTATATCAGCTTTGTTCCCAAAGTGGTGCAGAGGCTGGCTGTGCATTTCCAGCCTGCTTTAGTGTGTGATAGTCTTGGGGAGAAATGTTCAGAAATGGTGGATAGGGAAGGGCACCCTATCTAAGGCTCAGCCCAGATCATGTCCTGGGGTTGGAAACTCCTTCCTTTCCTCACCCCACCAAGTTCAGGGCTCTTCCCTCCCCTGCAGTGCAGTTCAGTGCTGTGTTTGGTGAGGACCAAGGCAAACTCCACTGCAGCCCACTCTGCCTGCTGCCAGCACTGCAGAGATCCCTGCAGGACTCTCCAGCTCTTCGCCAGGAGCTTGGCTCTGCAACAAGGTGCGTGCTGTGCTGTCCCCCACAGACCCCCTCACAGTGCTGCTGCTGCTGTGGAAGTTTTCCTTTGGGCAGTACAGTTATAAAGGACTACACCTGATGTGGGTTTAACGTCAGGTGGCTGCATGGATCTTCCATTCCACGTTGTTTTCCTCCCTTCGCCGCTCCTGGTCTGTGGAGGAGCTCAGCACCCCCTCGTCACATCCCCACCCTGTGGGGATTCAGTGCTGGATTCCTTCCCACAGAGATCAGACCTGCTCTGGGGTGATTTATTTTAGCAAATACCGTATCAGCTGAAGGGAATCCACTGTTTGTGTTGCATAGCAAAGGAACTTGGCTCTGTGTGCTCTCCTGGAAGAGCAGCCCACGATTCAGGTGAGGGTTCCTCTGGGTGCAGCCACAGTTGTCATGCATGGCCACAGAGTGTCCCTGTGTTTGCCAGGCTGGTGTGGGGAAGGGCATGGGTTTGTGCTGTGTCCCCGGGGTGGATGCTGGCAGCTGCCAAGCCGTGAAAGCCCTGGGAAGCTGGGACAAGGGTTTTCCTGCTTGGTACTGAGCACAGTCCACTAGAGAGGCCAGGGGCTGCTGTCAGGCATCCTGGGCTGAACCTAGAGCAGTGTTGGGGAATTGGGGTGGTTTTACACCAGCACAATCTGAACTAGAATTCAGCCCATAATTATTTTGTCTTGGGTTGTCAAAAAAAAAAAAAAATGCAGTGCTTATAGTGTAATATACACCAGTTTAAGTAAGAGTAAGTCTTTAATTATTCAGCACTCTGCCACTACTTGAACCTGATTCACACTCAGTCATTTCCTTTACCAATACTCTAATTATGTTCTCCTTTTGATCTGCAGGACTGTGTGCAATTAAACCAGTACAAGCTGCAGAGTGAAATAGGCAAGGTACGTACCGGGGCTCATGTTGGTCACACCGTGTCACACACATGAGTAGGGGTGGAAAGGCTGTGCCAGCCCAAGGGACCTCACTGGCCAAGACTCCTTGCAAGTTGTGCCTGGTGGTGGGGTTATTTTGCGGGTTTTTTTTGTTATTATTTTGAGCAAGTTTCGTTCAAGGTCACAGTGGAGTTACTTCCTTTGAAATCTAAATTTATTTTTCCTCCCTCAGAAGGTGGTTAAGCTGGCTCCCTTTCAGGGTGTTTGCTTGCCAAATGTAACACTAAGAGCCTTTGATGCATTAGTACAACATAACAAGGAAAATAAAATTTAAAAAACCCAAAAAGATGATCTGGGCAGATGTTTGGTTCCCATCAGGACTAGTTAAAATTTTTACGTCATGTGAAATGCTCGTTTAATTCTAGTGCATGTTTAAAAGCTGCAGAATGATTCAGAAGAGATTCCTATAAAGTTATTTGGAGGTCTGGGCTGGTGAGCAGCTCAGACACCTGCACATTTGGCCGTGTGCCACCACTGCAGATGGGTCCACAAGCAGTGGTGCTGTCTGGAAGCTGTGTCTGCCTCTGCAGCTGGAACATTGCAGTCAGAGGAGGCTGCACCCTAAGCTGCAGAGACCTTCACCAGAGGTTTCATTAGCCCAAATGCCTCCAAAACAAGAGGCCCCAGGCTGTGGGATGGCACCCCCACCATCTGTGCCATGAGCTGTACACTTGGCTGCTGGCAGGCAGGGAGTAGGGCTGGAGGTACCACTGCTGGCACAGCAGATGCCATCCCAAACTCACACACAGCTTCAGACCCACTTAGAACTTTTGTATGATTTAAGGAGAGTGTGAGACCTTTACTCAGGTGAATTTGTCCCTACCTCCTTCCCTGTGGCTCACAGCAGGCAGGTGGGCACTGTGAAGTTGGTAGAGGGTCTGCTGGACCTGCTGTGCTTCTGGATCAGCCAGATGGCTTGCTGGTCTCCTCTGAGACCAGGACCTTATTTCAGCTCTCAGTGAAGTCAAGAGAAATATTTTGAAGGCTCTGGTGTTCATGTCACTCATTTATTCAACCAGCATCTGTCAGGGATGATGCCTGGTTGTGGTGTCACATCTCACTTGCATAACATGAGTGTTTACATGGAACTTTGACAAAACAGCAGTTTGGATGGAGCTTGGCTTCAGGCTGTTCCTGGAGCTGTGGATATAGCAACAGTCCAAGTCTGCATCTGCTTGGGCCACATGTGGTTGGTGGCAGGCAGGTTGTCACTGAAGTCCATTTGCTGTTAAGAGATGGAAAGGTCTTGTGCTGAAAATGGTCCTGTATTAAAACAGGAAAGATGTTCATGCAGAATTTCCAAAATTGCACCCAAAAAAATCTGCTTGAAAATGTTTCTCTCCACTGCCCAACCCTGTCTGAGTTCAGGCAGACACAGTGGCTTTGGCTCAAGGCAGGAGGTGATGGGCTAGCACTCAGCTCCTCCAGACTCTGATAATCCTTCACTGCCCCATGGCTCCAACTGAGCTGCCAAAACGTACAACCTTGCCGTAGGGTTGCATCACCTGCAGACTGCTCAGGGGTCAGCATGGCCTGGGGCCTTGGAGTTGTTTTTTTCCCAGCTGTGATCTACCAGCCATGAGCAGGAAGAAGGTGAGGTGAAGCTGCTGAACTGACCGTGCAATTCCTGTTTATTTTTAGGGTTCCTACGGCGTTGTGAAGCTGGCCTACAACGAGAACGATGACAAGTATTACGTAAGTGTGTCTCTCCTCTGCTCCTCTTTGCTGCTGCTGCTGTTCTCCCCCTGAGAGCTGGGTCCTCTCTACCTGGCTGCTGTCAGCATGTGCACTTCTGATTTGGGTGGCTTGCAAGGAGTTGAAGCTCCCGCTGGGCACGGAGCGGCTGCGTGCGGGAGGGGACCGGGTGGGTGCCTTATGTAACAGGCAGGCTGCAGGAGCATGTTGCTGATTTGCCTTGGCATTTTCTAGCTATGAAGCAGGTCACCTGAAATTAGAGGCATGTGGGTGGTGGTATTCAGCACCTGCTGTGCGTTGGAAGCCTGGCCTGGAACGAGCAGGCGTTTTGTAAGGAAATGGGGGCGTTTTCTCAGGAAACTGCTGAACAGTGTGGTGTGGCTGGGCAGTGCCAGGCTCCCTGCATCTTACCCCCTTGGGGGATGCCTGGGGGACACTGAGCCTGGCTCACTGTCAGGGCATGAGGTGTAGGCTGCAAGACACAAGGTGAATCTTGGGTTTTACCAAAGCCAGAGTTAGAGAGTTTCATATTCCAAAAGGTTGCTTATGCTGAAGGCTCCTGCCCTGTGCCTCCTCTTTCAGAGGCAGGTGAATCCTAACTGAGATTCCTGCAAAATCTGCCTGCAGATGTGCTCATGTCCCTGGGCTTGCCCTGTGGCTTGTTTTGTTCAGGCTGAGAGCAGAGCTGGAAGGAAGGAAAATGTGTGGCTGTGCCTGGAGACTCCTGGAAACAGCTTCCAGCAGTTTCTCATGGATCTCAGGGCAGGAATCTGCTGAGCAGAGCTGCATGGTTGCAGTGCTGTGGAACCTTAACCCAGCACAGCCCTGCCAGAGCTGCTGCTCCACACTGCATTTGGTGAGAGTCCCTGGTTGTTGCTCCCGCATGGGGATGAAAATGGGCCCATCAGAGCCCATCCAGGCACTCTCACAAGCTGCTGCTTGTCCCTGCTGGTCTTGGGACAAAGGGGAATAAGAAGGAACATAAAGCATGCTCATTCCCCACTGCTCCCCAGCTAGTTTTTCCTCCCTGGCTCTTGGATTTACAAGTGACACACCAGGTTGAAAGGGTCAGGTGGGAATTGTATGCCCATGGGTATTCCTTAGCCTTTCTGTGCTTGCAGCAGGCATGAAACCGTGGCAGGAATGTCTTGAAATGAAGGATGGAAGAGATGAGACAAAAATCTGGACAAGGTGCCCTGGAGCTGGCCAAGGAAAGGAGCCACAATTCTTTCCATCTCCTGTCTTTTCCAAGCTGACTCACAACCGCACCAGAGCTGTTTCCAATGGCTCTCTTTCTCTGCTGCCCTCCAAATCCTCCCTGCCATGCCCTGCAGCAGGATGGTTTGTTCTGCAGAGTGATGGTGCCAGCCCTGGCTTCCCTGATCCATCTGTCCCACCAGCACAGGCATGCCAGGGCCAGTAGCACAGAGTGGGAACGCATCACATCCATAAATCACATTTATTTCCAGCTGAAAATATTTTTCCTTTGAAAATTGTAATCCCTACATTTTGGCACTGCCCTTTTTTTCAGGGAATCCCATTGAGCTGCCTGCGTGGGCATGGCAGCTGTCACAGCTCGGCAGGGGAGAGCTGGGTTTAGGATAGCATTGCTGGGTTTAGGATAGCATTGCCTGCTGCATTCCTGTCCCTGTTTTGGATCCAGATGAACTCCATGGATGTAGATTTAGCTGGTCAAATCAAAACCAGAAGTGAAATCTTGTGTGCAGGTTAGCCTGGTGTCTGTTAATCCCCACTTAGTCTTGGTTTCTAACCTAAGCAAACACTTTAAAGGTGCTGCAGCGGGAGGGGCTCCGTGCCTGGGGGCTGTTTGAGCCTCACCTGAAGCCAGCAGGGCAAACAGACCCCATTAGTGCCAGTACTGCAGGGATGTGCTCTTTGCTTCATCCCATCCTCCTTTTGGGGTTGAGCTGGATCCCAGCTGGGATCCTGGGGCTCTGCAGGCGCTCCTGGGAGGTGTATGGAGAGATGGGCCCAGGGCAGTGCCTGCTGCCGTGGCTGTGGCTGTGTGGGAGAGGGGGCAGGCAGCACTGCTGGGAAAGGCTGAGCTCTGTGTCTCATGTCCTTGTTCCCCTCTTGGCTGGGGCAGTGGGAGCTGTCCCCTTCTCCAGCAGCAGTCACATGCCTTGCACCCCTTATCCTCCCCACTGCCCATGGCTGTGTTTTCTGGGAGGGCAAGCCGTGATGGAGACACCTCTGCTTCTCCCTGACATTAAACCAGCTCGGGAGCTGGCAGACTTTTCAAAGCTTCAGAGAAACAGTGCCAATTGCATAACTGGCTAATGGTGGCTTAGCTCCCCACCTGCCTGGTGTGCCTGACCCTTGAGCTCTCCCAGAGCTGAGGCAACTTCTATCCTGCCCTGCTTATCCTTCCCATCCCAGGCTGTTCCTCAGCAGTGCACTCTGACTCCTGAGGGTACCTAATGCCTCTGACCAGCAGTTAATAGAAGCAACTGTGATTCTAATAGTTGGGAAGAGCCTTTCCTGTGTGTTTGTTGTCCCCCAAATTTAGCTCTGAAAGGTGTTTTTTGACTCAGTGGTGAAAAGCAGTAAGAAGTAATTGGAGGAAATTAGGCCTAAGTTGGCCTTCAGTGAGCAAGACCAGGGTGGACAGGGCTTGGAGCACTCTGGTCTAGTGGAAGGTGTCCTTGTCCATGATAGGGATGGTCTACTGATGATCTTTAAGGTCCCTTCCAACCCAAACCATTCTATGATACTCTGTTTCTATAACTGATTTACATTTTCAGTGGTTTAGCATGAGGCCAGGGTGTTGCTGCCTTCTTTATTGTCTTTAAGCTAGTGTGCTGGAATAACAAGGACAAAAATTGTAAAGAAATAAGAAAAAAAATTATTTTGGGGTCTAATTCAGAGTGTGGCTCCTGATTCTTGCTGAGGTGTGAGACCCTTTTCTAGCTCCCTTCAAAAGGCAGTTTATAGGGAGCAAGGACTGAATATAGCTCCTATTGAAGCAAAAGAAAAGATTGCTGCTGCTGCTTTAATGAGTTTCAAATCTGGCCTAGAATCAGGAAGAACTCTCAAGAAAAAAATTCAATCACCACATTGGGGAAAAAGTGTAGATGGGTTGTGTTTACTTTGTGGGTTTTTTACCTTCCATTAAAGATGAGGGAGTGCTTCTAAGAGCTTTGCCCTTGGTTGCTGTGAGCACCTGCAGTGCTTGGGAAGGCTGTAAAAGTGTCCTGGCTCACATCAGTGGATGCAGGGAATGTGTTAGACCACAGAAACTGGAATTTCTGCACCAAGTGTGTGACCAAGTGCTCCCTCCAAGGACAAGACCCCACTGGAAAGCAGAGCTGGCTGCCAGAGCAGAAGACCTTGCTGCTCCTGGGGCACATGAAGCTGTTACAGCAGCTTCTGTGGGGCTCTGCCAAGGAACCCTTTACACTGGAAAGGTTTCAGTGTCTCAGTTTGAAGGAGATGCTTTAACGATGACTAGGGGAAGAAACGAAGGCCAAGTTCTGTGAAAAAGCAGCAAATGAAAAGCAAAGGCAAATGTGTCCAGGCAGAGATCTAGATTGGAATAATTGTGCTGATGGAATTTGATTCTTTGATGCCTTAGGTCATGTCTTCCTCCTATTTTCAATCTCTAAATCAGCTTGCAAAGAAAAGTGGTTATGATAGGCATTTGTTATGCTACTGCTGGAATAAGGCAGTAGTGTTTAGGTTGTCAGTGGATTTTTCTTTTTTTCATCCTTATTTTTTAATCTTGTTTCCTAAGAAACAAGATTTGTGCTCTCTGTCTCTGTTTGTACCTAATAATCTGCAGGGAGGGCTGTTTCCTTCCAAGTCTCAGTGATAGGGAGAAATTCCTTCCAAGTTTATAAAAGCAGTGGCTGAACAAAGGGCTGCTGCTGAGAAGCTGGCCAGCAGCAAGCCTTGAACTTTCCAGCCCTTGGAGAATCCACTTTGGTTGCCATCCAGGTGGAAAGGGAAGACACAGCTCCTGTGTTTCTCATCCTCTTGCTCACATAACAGCTGCTGAACCACTGCCAGCTGCACTCCAGAGCAGTGAGGAGCAAGGAAGTGATCTCTGGCTTGCTCTAACACCCCATGCTGTTCAGCTGAGGGCTTATGAGGGGCTGGGTCACCCGGGGTAACAGCAGGATCCTCGGGAGGCAGCTGGGGACAGGTGAGCTCCAGGACAGCATCCCTGCTCTGGTGCCACAGCGTGGATGGGTCACAGCTTGGTGATGGAGTTCTGCTGATGGGACAGAAGGTGACAAACGCAGGAGCAGGATTTTGAGGCAATGGCAGCTAAGCCAGTCTGGTTTAGGATTTTCTTTCTGTTCATAACACTCCTCTTTCCCAGCAGAGTTTCCCTCTCAGCCGCTTTGTCTGAGGGATGTTGCTAGGCAGGTGAGGAAGGGCTGGAAACACTCTCTGGTCTGTTTTGCATTGCCAGTGTGTCCTCATGCACTAGCAGAGGCTTTAGGTGGTTAGCAGGGACCTTTCAGCAGCATCCCACTCCCCTGGGATTGTGGTAGGGACTGTGCACAGGCTTTTGCCCTTGCAGTACAAGTCCTCCCTTAGCAAATAAAATGACATTCTGAGCACTGTGAGAGCATCACCAAAGACAGGTGATAAGTTCCCTTGGCTCAATCATTTTGTCACCCTTCCCTCCCAAAACTAATGGCCACTTTGCCACTGTCATTACCCACAGCTTGTGGTCTCGCTGTTGTGAAAGGTGCTGTGTCACAGGCATTCCTCCTCTCCATAAGCCCCCATCTCCTCTCCCTCAGGCAGCTTCCCTGTGGTTTCCAGCTGTAAGGTTGATAGGAAGGGAGCAGAAAACTTAGATAATAAACAGACATCAGAGAAAAGCACACTGTTCCTGCTGCTTCTCAAAGGGAGTTGTCGAGACCCGTGTTCACATGGGAATAGTCAGGAGGAGAATGTGTGAAGGAAATCTCCAGGCTCCCTTTTATGAGAAGACTGAAGCAACACTTGCCTATGCAAAGGGGAAATCCCTCTGCTTTGCTCTGAACTGGTTCTTTATCAGAAAGGCACTATCTGGGTAATTAGCTCTGCCTGTGAGTACAAATGTCTTTGGCTCTGTCATGCATGTGAGCCCGGAAGGAGAGGTTTGCTGAAGCATCCCTGAGATGCTCCCATTACAGCAGCCGCAATTCAGGAGGAAGCCTGGTCCTGCCAGCTCATTGTAATTGAAGTGAGGCTTCACAGCCACATGCCCTCCTCTCTGCTCTTGTGATAATTAAGTGGTTCTGGCCTGTTGCATGATGAACTTTGCTTTTTGTCCCTGTTTGAGTTCGTCAGTGCAGTGGGACAGGACCTCTCTTCTGACCCAGCCCCACTTGTGCAGTAGCAGATACTGATGCTTCAAAACTGATATAAGCATATCCTGGTGCTTCTTTCCCAGCAGTAAAGAAGCTGGTGCACCTTTCCCAGGTGGTTAGCAATTAAATCACCTACAAAGCAGTAACCCCCCATTGCCCCTCAAGGAGTTTGGGTGACAGCAGTAGCTCCTGTTCCCTCCATTTCTGTCCCCGAGAGCAAGTCTTGTCTTAGCTATTGCTCCTTTCTGTACCTTCCTGCTCCCTCCAGCTTCTCCTGGGAAGGATTGTCCTGATGTGGGCATGGCTGGTGGTGATGGTTCAGTTTCTTACGCTGAGGCCCCCAAGCTCCCAAACTTGGGAGCTTTCAGCAGCAAATTGCATCTTCTATTTTTTCCCTTTTTCTAAAGCTCCTTGCCAGAAGGCAGCAAGGACTCAAGATGGGATCAGAGCAAGAGGAGCCTTCTCCTCCTGGGTTGGCAATGGTTGAAAGTGAAATGGATGTACTGATTCCTTTGATTTTTCTCATAAATTTTCATTATGGAGAGATAAAAGTGGCGAGCGTAGGACGTCCTCCAGGCTTGGTCCTGGCCATGTCTGGAGGTGGTTGTGCACATCTTGGATCCTCTTTCAGCAGACCATGAGTCACTTGGCTGCCTGTATTGGACACAGAGCTGTGCTAATTCCAAGATAAGCACTTCAGAGTCTGTCTCTCAACACCATCATTTCCAACAGTTGGTTTGGAGCTGTCAGGCAGGATTGAGACCCTGCACAGTGTCTCTTGTCAGTTACACGGGTGCAAATCCAGAGGATTTCACTGGATCAGTACCAAAAATAACAATCCTTTCAGCAAGCCATGAACCTGGCTGCAGTGGGAGCACTGATGGGAGGTGGGGATGCTTGGTGCCATTGTTGCCAGGAAAAACAACTTGGGAAGGAGCTCACTGAAATGGGTTTGGTGACCTGTTCCTGGTATATGTGCTAAAAAGAGGTAGTGGGCAGAGACCCTGCCTCTGTGGTATTAATGCAAAATTCCTGGACGTTTGATTGTGTCCTGCAGGACTCCTTGGTTAGTTAGATTTTGTAGGGATCATTCCAGTGTGAATTACATATTGGATGCTTTATTAATAGGAGTAACTGCTTAGACTAGGGGAAGGAGTGAGTGACCATCCTAGCTCCTGGAAGCACGACTGTTTTCCTAAGCAAATTGTGCCATGAGCTGGTTTCTCATTAAATATTAATGGCCTTCTGCTGGGCCGCTTGGGGGCTTTGAGTGGCCCTCCAAAAGGTTATTAATGCACAGAGCAGACAGAGGCACAAAGACTGTTTATTAAATTCAGATTGCCTTTTGCCACTATGCTAATGGCAGCTGCATGGCAGGAAGAATTACCCTGATCCCTTCCCATGCCTCAGCTGCCTCAGTGGAGTTTCCTTCTTATACCACCTGAGAAGACAAAACATAAGATGAAGCAGCCTTGAGGTGGCTCTGACCTGGAGCATGGCAGTGGGCCATCCAAGACAGTGGGTCAGCCAGAGGAACCCACCTCTTCCTTCAAGCTTCTGCCCCAAATGCAGAAATTTGGCTCCTTTTTCTTTGTCCGTTTGAAAATAAGTCAAAACCGTTCATGGTGAAAAACGAATGGAACAAATGGTTAGCATTGCTTTTAGAAAAGCCTGGGTCAGTGTCTGTCTGTTGCAGCCAGCACTAACCAGGACCCTTCTCCAGGCTGAGGAGCAGCCCTGAGCCAGTCTATGATCCCCAGCATACTCCCAGATCACAGCAATCTCTGGCCTTTGTTCAGTTTTAAGACTGCTTTTTCTTCTTCCTGCAGGCTATGAAAGTCCTCTCCAAAAAGAAGCTCTTGAAGCAGTATGGATTTCCACGTGGGTATCTCACATTTAGAGGTCTGCCTGTTGTCCTCAGGCAAATCTCTCTGTAGAAACATTGTCTGCAAGGACAGCAGAACTTGGCCTCCTGTGAAAGCTGCCTGTGTAGTTGAGAGCTGGTTAAAATGCAGTGGGTGGTGAGGGGGCAGGTACAGCCACAGGGAAATTCAACACACAGTTATGAGATTCCTGGCTCTGATTTTTGTGAGTCTCTTTGAAGTGGTAACTCTTCCATGTTCTCCATTTTTGAAGCCTAATTAAGCACTGGAAGTTAAGCAAGGAAGTCTGTCTCCTTTCAGAGTGTCTCCTACCTCTGGAGCACCTGGGTCCAGGCTGGGTCATGGGATACCCCAGACCCTTATGGGAAGCTGGGGGCAGCTGGTCTGAATGGGACTTGGAGATCTCAGTTCCAGGTGGGAGACTGCAATGCTTTGGGATGAGAACAAGGTGATGAGATCTTCCAGAATAGCTGGAGGTATCTGCAGAGGGGCCAGTAGCTGCTCATCCTGTGTGCAGGTGCTGCTGCCAAATGAGGAATTCCTCACTTGCTGTCACACTTGCAGGTCGGCCTCCTCCCAGAGGGTCAAAAGCATCCTCCGGAGAGCAGCCCAAAGCCATGGCACCTCTGGACAGAGTCTATCAGGAAATAGCCATCCTAAAGAAGCTGGACCACATCAATATCGTTAAGCTGATAGAGGTGAGCTGCTTCTCCACCCTAAGTTATGCTGAAACAACTCGGTTTGTATGGCAATAAGAGGATTTTTCTTCAGCTGCTCCTCCTTCAGCCAGAATTGGCTTAAAATAGATGTTCAGAAATTCAGGCTGGTGATTCCAAGCAAAGTCATACTGATGGTGTAGGACAAACTGCACACTCACCCTGGGCTCTGGGCTGGTGCCCAGGAGAAGGCAGCTCACTGTGCTGGTAGAAATAGCAATGAGCTTTGATCACTGAAGCTTGTGGTCAGACAAGCCTGGGAAGGTGCACAAGTGCAAGGCTTCGGTGCCATTTTCATTATTGACAGAGCTCAGGTTAGGACAAACAGTGCCTTTATTGGTAGGCTGTTCCTCCAAATACAGGCAGAAGCCCAGATTTTTCTACAGACAGGAAAGTCTGTGTCCTTCAAAACCCTACTTCCTGCAGGACTCTCTGAATATTAGCCTAAGTTGTTCTCAGTGTTCTGCAGCTCAACACAGTGTACTGGGAGTGTTACTTTGCTTAAAAATCTTTTTTCCTGCTGTTTTTTCACTTTTTTCCTCTTATTTCTCTGTTATCTCTCAGGTCCTCGATGATCCTGCAGAGGACAACTTGTACATGGGTATGTGAGTCTCATAAGCTAACAGAACCATCTGGGCTTAGGCCTAGTGATGCAAGTGACCAGGACTCGGGGTCAAATCGGGAGGAAACTTGTACCAACTTCCACAGACTTATTTTTTTCTGCAAAGTTAAAACGCCTGTAAATGCAGCTGGGATGGAAAGGCCCCGTGCAGTAGGGTAAGGCAACCTTGTGTCAGTACAGCTGTGCACATCTCTTTGCCATGGGGACACTAAAAAGACCTGACAGCTGCTCTGCTCTCCCCTCTCTAGAGTTGATTCCAGTCCCAGAGCCAGGAGGGAAGGGAAGGATGCAGGATGGTTTCCTTGTCCTCCTGATATGAGACTTCTGTAGGCTGTGGATAGTGGTAGTGACTCCAGAGTCACTCCAGTCCTGTCTGGGGGTGTTCCCTGTGAACCCTGCAGAGACACTGAGCACCCTGCTGAGCTTCAGGACCTCCTAAGGGAGCAGCACTCCTGCCTTTGGTGGGGAAGCCATGCCTGACTGGGTGTTTATGCAGAGGGCAAGGGAATTCCACCCATTTTGTTGTCCTTCACACCCTGAAAGTTCCAGCCACAGCCTAACCCCCATTTGGGTGAAACATTTAGGGACAGGCTTGGGAGGCCCTGAGGTGCCCTCTGAGATAGGCCAGAGGAGGGGCTGGCTGACTCTTTTACATCTCTGCTTCCCTGAACTGTTTCCTGATGAAGCAGGTTCAAAGGCTGCTCCTCATGAAATAATCATGGGACACTTCTGAAGCTGCTGTGAAGGAGGACTCTGCCAAGCAAATGAAGCTACTTGCCTTTGAAAAGCTACTTTTCCCTCTGGGCTGAAGCCCTAGTGGCATCTGGCAGCATCTCAAAGTGATGGCACTTGTGGTGGTGAGGGTGCTTGAGGCTGTTTTATGAAGGCCCAAACTCCTGGGGATGGAGGAAATGGGAGAGATTAAATAGAAAGCTACAGAGGGGAAAAAAGCCCCAAACCTAAGCCAAGCTCTACCTTTGGAGTGAGAGAACTGTCCCAGCAATAGCAGCAGGACAGGTGGGGAACCTTCTGGTCCCATTTGAGGTTGTGCTGGTCCCTGAGTGATGAGCATGAGTCCCTGCCACTCATGGCCACAGGAGTGGCCGTGTCCCTGTTGTCCGTGTTCCATCACCCCTTTCCTCTGCCTGGGATCCCGTGAGTAGTTCAGGCACATCAGGCTTCTGCTTCTGGAGTTCCCTGGGCAGAAGGAGAAGCTGTGGATGCTCAGCGCTGCTCAGGGCTGAACCTCCTGTGAGTGGGTTTGTTCCCTCCTGCTGCTGACCCAGATGATGATAACTGCACCTTTCTCCTTCTGAAAATGCCCCCCCCAGTGCAAAGCAGATCTAGAGGAATTGGTGTTTGCTCTTTGCCCATGACTGCTGGGATCAGGCAGTGCTGCGAGCACTTGGCTGTGTGCTCATTAGGAAGGGATCTGGGATGGGATGTCAGCAGGCACTGGGCAACCTGCAGAGGTAGAGGGTGGTTAAATAATGAAATTCTTCCACAAGCTGCAGCTTCTTCAGCCTGGAGGGCAGGATGAGCCAATTCAGGCTGCCCTGTTATGTTTGTACCTTCAGAGGATCCCACTGCCCTGGTGCTTTGGGGAGGGGATGTGCTCAGGTTTTTTTAGAGGTGCAAGAAATCCCCATATAATTCATGGGGAAAGAGCTCTCCTGCTCTAGATAAAAGCAGATCCTTCTCCTGTTTGCAGAACAGGGCAGAGCAGGATCCAGAAAAACACTTTCCTCCAGCCCCCTAATCAGACACACAAAATCACGTGCTCTGCAAACTGCAACTCACACCAGCAAATCCTCTTTAGTCGCTCCCGCCAGGGAGTGTTTGGCTCTGCCAGAGCTGGAGCTGTGCTGCTGATTGACACAGCAGAAATGGAGCAGCATGTTCTTACAGCATCTCCTTTGCTATCAGCAATTTAGCAGAAATATCACACCAAACACCCTCCCTTGGAGGTACAACAGGGCTCAAATCAACGAGGGCTGGCACCCAGAGCAGCAGCACCGTGGCTGATAAATTAGCACCCGCTGTTTCCCTGTATGGAGCTGGCAGGAGGGGGAATATTTGTCTGTGCTGAAGAGATGAATGTTTTCATTTTCTATCCTCTGGTGTCCTTGTCATGGGTGAGGGAAGAGAAATGAGTGGAGATAAATCGGTTTTGCAGGTATGGGAATGGATGTGTTTTTGTAGGTGATGAATAACAAATAAGCCTGGGCTGCTCTTCTCATTCATTCATGGTTTATTTCCTTTTCTTGCAGTGTTTGACCTCATGAGGAAAGGGTAAGTAGCCCTCCTGGGATCCCTTCTGTTGAAAGTTTTGGTGTTCATCATCAGTTTCCCATGTGAAATGGAGGTTTGATATGTCCAGCGAGGCAAACCCTGTCTGCAGGGGAGGCAAAACCCAGCTGTAGTTGTCTTTGCACTGCTATGGCCTGGAATGATGTGGCTGGGAGAACATGTCCTGGTGCCAGACTCTGATCTGGAAAACAAATTTTATGAGAATTCCTCATCAAGTGTCTGGAAGAAAAGGTTCAAATGGGAGTATTTTGCTGGGTTCCAGCCACATTGTGGCTTCCTCTGACACAAGGGATCTGTGGTTGCATCAAGATTTACTTGCCACCTGCTGCCTTATTTTGCCCTCAGCACTAACCTCTCATGGGAGACTATTGTGTTGGCACATTTCTTTTGCATAGTAGAAGAAGGGATAAGGTGGTGAGAGGTTCCTCACTGCTCTTTGCTACACCTGCACTGATTCTACAGCTCCTAGAGAGGTCATGATTGCTGTGTCCAGGATGGACGAGATTCCCAAAGGGGTTTTTTTTCTCTCTGGCCCCCATGAGCTACAGTGAGCTACATGAGGCTGCCAGCTACAGTGGGTTGCTGGCAAGAAGCTCCCCAGTCTCCCTGGTGATCAGGCTGATGCCTGTCCTGTAGGAGAGGGAGCTCCTGTAAACAGCTGAGGCCAGGGAACCTGTGGTTCATCCAAGTGCAGCCTGGCTGCCTCTGGCAGGAGGCAATTAGACTCCATTAGTGGCTCTGCCAGCCCTGCACTCACATTATTTCTCCCTGGTTTCAGCAACAGAAAAATGTGCATAAAAAAGAGGGAGGGAAGGCAGTGGCAGGAAAATGCAAGTGGGAGATGAAGGTCATCAATCAAATGGGCATCAAGGGAGAAGAAGGAAATGCTGCAGGAAGGATTTGCTGCTGGCTGCTGAGGGGAAGAGCCACAGAGCCTGCTTTTGGCAATGGGCTCTTCTCTGCCAGGGTTTGGCTTCCCAGGATGATGTCCCAGGAGCACTCGCTCAAATCTAGCTCCAGTCAGTGGACGTATGTCCAAATGCAAAGCCAAGCTGCTGAGCACAGGCAGGATTAACCCCCAGGGCTGTGAACTCCTTAGCTCCAGCCATTCATCCACAGGGGAATAGGAGATTCTGACTAGCTCTTACAGCCTTTTGCCCTCAGCTTTTAGCAGGCACAGACAAAAGAGGGGCTTTTAGAGGAGACTGTGCATCCCTCAGCAGTAGCAGCATTCAGAGGAAAGGAGAGGAGAAGCTGACTAGGTAACCTTGGCTGTTCAGGGCTGAATGGCTGAGCTCTGGTGGTGGCTGAACCCTGAGCAGTTAAATAGGTTTTCAAAGCAGTTTAGCACAATGCACTGAAAATTCCCATTTAACCTTGGAGCCAGTGGCTCATGTCTAGACTCTGCCTCAGTGTGGACCAGCTGCACGATGATACTGCATCAGGACTGAGCCCCAGCAGGCAGGACATCCAGTGCACAGCAACGGGCACTGGCCCCACTGCTGCCCGGGAGCTCATGGAATGCTGGTGCTCACAACCATCAGCAGCTTTCACAGGAAACCAAAGGCCAGATCCAACTTTGTTCTTCTCCCATTAGGACTGTTAGTGAATAGTGTTTGTCTTATTTTGTGCAGACATCAGCAGTTAATCCTGATGATGGTGAGGGCTCTGTGGCTCATGCTGGCTCAGGAACTGTGCAAAGCCACCCAAGCTGAGTAACCAAAGCATCACCATGTCCAGAAAGGCTGGACACGCCTCCATCCTGTGTCACAGCACCCAGAGCCTTTTGGGAGCCTGGCCCTCAGCGCTGTGACATGGTGATGGAGAACATGCTCTTCCAGTGAGGGGTGTTAGTGCCATGCTGCAAAGCACTGAGCTGCTGTCCCTCTTCCCCACAGGCCTGTCATGGAGGTGCCCAGTGAGCAGCCCTTCAGCGAGGAGCAGGCTCGGCTCTACTTCCGAGACATCGTGCTGGGCATCGAGTACTGTGAGTACCCCAGCAGGGGCAGTGCTTTGCAGAGGGTGTCCCTCGGCCCCTGCACAGCTGGGGAGGGGTGTCCTGACACTGGGGGGTGTTGGGGGAGCCAGAGGTCCCCTCGGATTTGGGGTTGCTGTTGGAGGTGGTGTTGGGGTTGCTGTTGGAGGTGGCCCCGCTTAGCTCAGGTTTAGGGAAATAGTGCCTCTCTTTTTTCCTCCATTTGTTTCATTTTGGAGACTGTCTCTGAAGGCAATAGCAGAGCCAGAAAATTGGTGTTTGCAATGTTGTGGACTGAGTCAGTCAGTCAGGTTCAGCTGGAACAAAACCCTGCCTCCATCTTAGCAGGGCAAGCACTGGCCATGGCAGAGCAGGTGAGCAGCGCAGGGAGGGTGTCTGTCCTTGTCCACTCCCTTTGCAGAATCCATCTGAATTGCTCCCTGTCACTTGGGGCTGTGGGGAGATGAGAGCCCAGCACTGCTGTGCCCTCCCAGGGAGGAGGTGGAGTGAGTGTGTTCCCAGGCTCTGCTCAGACTCCAGAGCAGGGCTCCTCTTTGTAGCCTCTTTGATTATCGTCACTGGTTTTGGTGACACCTTGTCCCTATGGAGCTGAGGCCAGATTCACTGCTGAGTGCCTGTTCTGCAGAGTTCAGGGAGGCCATGATAGGTCTGTGAATGACAGCAAGGATTTTTCTGGCCCCACTGTTGTTGATATGTCCCTGCTGGCATGAACCTAGCAGGGGTGAGCAAGGAGGGGTCCCTGAAATAAAGACACCAGGTGGAATAGTCTGTGCTGGCAGCCTGAAAGCAGTTACTGCTTCTGTACCTCAGCTGCTGGTGAGCTGAGCTTGGCTCTGTGCCTGTTTGATCCTGATGTCCTCCTTGCAAACAGCCTCTGTGAATTCAGTACTCTCACCACTGTCTGCTTCCTCTGTGCACTGATACACTAAAGAATTGCCCATGGTGAATCTGGGGAGGAAGAGGCAGCACAGCTTTTGCAGAGGCCTTTCCCACCTTGCAGGTGTGATTGTTTTCCAGAGGAGACAGCAATATGTAGATGAGGTGATCCTGATATTACCTTGTGTTTCAATTGCCAAACAGCTTTTGATTAGATGTATTAACAGTAGCTCATAAAGCAGCTCCTAAGTCTCTTAGATTGGATGGGCTCTTGTGGGTTAATAATGGACAATCAGGAAAGTTGGAATACAGCTTTCACAAGAGAAAAGTCACTAGTACAGTTAAACAGGAATCCATAGTGTGGGCTGGGCTGTTCAGTGTATTCCTACATGACCAGAAAAAGGGTAGAGGACACTAAGAGAGATTGATGATGACTCTGAGTTATTCATGATAGTTGTTGTTAGAACTGACTGGGAAGACTGGCAGGAAAATGCCATGATAGCAAGTGATGGCATGAGAAAATGGCAGATAAAAATTCATGTTGCTGACTGCAGGGTAGTGCATGAGGGGGAGAAACAACACTGAGAGTATGTACAATGTGATGGGCTCTAAATTATCTCTTCTCACTCAGGGTTTATTCTGGATAGCTCTCTTGAAAACGCCAGCCCATTACTTAGTGACATTCAACAAGGCTAACAAGATTTGGGGAATTATTTGGAATGAAAGAAAGAAGAAAGTAGAAAATGTTATTATGCAGTTATTTGGATCTCTAAGAGCTCTTAGGTACAGACAAGGAGTATCCTGAATATTATGTGCAACTTGGCTCAGCCTATCTTAGAAACAGCTCCTTAGAACTGAGGCCCAGGAAGGATGATCAGGATGGTCCTGGAACATCTTATGTACAGATATGACCAAAGCTCTTAAAACTGGAAAATTATCTTGGGGAGGGATGCTATGGCAGAGACTTGTAAAATCCTAAGTGTCAGGGAAGTGCTGGACAGGAAATTAATCTCTTCTGTCTCTAAAAACACAATGACCAAGAGATAGCAAACAAAATAATCAGGTAGCCAGTTTAAACCAGAAGGAATTACTCACCTGTCTTCAGCCACCGAGAGAGAACAAGTCTCAGCATGATGGGCCTTGCTGAGGCAGAGGATCATGGTTTGCAGGGTCTCAGTCCCTCTCCACATTGAAATGCACCACCACCTCATTTTTTGTCTAAAACCAGCAGGGAATAAAATCAGTGTTTGCAAGTCTGACAGTCCAGAAGCTTCCAGGTGCTGCCAAAATTAGTCAGGTTGATGCCTTAAATGGCTACCTAGAAACAGAGACCAGAATAGGGAATAGAGACTGGGAATAAGGGAATGAAGGAGGTATTGCTTTGAAAGGCCTTCAGATGTACATTTTTGGGCTCCAGAGGGTTCTGCCTCAGTGCATCCCAAAATGGACAACAGGTTGTGAGTTCTTCCCACTTTTATATCAGTATAAATCTAAGATAATGGCTTACAGTTTTTTGGCCTAGAACAGTCTGGGTGTCCTTAGAGAGCGAGCTGGAGAGGCTTTGTTATGTCTGTGTGAGCATGAGAGAACAGCACTGAACGAGCTACAGGGAACTTCAGAGTGACACTAGCAGTACAGGATTTGAAAAACATAGAAGTTAAAACCTAAGGCATCAAGGTCACCCCAGAAAGTTTGTAGAAGTGAATATATGGATGGGAATCTCAAGACTATCTTTGAGTAGAGCTTGAAGGGCAAAGATGCAGCTTTTTATATTCCCATTAGCATTCAGATTGCAGCAGAGCCTGTCTCCCTCATCTGGGACATCCAAGCTCTGCTGTGCTGGATGCTGCTGCAGGAACAGTTCCTGCTCAGAAGAAACTTTGAGTTTAGTAGATAGGGGAAAAAAAAGCCAAATCAGAAAAGTGTGGGTAGCCTTAAGCAGAGGGAGTGAAATTCAACAATAAATTATAGGATGCTCAAGCACTTCCAGCAACAGGAGCAATAGGATGCTTTATTTTGGGCCACTGAGTAACCACTTATTTTATTAGCAAATGAAAGTTAAAATGGTGTTCTCTCTGAACTGCTGGGTAAATGCATGGCAATTATTACATAATTAAGAGGAAAAGTGCACCGTTTGTGCATTTTGAAGGAAAAGTGTTGCCAGGCAATCCAGAGATTGCAAGGTAATTTTAATGTAAGCATCCATAATTGTTGTGCAATTTGGAAGGCTCAATAACCATGCAGCTGCTTGAAGCTCATAGTCATCACAGCAGCAAATGCATCACTGCTGGTTGGATTTTATTAGGTTAGAAGTTGCAGACTGGATTCCTGTTGGAGCCTGGAAGGTGTTAATGGTGAGCAGGAAGAGGCTACAGGAGCCAAGGTGGTGGGAGTCACAGGCTGATGTTTTAAATCACTGGCAGTGGCACGTGGTCCATGACCACTGTGTGTCTCTGGGGACTGGACTCACTGGTTTTTCATGGAGTTTGCCTGGGGTGGAGGCCTCCTGCAAGAGGGCTGGCTATGGGGGCACGTTTGAAGGGACACAGTGGTCCAGGTGACAACGGCTGGTGGGAAGCCTGTCTGGGTGGGGCAGGAGTTGTTCAAGCACAGGCAAACTTCTGTTGGGTTCCTGGTGAAATGGGCCCTGCAAAGGAAAGTGATTTTGCTCCCACTTTCAAGACTTCCCCAGTACTGCTGGCCCTGCACACCCCCTCAGGAGCTGGGGAGGCAGGCTGGCCTCTGTGTGTGTAAGTACCACTGGAGTGGTAATTCCAGAGTGTGCTCAAGTGCTTTGGATGAGAAAGTTTGCTGGATTATTTGAGTCATTAACTAAAGCATGTGCTTAAGCATCTCTGTGAATTAGGGATATGTGCAATTGCCTCCCTTTCCACTTGTAACTCCCCTCTAGTTGTGCTTGGCTAGGCTTATTTAAACTTCAGTCTCCCTTGTAGTAAGGCAAACTTTGTTTTCGTAGACATACTAGGGAAGAAATGAGTGTGCAGTCATCATGTTTCCTCAAAAGACATGAGGGATATGCCAGGCAGGTATCCCAGTTTGATTTTAGGACTGGGACACTAGTATCTTCATTTAGTAAGAGCCTGAGTAAGGAATAAGAATGAGCAGACAAAAGGGCTGTCTCAGCAGGAGCCTGGCTGTGACAATGGCCAGGAGCAGACACTCGGCGCAGAACACGCACGCAAGTGTGACCCAGGGGAAAACCCTGCTGACTTGCACAGTCTGGATGAAGCACAGTGACTGTCCCTGCTGCTGTGGAGCTGCAAGCTTAGTATTCAAGTCATGAGAAGCTAAAACAGTTTATGTCAGTGTGGCTGAAGAAGAAAAAATACCCTTATTTCCTGCATTCTCTGTAGAGGTCTGCAATTGTCCTGCTCTGACTGTGTCTGAGAGGGGGGCAGTGTTCGTCTCCCCTCTGCAGGAGCTCATCTCCTCTGATGGGGTTGAAGGAAGGGTAATGACATGGAGCTAAAGCTGTTGGGAAATTACCTTTCCAGCAGCAGCTCTCTGCAGTGATAACTGCAGTGACCCAGGGTCCTGCACACTGAGCCTGGAGCCTTTAATGAAGGGTCTGGCTTTTCAAGGCTGGCTTTTCTGAGATAACACTTAATCTACTTGGTCATCAATATGTAAGTAAAATTTCCATTATCTTAAAAGGAAATTTAAGCAAATTAAACCAACAACTGAGCCAACACAGGCTTGCGTTCTCTGAAGAATATCTGGTGCAGGGTAAGTCCAGGGTGGGTGCACTAAAGCATCAGTGGTGCAGATGGTTTGACCTGGCAGAGGAGAGTTCCTAGGGTTGATGTGAGCTGGCAGAGCTGGGATCCGAGTCTGTGGTGGAGCTGCTACATGCTCTACCCTTACTCCCACCAAACTGCTTGCTCCAGTGTGAGAATGGGGACCTACCTCTTTTCTGCTCCTGCCTCTTGCCTGTACAAGTTTGGAGCTCCTCAAAGAGAGCATGCAGAGGTGAGGGCTACAGCTGCAAGCTTCTGGGTGTTATAAATGACACCACCAGGAGAAGAGAGGCTGGCTTGTGTTTTGTCACGTGCAGACAAGCTCTCCTTAGCTGATAAAAACCAAACAAAAAACCCTTTCATGAGCTGCAAGTGTTGCTGATACTAATCGATAAGGACTTTGTACAAGTGAGAGTAATTAGCTGATGGAGCAGATCAGAGTGATGTGCTGGAGCCTCTTAAGAAAGATCAGGAAGTTTTTGCTGTTGTTTGATGCAGTCTTGTGCCTGTGCTCGGGGTTGGAAGCAGCCCCTGGCACAGCCTGTGCAGGTTGTTGTGTCAGTTCCTGCTGGGTGTTGTACCTTCTCCCCTTGTTCCCTGTGCTCCCTCGGACACGGGCGTGTGCGTGCAGCCATGGCAGGGAGCTCTGCAGGATGAGGCTGTGCTCCTGGGGGCTGGAGGACAGGTGCAGAAGGACAGCGTTTGACAAGGTTACCTCTCTCCTTTCCTGCTGCAGTATCCACACTGCAACTTCTGCCAGGAGCACAGTGCTCAGTTGGGTGCTGAAGATGGAGCACCGAGAGAAGCTGAGCTGTTCTAAAGGGCTGGGTAGTGCTGAAGGTGTGGGACCTCCTTTGCAAAAGCTGGGCTTAAGCAATTTCTCCAAGTGGCAGAAGCTTCATGAGTGCAGCAAGAGAGCAGCAAAAAAGTGGAGAGAGCTGAGAGTGCAGCTGGCATCCTCCCCCTGCCCCTGCCTGAGCTGAGCAGGGGATGGGGGTGTTCCCCTTGCCCAACCCACCACAGCCCTGTCCTCCAGCCCTGCCTCAGCAGAGCACTGTGGATGAGTAGCAGTCTTTAGCTCTGGATGGTGGTGCAGCAGTTTCCTTGGGAGGGTGTTAAATAATTTCTTTGCTACAGGGGCGATGTGAACATAATACTAAGCAGACTCTGCAGTAGCACCACATGGATTGCTTTTGCCCTAGAATGAGAGTGGGATTCTGGTTTTAATCAAGCAGAATTCAGCACTGGCCTTGGTAGATAGCAGGATGTGCCAGTGCATTGCAAAGTTTTATAAGTATAATTTTTAAATGAGCTTTTAGCAAGTTTATGTTAACCTGCTGGAGCTCTGAGGTTTCCTGAGGGGAGTGCAGTGAAAAGCACCTTTTCTAAAAGGACTAAGGAACAACATCTCTTTCTAGCACTTCTATCTCTGCCCCCTCTGGGTCTTCACTCCCTGTTAGTGGATTTGTTGGCAGACAGTTCCCAGGCATTTGCCTCTGAGTGAAGGGGAAAGGCTGTTTAGTCCTGTGGGATCTGGAAATGAGGAGTGTTTGTGAAATGGCTGTTTTGTCCCACCAAGGGCAGCCAGGGGACTGAGCAAAAAGCAATGATGTGCTTGGCAGGGCTTTGCTAAGAAGCAGTGATGGAGCAGGGAGGCAATGGCAGAACTGTGGAGACCCAGATAGGAGTGTACAGATAGGAGCCAGCTGGCCCAGCAGCAGAGAACTTCCCCAAAATCCGCCCTTTTCTCCAGCCCCATCTACTGGATCACAGCTGGCTGCTATTACCAACTCAGTTCATACACATGGTAGTGAAGAAACAAACAAAAAAAAAGGCCCTAAAAAGCCAGATTTTCAGGGACACTTTTTATTTTAGGCAATTGTTTCATATGGATTAGAATTTGAACACCCAAGTGCAGGTTTGTGCCAGCTGTAGGTGCAGCGTGCCTACTAGAGCTCTGTCTGAAATCAAGAGGGACAGAGGAAGATGGTCCTTCCCCAAGGATTGCTCACACCCTGAGAGGTCTGAATCCTCCTTTGAGGTTGCATCTCCACAGCATCAGCCTTCAGCATCAGGCTGTTCTTAGGCAACAGTGCTCCATGCCCAAGTTCAGGAGGCAGACCAGACTTTTAGGCATCCTTCCCTTGTTTCTGAGTGCCCTAGAGCTCTAGGGCTTGATTAAGTCCAACTTCAGATATCCCTGGTCAGGCTTTCTAAGACAAGTTGTGGTAAGATGTAATACACAGGCACTCACCTGCCCTGCCTGCTTTGTTCATGGGGTGGCTGTGAGGATTAACAAACAAGTATTTCTAACATTTGAGATCTTTGCCTGGATGATGCCCCAGGAATCCATGGGATTGTTATCCAGATGCAAATAGGCCTGAAATAGTGTTACCTTTCCACTGAAGAATGGGTCTAATAAAACCAAATTTAACAGAGCGCTGCATAATCAGACTTTGTCCTAAGGGCTCTCTGATATCTTAGGTGGTTTCATTTTTCATTATGAAGAAATACCAATCTATGCTCTGCATCAGGTCTGTCAGCACAGGAAGTGCAGGGTGTTATGGAGCCCAGGGAAGTCATTCTGGTGAGCTGCTGACCCCTGCTTTAAGAACAAAACCCTTCCCAGGCAAAAGCAACATGTGGAGCCATTTTGTCAGTTTGCCAAAGCAGCTTCAGCAAAGTGCTCTGCTTGGGCAGCTCAGCATTGATTTTAACCTGGGGAGGGGTGCAGGCAAGTGCATTTGCATGGGAATGAGTGTTTTTCAGATGTTGGTGTGGCCTTGTGCATGGCCCAGGAGGGCAGCACCAGTGGGAGGGTCCTTCCTGCATCCAGCAGCTGTGTCCTGGTCCTGGACTGGGTCTGAGAGCAGTCTCTGCCTGCTTTGTGATCCTTTCTATACTTGTCACAAGCGAAAAACCCAGAGCCTTGCTCTTTGAGCAGGACGCAGAGCAGCTGGAAGTTCTCTCAAAGGCATGGATTCAGCTTAGGGGTCCCAGTTATCCATGAAGGGAACTAAGGGGAGGTCATGAGTTGGTCTAAAAGAAGAAGAATCCCCAGACTCTCATGGAGCGTTTTTAAGTGCAGCAATACAGATCATTATTTTGGTTATTTTGTTTAAAGCACATTTAGAGGTTTTATTTATATGTTGAAAGTTTTTTTCCTTCTCTGCTGAGCCTGATGCAGTCCAGCTCCTCTTTGTGTCACAATGTGTCCTTAATTCCAAGGACAGGAGAAGTGTTTTGTTTCCAGGACTTCTGGTCCTGGCTTCTAATGAACTAATGCTAATGATAGTGCCTTTCCTACCCACTGCTCTTAAATCTACAGAGGATGAAGCTTGCTCCCAATACTTCAGGATGGTGAAATGAGACAGTTAATTTATGCTGGTGATTGTGTTAGACTGACTGTGGCTGTCCCCTGCTCCCCTAGGGGTGGGTCCTGTGCTCCTTGACCCTTCTGTACAGTCATTAACAGTCTGGAGGGTGTTGTTAGTGGCAGGCTGTTATATCCCAGGTGCTCAGCTCTCCCTCTGGAGTTCTGCAGGGATAACACCATTGTTTCTCTGTGTGCTGTGCTGCAAGTGCAGATCATGCTGGCTTAACCAGCCCTTTTTCCCCCAAGCCAGTTCTGTCCCTGGGCTCCTTTGGCAGCATGTGGCAGTGATGTGTGTCACTGCAGGCACGTCCAGGCAGCCTTTGGCCAGTCCTGCTGAGTTAATTGATCCGTGCCTTTCTCCCTGCCACGTGTGTCCGCGAGAGGTCTGGGCTGGCAGCAGAAGCTGGCGGGTTGGGAAATTTTTCCAAGTTTAGTTGTGTTGGTGTCCTGCAGGTGAGCAGTCCTGCTTCCTTCCTGCAGCTCCCAAACAAGCCAGCTGTTGTCTATTGTCTACATGCAGACTCGGGAATTATTCTGGGGGAATATTTTACTCTGTATTGTGCTGAACTGTACCAGTGGTGAGGCACAGCACAGGAGAGGATAAGCACGTGCATTTTGAAGCCCAAAGCCAATTTTGCAAAGCTGTGCAGGGGAGGGTGCCCAACTGGCAGGCTGGGACTTGGAGTTGTGTTTTTTCAGAGCAGAATAGGGATTTCAGGTTGCCTTCATCAGTGCTCCCCACCAAATAATTTCTTGACAGATGTGAGCACTTGCTCTTTCAGTTTTTATGGCTGTGATGTTCATTTACACCAGTTGCTGCTCAGTGCACATCCCTGTCCTTCTCCCTTCATGGCTATTGCCTCTGCACAAGGCAGCTGGACAGGGAAGGGGATTTGCAGATAGCAGAAATCCTTTCAGCCAGCTGGCAGGAGTTTTTGGTTGCTTTCACTCACAGCAGTGCAGTGTGTGTGTGGGACCATGCTCCCAGCACCACCACTCCAGACCTGCCCAGCCACCTCCCCTCTGCATCTGCCCCCTTCCCATCCCAGCCTGTTACTATTTTAAATGGATGCCAGCTGTTCAAAAGCTGGGGTGTGGCATTCCAGAG
Source organism: Erpornis zantholeuca (assembly GCA_013400515.1). Taxonomy (NCBI): domain Eukaryota; kingdom Metazoa; phylum Chordata; class Aves; order Passeriformes; family Timaliidae; genus Erpornis; species Erpornis zantholeuca. The sequence continues at coordinate 1,656,072 of VZTN01022780.1, read as the reverse complement.
GCCAGGCTCACTCCTGGAGTCCTTGGCCCTGCAGGCACTTGTGCTGAGTTTCTCCTCTGAGCACTCGTGTCAGACTGTCACTGTCCCCAGCACACGTGGGTGTTCTGGTCTGGAAACTCAAATATTCATTGGCCAAATGAGCCATTGTTTGATGGCTTTGATTTTTGCAAAGGATGTGTTTCTAATTTCTTTGTTCTTTGTTTCTGACAAAGAACAGTCCCAGCAGTCAGCAGTGTCCAGAGCTGCTGGAGACCAGCAGAGATGGGCACTGAGGAAACACAGGGCAGCTGGAAAATTGCCCATGGTATTCCTCGACTTCCATTAGATGGTGCAGAGGCAGGGAATGTGTTTTACAAAAGACACAGTTATATGAGAGAGAAAACGCTTTGTGCTTTTATTTTGTTTGTGGTTTTTTATATATAAGAAGAAATAATAAAAAGCCTGGAGTGCCTGCTCACCTTAAATTTCACAGACCAAGCTCCAGGGATGTACTCATGTGGTCCAGGTTTGTTTTGGGGCTCTTTTTAGAGGCTTTGGGATTCTTAGCCCTGTGGTATCAGGCATGGCACCAGCCACCTGCCTGAAAGGCAGCTCATCATCTCTGGAAGGAAAACATCATTTCCCCCTCACTCTTATTTGCTCTCCCTATATTGCCATAATGAAATGTCAGCTTGCCACCAGCTCTGCTGCTGAGCAGATGTCTCCTCCTAATTACTGTTATTGCAGGGTTTTGGTGTTTATCCTGACTGTCTAGGCAGCATTAACTGCCTCCCATCACAGTGCTGCACATCTGGAAGAAGATCTAAGTACTGGTGCTCTCCAGCAAGTTTTTTCTGCTGATCTCCAGCTCTTGAATGTTCCAGGAACAGCATCCCCCAACAGTGCTTTAAACTGAGGAGAGGGCCTTGCAGAAAATATATCTACAAGTGTGACTTCCCCTCCCCAAGCGTGGCCTGCTGGAAAGTTGGCTTGAAAAGAGCAGACAGTTAAATGAAGTTTGTTCATTCTTGGTCCTAAAGCTCAGACTGGGATGCTCCATGGGGCAGGCTGCCTTTGTGGCACTGTGTTGGTCAGGTTTGTAAAGCGGGAAAGGGTTAGACCAGCATTTCCCTCCACCCTATGTGTGTTTCCTAGGAGATATGAAAAGTGCTCCTGGGGATGTATAAAAACAAACATGCGCTGTTTGCAAGAAGGAAATGTGAAAACAGTGGTTGGAGCCTGGGGAGGAGCAAGGCCAGGGGGTCCTGGTCCTCTGGGGAGGGCAGGATTAGAGGATTTCCTCCTTCTCCTTCGGTGAAGTCTCCTGGGTCTTCTACAGTTCTTCTTTTGGGGTCATTTCATGTTCTGAAAGTTGGTGGGTTTTTTATTTTTCAAGTTCTCCAAGTTCCTGAGAAATCAGCCACTTTCCTACAACTCCCTGCTTCCCTCCGTGGCCTGGAAATGTCTTTCAACTGCACTATTGCACAGGAGGGGAGTTTTTTGTTGTTGTTTTCAGTGCATCTCAGCCTCCAAACTCTTTGCAAGGGTTTTCTTTCATGTTTGATGTACAAGCACTTCAGCTGGTGCCCATGGTTGGCCTCATGGAGCTGAAGCACAGCTGAGGTGTTTGCTGGAGCCTCATGGAGTGAAGGGCCAGGTTTGGCCACAGCTCTGGGTGCAGGAGTGGTGGGAATGGCTGGGAACTTTGTGCCAGGGTGGGGGTTTGGGGTGCTGCAAAGCAAGTTGAGGTGGTTTCTCTATTTTTGGGCTCGGTTGAGAAGCTTGGCTATATAAAGGGTGCCTCTTTGGGGTGCTGGCACCAGCCAACTGGGGATTGCTCCAAGCTTGGAGATCCATTATTCCATCTTTTGAGATGGAAATGCCCAGTGATTTCTGAGCTCTTGGCTGAACTTGGCACTCAGCTGCTCATCACATTTCATTCTACCTGTGGTTCTGCTCCTTTTGATGAGCTTCACACCACTGCAGTTTCAAAATAAATAAACTAGAAGTTAACCTCTTTATTTGGGTCCCATAAACCTTTAATACAGCAGATGGCCAACCCCTCAGCTGGTCTGATAGGGCCAAGCAAATCAGCAGCATTGCTTGTTCCCACTGGTTGAGCTTTCCCTGAGTGTGTGTCTGTTCTCTGCATAATTCCTAGATGTATTTCTGAGAATCGTGTCCCAGTGGGGTACTTAAAAGGAATGGCTGTAGGAAGTGGCCCTCCTGCTCATTATATTCTGTCTCTAGCAGCAGCTGGGAGTGTGGTGCCTGAGCTTGCACCTTTATTTTCACCCTCCTGCAAAGGTTTCCCCTGGGTGTGTTGGCTGCCATGGCAGACCATGCTCCTGGTTTTGGTGTTTTTCAGTGCACTACCAGAAGATCATCCACCGGGACATCAAGCCTTCCAACTTGCTCTTGGGAGATGATGGCCACGTCAAAATCGCTGATTTTGGTGTCAGCAATCAGTTTGAAGGGAATGATGCCCAACTTTCCAGCACGGCAGGGACGCCAGCCTTCATGGCACCAGAGGCCATCTCACAGACTGGCAAAAGTTTCAGTGGCAAGGTAGGTCTTTGCTCACAGCTGGTTTCTCCTGGGACCCCCAGGCATGGCACAAAGGGCAGTGCCACACCTGCATCCTGACTGCAGTACAGATCAGGGTTGTCATTCAGAAAAACCGAGGCTCTAATTCTCAGGCAAAACTCCCATTGGTTGTTCTGTGCAGTGGGCAGACACTTTGCTGTGGACCCCTGCCTAGGCAGAAGCCATGATAGAGCCCTTTCCCTGCCCAAAGGGAAAGGAGGAAGCCTTTGATTCCTTTCCAAAAAAATCAAGAGGCACAGGTGGCTGCTGAACACCAAGGTCATATCTTGGTTCCCTGAAAGTGAGAAGCACTGCCAAGGGTGGGGATGCAGACATAGGCATAGGATCTAATGGAGATTTTTTTGTCTTGAAAACTTTTGAGGTTCAGCCCTGAATGGTGTAATTTCCAGTAAGAAGGGGCTGCCTGCTGGTCACAACAGGGCAAGGGAGCAATGCCTGGCCTAGCACAGCCCTCATTCCTCCAGTGTGCAGCAGGTGCCCTTAGGAGCCCAACTTCAAAGTGACACAGGAAATGTTAGAGCCATACAAACAGTGTTTTCCGAGTTGATGGGAAAAGCCAGCTCACTCGGATCATCTGTGTTGCCTCTCCCTTACTGCCTGTTTGTGCTCTCTTCCAGGCACTGGATGTGTGGGCCATGGGAATCACGCTGTACTGCTTTGTTTATGGGAAGGTAAGCTGCCTTCCAGCTGCTGGAGCCCTGCACCACACTGTCTGCCTGGCTTTTGACTTGTTCTTTGCCAAATAAAGGCAAATATTAGAGAGAAAGAGCTACCTTCTGCAAGCTCACCAATCCCCCTGCAGATCAGAAGGGGCTGACGCTGTGATCTGTGGAAAGGATCATTTCCAGCATTGGTTCCTGAATGCAGAGCCATTGTTTGTGCTACAAACCCAGAGCAGCATCAGCAGCACCACCAGCAGGTTGGGTGGAGGGGGATGTTTGTCCACACTGCCTGCATTTAGAAATGAGCCAGAGCGTGGATAGAGGAGTAGGATTGATCCCAAACTGCTGCAGCACTTTAGGAACCAGATTACAGAAAGCTCTGCCTGCCAAAGCTGAGTTAGGACTGATGGGGGGGTCCAGTTTGGCAGATGCAGCTGTTCAGTGCTGCCTTCTGCACCCTCCATGTCCTGTCACGGCTTTTCCCTCACCTGTGGCCAGAGCACCCTTGTCCTGCCAGTGTTCTCTCCAGATGAGCAGTACAGCAGGTTGTGCAGTCTCTGTGGTCAGAAATGTTACCTGAGCCTCTCTCCAAGCACAGACCACTGCAGATCCCACCACACAGGCACCAGGCATCCAGCTCTGGGGTAAGAAGTGGCCAGGGAAGGTGGCAGAAGCAGTTCGTGGTCACCTGGCAGGCTAGATGAAGGAGGGTATTCCAGTCTAGTTATGTATTCTCTAGATCCCTCTGCCCTTCTGAATTTATTTTTTAATAAGGAATTAATTGTTATATTGTGTGTGGGGAGATTTTATTTATTTCTATCTCAGTGTAAATTCGGGGGTGGGTACAGAGGCTGTACTTGTGTTACATGAATGATAAATGCCTGAGTGATGCCAGGATTTTGGACAGCTGGAAAATCTCTTGTTTGTTTCACAGTGCCCTTTTATAGATGAATATATTCTGGGTCTTCATAACAGGATCAAGACCAAGCCTGTGGAGTTCCCAGAAGAGTGAGTAAACTTTACTCTGCTTCTGTAAAATAAAGTTCAGTTTTAAGTGTTATTCTCTGTGTGGCACAAATGCCAGTGGGTCACCACGGGGGGAAGGACACGAGTGGGTGAGGTGCTCTGTGTTCTTCTGGGTCCTTCACGTGGGTTTTGCGCTGGTGATGTTGTTGAGGTGCTACAAGTGCCTCTGCTCTTCCTCTGTCCTTGCTGTGCAGACAGGGACTAAAGAAAATGGTTCTTTGGGAGTGAAGGGATTCCAGCATCTAAGGAATTCTGCCTCAGTTGCTTGACCCTGGAGATGCTGGATGCATGGTTTGTTTGGGGTTTTGTTTCTCTCCATGCAGTAGCCATCAGAATGATTCAATGTATTCATTTCCAAAAGCAGTGTGGTTATAAACCTTGGTCTTGGTCTAAGTAAACACATCTCTCTCCTGTGGACTTCCCTTGGAGTCAGGGGAAGTGTCTGAGGGAAGGATGCTTGTGCAACCCAAGATGTGCAATTACAGCTCAGCAAATCCCACTCCTCCAGCACACCCCAGGAAAACATGGGTTTGTCTTTTGCACTGGCAGAGAGAGGCCAGTTATGAAAAAAGTGAGAATTAATTTACCTGTGTGCTGTTGAGGGGCTGCTCCCACCCTGCTTTGGTCAGTGAGGGAAACCCCCGTGGGGCACGGTGGCAGTGCTGGGATGGTCAGGTGGGATGGCCAGCTGTGGTCACAGCATGTGCTCAGCTGTGCAGGGGACAAGCCAAGGCCACTCATGTGGCATTTGAGCAGTGGAAGTTCAGTATTGAGGTGATGAGTGTCTGTGGTGTTGTCAGAGAGTCTGGCAGGAGGTGATGACACTCCCCATGCTCAGTCATGCCAGCCCCATGGTCACCATTCCTGTAGCTTCAAGTGCTGGCCATTTCCTCCAGCTTCAGGCCTTTGGTGACTTTCTGTTGGTGAAGAATTTGTTTCCCCTGGTTCCTGTCAGATGAAGTATTCGGAGCTGGACTCTTGTTTTCCTTCCCAAATCCACACAGTAGTCAGGCAAAGAATTCTTGACCTAATTGCTCATTCTAATAAAAATGTGTAGATAAAATGACTTGATTTAAAGCAAGCACAAAGAAATTAAAACTCTTGTGAAAGGCACATGTGGTGCTAGACAGGAAGGGAGGGATGTTGTCAGGCAGCCTGTGGTATGTGCATGTATCTAACATCTATGGCAGGGCAAGGCTGTTTTGTGAGCTGCTTGCTGAATTTTCACATTACAGAAAAGGGCTGGGCCTCTGCCTTGGCAATCCCAGACTTCCTTCTGATTCCACAGAAAACAATGGATACTCAGGGTGCCCTCTTAGACATCTGCCTCAGTTGGGCTGCCTGAGCCCTGCCTCCAGGGGCTGCATTAATTACCCCTGCACTGATGAGGAGGCACAGCCACTGCAGACAGCTCAGCAGCCTCTGCCCAGGTGGAGCCCACACAGGAGCTCCAGGGACCTGGGGGTCAGGCTGCTTGTTAGATGGCACACACAGACCCCAGCGTGGGTAGGGAGCAGTTCTGGCAGGACCAGATGACCAGGCCTGAGGCTTTGGGAGCACAGAGGCAGGTCATGCTCCACTGCTGTGTCCCCACCTGCAGGTGGAACAGGACTTGGTCTTGACAGCACTGCAGCCAAAAAAACCCAAACCTGTTTATGTTCCCCCAGCAGTTTTCTCCCTTGCTTAGGGCTGGCAAAACTCCCACCCCTCCCTCAGCCACACATATTTGGGTTAGCAGTCAGCTTACAAGTGACTGTTCCCATCTGCCTCTGCAGTAAGTTATTAACATTTAATGGGCTAACTGGGTTGTGCTGAGATCCTTTCCTTCATTCAGGCATTTCCTTCAGCAATAATTGGGCTTCATGATTTATGTGGATTCCTCAGTGACCTGTTCTCCCAGTCTAAAAAAAAGCTGCATCCCTGATTAGGTTGTTGGAGGAGCTGAAGGTTACTGGGTGTTGACAGCTGTCCAAACCACATCTATTTGTTAGAGGCAGCAACAGAGACATGGAATTCACTGGAGTGGATCCACCCTGACCTCCCACAGAATTAGCACCTCTATAATGAGGAGTATTTTGGTTTCAATTTATTTCACCATGGCTACAAAAGACACATTCCTGTTAGCAGACAGCCCATGGAAACTCAGGGCCTGTTTCCTGACAACTTTAAGGACAGAGGGATCTGACTGTACTGGCATCACCATCCTGTCCCTTCCCTTAGAGACACCAGGATAAATATTTATGGCACTGGAGTTCTCATTCATGTCACCGAGTCCTTGGCATGACACGAGGTAAATGGGCTCAGCTCACACCCTGAGGATCCTGACATGACTAAAAAGCAAGCTGAAGTTTCTGTTCAGTCATGTGTCAGAAGCTCTGCCTAGTCCCTCCTGGTGAAGCCCAGGACAATGTTCCCTGACCTGCAGGCACCCTGTAAAGTGATCTGTGGTGCTGGCAGCCCTCCCGAAGGGATGCTGAGCTCTGTGCTTGGCATTTTCCTGAGAGCTCTTACAGGATTATGGCTGTGAGAAATCCCAGACAACACAGGCTTTTCAAATGAAAAATGCCATCAGGCACAGTGTTGACACTGTGCTGCAGACAGTGTGAGAGAGAAGGGAAGCCAGAGACAGGGTGATGTGATCTGTTACCTGGCCATAACCCCCCTGACATGTGGTCATCCTGTTTATGGGGCTTTTCCCTCTGACTTTAATCCTGTGTTGCATAGAAATCAATCCCAGAAATGTTAAGTGATTTTATATTCCATTTATTGTAAGTAAAGCTGTTGACACTTTGGGACCAAACTGATTTTAAATATTTTTTAAATTCCATCTCGCCTGCATCAGTGTGGTGTCTGAAGGAGTCTGTTTGTTCTGACCTGCTAAATGCAGTGTAACTGCCCATGGCTGTTCCTCTGGAGCTCATCTCGAGAGCAGCACTATTCTTTCCCACTGAAATTGTCACCTGAGTCTCTGAGGACTTATCCTGTTGTTCCCCATGTCTGGGCTGTATTGCCTGTGTACAGCAGACCCTTGATGCAACTCTAAGTGTTTAGACTTCAAACTGAACCCCCTTTCTGCCTCTGAATGAGCAGCATTTCCTTGAGGTTGTTTGTAAAGGTCTCATAGCCAAAGTCCAAATAAAATATTTATGAATTATTAAACAGCAGCTCTGTTTTCATCAGACTGAAATATCCCTTGCTGTGATGTGGTTTTCATTTTGGTTTGTGATAGTTTATTCCCTTCTCTGCTTGAGGAGGAGGGTGTAGAGGAGGTGGGCACAGCACCTGGTGCTCACTGCTGTTTTCAGTCTCAAATCCAGCCTTCCTGGGGAGTGACATTTTATGCTGCTAAGTTCCATCTCCATGAAGAAACACAGTTCTTCAAGAGTCATTTATGACACAGACCTTCAACTGCCTAACACAAATCAGTCACATGCTGGCATTTTACTGCAGTAGCACTTTGATCATCCAGATCTAGTGTGTTTTAAAGGTATCTCCTGCATCATTAACTACAGGAATCATTGCAGCCTTTGGGCTGCAGGACCAAGGGCTCCATGTCAATAGAGCAGCTTCTGGGTTCAGGCACTCTCACATTTAGATCTTGGAAATAATGTTAAAAAATTACATGTATTTCTCTTATTTGCATTTGTTCATTCCCTCCTTTTGTTACCCCAAGGCTGAGCTTTGCAGGTAGGGAATATTGAGTTACAGGCTGCCTGCAATCAGTGTTCTGGATGCAATTTAAATTACACAACCTGGAAGCTTGAACTTGAATGTCAGATGGGGGTGTTTCATCCAGCACACAGTTCCTCACGATGCAGGTTCAGCAAATCAAGCTGTGCCCCTCTTGATTCAGAGTTCAACCCCAGTTCTGCTCTCAGGAACACTTTGTTGTTCCAGCATCTCCCCTCAGAAATTCCCCTGTGGTGTGCTGTCTTTAAAAATATCCTTGGACCCATTCACCTGATCCCTCACCCTGCAGTCTGAGTGTGCTGTTGTGGGCAGAACAGGATAACCAAGCTCTGTAGCAGTGATTGTGGTGCCTTCCTCTTTCAAGCCAGGTTTGCAGAGAAAATATCTCCTGAGCAGAGCAGATTCTCCACCAAGTAACTGCAGTAAGAACTGTGCATTGCTGCACTTACAGTTCCCTTGTTAACTGTGTGCTGCTGTTTTCTTCACTCAGAGCACAGATAAGTGACGAGCTCAAGGAATTGATACTGCGCATGCTCGATAAAAATCCAGAAACAAGGATAACAGTACCTGAAATAAAGGTAAATTGGACCTTGATATTAGAGGATTTAGTCTCAGCTGATTTTGTGCTCTGTGCTACCTTCTACTGTGGCAGAGCTGTTCCCAGTGTTTGTTTTGGGAGCTCTCTCTCGAAAAGGGAGAGCGCTCATTTTGCAGCCACAGCTCCATCGCTTCTTCTTGCTTGGGGAATATTGACAAAAGCTTTCTTGTTTACTTATTTAAATGAAAATTACTCAAAAGCTGGCTGATCTCAGTGAATCCCTGGGAGAATCAGCATTGTCAGGGGAGCTGCTAGCTGCAGAGCCCATGCTGGCAGTGTTGGATGTGCATTCCAGGGACTGGATGTGTGTTCCTCCTCTGGTCCTTGTGTGGTCAGTGGCCTCAAGACAGCACATTTCTTTCTATCACCATTATTTGGGAGATGTTTCATAATAGAAAGAATGAACAGGCATGGCAGAGCACAATGCTTCACAGGCTGTGGTTTCATTCTGGGTTTGCATGGGCTTGCTGTCCTCCTGTCACCCCTCACCAAGGCTTTAGACCTGCTGGAGGATCTCAGAATTTCCAGATAGATCCATCAGCATGCTCTACTTTGCTTTGTCCCAGGCCAGCTCAGTATTACCACCAAAGCTGACAATAGAAAGGTTGAGCTTCAGGAAAAAATTGTGACATCCCTTTTCTCCATGTCCAGGAGGCCAAAGCCAGATTTGGAGCTGTATTTATGGGATTTCACTTGACAGCTCTTGCAGGCACGCTGTAAGACCCTGTGGGTAGAAGAGCAGAACTGAGTGCTGGCCCCTGTTCCTGGCTGTGCACAGATGATTGGTGTGCTTGGGGACTTGTCTTGGATGCTGACAGAGGACGTGTCTCCAGTGCCAGGCTGAGCTCTGTGCTCAGCCCATGCCCTGGGACAGGGCTTTTTTCCTGTTCACAGCCAAGAAACCATCCCATGAGAGGCAGCAGGAAAAGGGGGCTTTGCTCTGCTGCATGCAAGAGAAAAACATGAAAATTCTCCAGATAACTCAGGTTTTCAAAGTCTTTCAAACTTGATTCAGAGGGTGCCATGGTGCTGGTTGGTGGCGGCAGGTGTGACAGCACTGAGCCAGGCTGCAGCCATTTCCAAGGAAGCTGGTTAAAAAACATCTCTGGCAGTGGGAAATGGAGCAGTACTGACAGCTGCCCCTGCAGTGAGCCCTTTGTCCCTGTTTCTGTCCCATCCCAGAGCTGTGTGTGTCCCCCGTGCAGGTGCACCCCTGGCTGAGCAGGGGCGGTGCAGAGCCGCTGCCGCTGGAGGAGGAGCACTGCTCCGTGGTGGAGGTCACCGAGGAGGAGGTCAAGAACTCTGTGAAGACCATCCCCAGCCTGCCAGCTGTGGTACGTGTGAAATACACCACATCCTCTGAGCAGGGGGCTGTGCTGAAGCTTTCAGCTGGTGGAGGAGGTTTGGAGAGGGCACACGTATGTTCCTGGCATGAAATCTTGGCCTTTTGTCCCAGTGTGGGCTTCCTGTGTCTGAGTTCTGCAGCAGCCTGACTCTCAAGCAGCTGTTCTGTGGGTTCCTTTGCTTCATGCTCTTCGCTGCAGCGCTGTCAAATGTCAGCTGAATTGTAAAGAAGCTGTTGTTGGTCCTTTGAACTGGCTTCCAAGAGTCAGTCCTGCTGTTCTCACTGGTCTGTTCTCTTCCTCAAAGATCCTAGTGAAGGCCATGCTAAGGAAACGCTCCTTTGGGAATCCCTTTGAGATCCAGACGAGGCGGGAGGAGAGATCCATGTCTGCTCCAGGGAACCTGCTGATGTAGGTACCTACAGCCATGCCTGGCTCTGTGGCATGGGCAGGGCCAAGGTGCTTGGGGAGGGAGGGTGGGGAAAGCAGTTTGCAAATCTTTGCTGTAGCATTTAAAGACAAAACTCCCTTCTGCATCAAACACTGGAGATAAAATCTACCTCAAGTCCTCTCGGATTGAAATACAGTGTATTTGCTGCAGCCTAAAAACTCTTTTGTAGTTGCAGTTCTCTCTGTAGGATGGGTTTGGCCTGAACACGAGTGAGGTGCTAGACTTGAGTCTGTTAGTTTATAATACGCTGTGATCAAAGATGCATTAGAGATTGGTGAACTAAAATAAGTTTAATTAGGGTCTAATACAGATATATATTGGAGGGTTGAATTCTTCTTTCTGTGGACAACAGAAATGGCACCAGATGAGCAGTTTATGTGGGGTTTTTAATTCAAAATAAAATGATGGGATTTGACCTGTGGTCTGGGGCCCAAGTCTGGGCAGAGACACCGTGGTCAGACAAGAGAGAACACTTTGAAATTGCTTTTCCACTTGAGAACACATACAGTATTTTTTACACAGTTTTTTGCCAGTTAACGAAATAGTGGAACATGTTGTGAGGGGATATTTTGAAAGTTGGTGTAAATTACTATATTGGGATTTAAAAAGGAATAGAGATCTTGATGACTAATGGATTCATCAACAGTTTTTAACCATGATGGTGTGTACAGGGATGGGGAGAGAATTCTTCTGTCTTTTATTTGGTTCTTACTCTTTCTCCCTTATTTTTGTTACTGATTCCTTTCAGAGCCAGGATTCTGGGCCATCACTCCAGTAAATAACAGTTGGACCTCAGTAGCCTCATCTGGGACAATTATTTTTATATAAAAAAGTTCTCACCCCACAGAATCTGTAAGGCTGTGGCTGACAACAAAGCTGTGCTGTCCCAAAATGATTCTTTTCCACCCAGAATCCCAGTACCGTTCCTAGCAGACTCCCATGAGGGTGTGCTGAGTCTCACTGCACCACTCACAGGTGTGTAGGGATTTAAGGGCTCAGATCAATTAACAGTGATGATGTTCTAGGTCCCCAGCTGTGTATTGGAGGCTTTAGTGAAGACTTTGCCTTGGAGTCCATGGCCAGACACCAGTTTGACATTTAAACACCCTGCACATGAGTGCTGCTGTGGGACACATCTGGAGCATGGCAGCCACAGCTCCTTTGCCAGCTTAGCACAAGGGATTTGCCCTGATTTTTTTCTCTTGGCTCAATGCCTTCCAAATTAGTTATTGCTAGCTGGACACATGTCCCTACCCATATCTTCACTATCAGTCCTGGTCACTGCATTGCATTGCTCTGAGATGGGGGAACATTTACTAAATTTGAAGAAAAATGTATTTTATTCTTCCCACTGTCCCAAACAGGTAACTCAGAGCAAGGCAGGATTTATTTTCAAATCCTGCCTGAATTGATATTTCAAGGTGGTCACCCTGAGCCTGTTTCCAAAAAGGAGTTGTTCTCTTCCATCTTCATTTGAGATCCTTGAAAACTCACCCCGGTGGTGGGAAAACTCCTAGACCCTTGATGCTGGTTCCTGCCTGGAGCTGGGTGCTTTAGTATCTGCTCAGAAAAAACAAAGTTCATTTGATCTCAGGTAGCTGTGAAGCTCCTGATCAGCCACATTATCAATGTCTTGTCCTTTATAAATATTCTTAGGCCTTCAAGATGAGCTGTAAGCCTCCACATTTGTCTCCTTTTTAAAGTTGCTAGTCAGATTCTTCTCATCTCATTCAAACCCAGCATCTTGTCTCAGCTCATTGTCTCAGCCCTGTGTTTTATTCAGGCTCCTTGTGCAACCCAAAAGGTTTATTTTTTAAAGCAGTGTGTAATTTCCACTGTTGTGCTGCTGTTTCCAGTGCCCTTAGTTTACAAAACGGTGCCAGGCCATGGATAGAGCTGCAGCCGTGCTGGGCTGGCCTCTGCCCAGCTGTGTGAGCACTTAGAAATACCCAAAATCAATGTGAACATGCCAATTCTCCACTGCACTAATCCCTGTGCTTAATTTCTCAGTCCCATGCCATCAGTGCCAATTTTTGGCAGTAACAATTGACTTTATCCTAAATTATTTCATGCACAACTGGAGCTTTGAGAACCCATCTCAAAACTGTTGTTTAAAAGAAAGATACTTGCCAAGTCTCTCCAACAAATGGTGTTTTATATTAAACACTACAGCAGGGATGCTCCTTTTAAGGCATATGGATTATTATTTCAGACTTTGGAAAATGCTTTACTGAGTGAATCTAATGAAAATAACTTCAAATTTAAATAGATGTGTTGGATCTAATGACATTCATTTCAAGTGAACCGTGGCTAAATGGGAAATGTTCATTGTTCAGTGAGTTATCTCTTGATGACAGTGTTATTTCCACAGGGGCAAACAGAGTAGACACCAAGCTCATCTACTTCTTAATTCATAGTAGGTTGTTCCCTAGAAAAACCACCCTTAATACACATATAAAGTTTAACATCAGTGCCAATGTTATGAATAAAGCTCTGTTAGTTAAATAAGTTTCAGCTATTTCTCGATTTCTGTAAATTTTTAAGATCTTTATTATTATAAATAGCAGATAATACTGCTGTAGTAAGGCTCTGCAGAGTTTTGGCCTGTCCATCACCCTTGTAGCTGGACAGGGGACCCCAAGAGTGGGACATTCCAGAAAAGCAGTGCCTGCAGCCATCACTGTGCTCTGGACGTGTGGCTGCCCATGAGGAGCTGAGTGGAAAATGAGCCACACGTTCCCAAGCTCTCCTCCACAGAGCTCCTTGTCCCCAGTGGCAGTGCCTTCAGAGGGACATAAATCAGCTTGTGTAATATTGCATCTCCTTCTAGATGTAGGTAGGAAATAACTTCTTGTGTTTCTACGGAAGAAAAAAAGGAAAGCAATTAGAATACTCCAGTTTCACATTCAATTTATTTAATTAGCCTGCATGTGAAATTGCCAGAGCCCCACTCACTGCTGCTTCAAACATATCACATCTGTGCCATTTCTGAGGGTATACTCTGTAGGAAATCCTCTGGCAGCTTAGCTGAGCTCTGGTACCAGAGCGTTCTGGTATTTGATGCCTAATTGATGACTCTTAAAATGGAGCTGTCCTTCAAGCTTACTCTTTGGGATTTGGAGAGGAGGAAACTAAATCATGTGGCTGAATCTTTTTTTAATTTCTCCCTGCATTACCTACACAGTGTGCTGGGCTCTGTGCAGATGTCTGCGGTAGGAGGAGGCTTTCCTCTTGTAGCCTTGGTGCCTTTAGAGGACACCATTAAGACACCACTGATATGAAATGGTTCTTAAGTTAATACTGGGAGGAGAGAAAGCTTTTTTAGCACTCTTTAGACCTGGAAGAAGCAAATCCTCTCCTGGCTGTTATTTATTGCTCTATCAGCACTGAGCAGTTTAAAAGGCAGATGTTCAGTGCAGACACACTCAGCAGGTGGAGGGGAAATAAAATGAAGATGCCCCATTTAGCAGTCCTTGTTTTGCGCACATAAAATGGTGTGAGTGCTGCCAGATGTCACCTCACCCTGGCAGCTGGGCAGTGGCCAGGTGTCACTAGATCCTGCCTTTCATGCAGGATCTCCCAGGAGAGGCAGTGATTCATGGAGTCTTACAGATCCTGCAGACCATGGCAAGGTTCAAGCCCATCATTAATGGTGGCTGCAGAAGCAAATGATCTTTTCTAATTTTCCAGGCTCCAGAGTATTTTTTTAAGCCCAGTTCAGCATTCACAACTAGTAATAAGCTAAGTTCTGGGTTTCTGGTAGCAGTGTTTGCTGCATTTCTTCTGCCTGCTCCACATTTCTCCTAATTGAGTCAGCACTGGCTTCACCACATTTTATTGCTCTCATTTATTGCAACTACTACCTATCAAATTAATTGCTGTGTTTTGACAGACCCAATTTACTTTCCTATTATGGCTGCTATTACTATTGATGAAATGTGGTTGTCAGCTCCTCTGTGGGGGATCAGTTGGTATTTAAAAAGCCTACCCTGTTTCCAGCCTTCCCAAAAAGAGACAAAAAGGGCTGTCACTGCCCTTAGGGCCATATTACCCATGTAGGTTAGGCGTGAGGAAGCCAAGGGGGAAAAGGAGGTAAAAAAAGTGGCTGACCCAGGTCTCCAAGCAGAAACAGCTTCTCCCAAAGGAAAACTTGTATGTGTTGTGGTAAGAGCCATGCCCCACATGCAGGTAAGTATCCTCACAGCACCAAGAACCTTCCTCTGGAATGACCCACCATCAGCAGGTCCCTCCAGTGAGGGGCCCAGGGCTCCTGTGGCTCTGCTGCATTGCAGAGGTGCTGATAGGACACAAAAGCCCAGAGGTGCCAAATGACATGGCCCAGGGAAGCACAGCTGGACATCAGCAGTGTGCTGGAATCCACCTGGAGCTTTCAGCAGTGGCAGGGGCTGGAGTGGGTTTGTACCAGTGCTACCAGTGCCATCCTCACCTGTCCTTCAGGTAAATGTGGCTGATGTTCCATCCTCATTCCACTCTGCTCTCTAGGCTGCTTAGGCACAGAAATACAAGCTCCTTCACCTGCTGCCATTGTCTTCATGGTCACTTTCTTCCTTTGTCTCATTGTTTTGCTCTCAGGGACAGAGTCCTCTTAAACACATCTGTATCTTTGCATCCATCTTTAAGGTAATTCCATGTCTGTTTCCCCTGGGTGATGTAGAAACTTGTGTCCCCTCCTCAGCCTGTGTGATTTGTGTGGTAGTGAGAGCATTTTGCTCCATCCTTCCTTCCTGTAGGAGCAGTTCTACTGCAGTCATTCTGTCTGTGTGATGACTAATGTTTATGTATGCTTTTCATTATTATTTCTATTTGCGATTCTTTAGCGTTTCAGCTGCTTTTAGGGAGGGAGGGGTGAAAAAAGCCAGTTGGGTTTTAGCAGGAACTGGTGCTCAGCCCCAAGTTTGCAGAGGGAATAGCTACACAATTTGGAAAAGGCCGAGCTTTGTAATTTGAGTTTAATATTTAGTGGTTATCCAAAAGGAAGGGCTGGAACCATCTCTGCTCCTGGTGCTCCACCACTCCCTTGTGCTTCTGCCTCTGGTGCAGCACTGGGGGGGGCTCTGGGCAGACCAAAATTGGTTGCTCCATGTGACCACCCCACTCTACCTCAGCCAGGACTTCGTCAAAACATGGTCACTCGTCCAGCTACATGCACAGACAGTGTTGGTCTAATTAATTCTGTTAAATAACAAAATAATATTAATGCAAACTATGATCAGCTGCATGCAGACACCTCAGTGGGAAGTCCTAGGATCCAGGTTAGGCAGGACGCAGGCTCCAGCCAGGCTGGGAGGAACTGGGCTGAGAGACTGGGAAACAACCACACATTTCTAAATACCTTTGAGAGCAACTCCAGCACTCCGGAGACTCTGCTGGCCTGGTTTGTTGCTCTGAGACAAATGGATGAGCCAGAGCCAGGATGTCGCCTGCTCTGAGTGAGGAAGGACTTGCAGAAATTCTCCAAAAATAGCCAGGAGCAGGCAGGCGGAGGCGGATGGGGACTGACGTGGCGCCGGCAGGGACAGCTGGTCCCACCGCCTCCTGCTGCTGCATCCTCCATAGGGAGAGAGGGACTTCAGCAGCCTGGATGAGGGCAGGTTGTTGCACTGAATGGGGACTCAGTGGAGGAATGAAGCACTTTCCAGGGGTATGTGTGTGTGTGTTCTGTGTAGGTTGCCCCACGCCATCCCTGTCCTGTGCTCGTGTGTTTGGGAGGGCAGTGTGGGGAGGCTCATTCCTGCTGCACACCAAACACGTGTGAATGCCCAGTGGCTGTAACCCCCCACAGCTGCTGTGGATGACAGCCATGTACTCCTCTGTAATTGCACAGACCAGGCTTTGCTCCCCTGTGGCTTAAAAAATGTGGGAGTAATAGGGTCTTATTTCTTACCAAGAGTTATTTACTGGAGGTTCCCCTCCAGCCTCAGGCATCACAACATGAGCTAGGCTCCTATACAGAAATGGAGCTCTGGTACTGGATCTCTGCTGCTTCATGGGCAGCTGCAGCTTTTTGGGTGGTATCTGCCACCCTGAGGGTCCTCTCACCCTGACATGGAGTGTTTGGAGAGGCAGAGGCTGCTCAGAGTGGTGGGACAGCATTGAAGATTCCTGACAGGAGCAGGATCAGCAGGATGTGCCAGGCAGGGAGCCAGGCTGTGCCAAGCTGCCACAGAACAGAGCCTCTGCTGCTAAATGAGGTGATCAATCATTTGAAGAGGGGGATGACAGGCACTGAAGATAGGGCTGTTCCTCAGCCTCCCCTGCAGGGAAATGGTCCATAGGTTCAAGGTCAGGTTTATTGCAGGGCTTTGCTGAAGTGGAGGGAGAAGGGAAACGTGATTTTTGATCATCTCTGGTTTCTTCAAAAATCGGGTTAGACCTGTGTGTACTTTGTGGTGTTCCCAGCCAGGAAATACCCCCGGAGCCCCCAGCCCACACCCCCCAAACACTGGGTGCTCCAGGCACATGCAGCTGCACTGGCACTCCACTGCCCAGCTGGCTTGTCCATGCAGGTTCCACAGAGTGCCCAGAGAAGCTGTGCCTGCCCCATCCCTGGCAGTGCCCAAGGCCAGGTTGGACGGGGCTTGGAGCAACCTGGGACACTGGAAGGTGTCCCTGCCCATGGCAGAGATGTCCCTGCCCATGGGCAGAAGGTGTTCCTGCCCATGGAACAACATGATCTTCAAGGTCACCTTCCAACCCAGACCACTCCATGATTCTGTGACACAGCCAGACTGGCGTGAGCAAGGCTGGACTCCTGGGAGAAACACCTGCTTGGAGGTGGTCACCTCCTTGGTGTTATGGATATCTTTGTGATGGAGAAATGGGTGTTTTGGGTGAAGTCATTTGCCTGTGGTCAGTTTCTGCTGTGGGTGGCACCTGGAGGTGTCCTCTTTTCTCCATCCAGTCACAGTGACAGTCACATGCTCTCTGGGGGTGGCTGGGCTGGGCGAGGTGTTGCTCCTCGATGATGCCCTGGAGTGCAGTACAGCTCAAACCTTCTACATGAGAAAACATCAAAAAGTTAGGAGTAGGAGGAAAAGGCTGAAGTTATCGTGGTGTATGTGCAATGTAAGTAGGTTACCTTGGCTGAGGTTCTAGGGCTGCTGCTCTCAGGTTTTGGGAACTGCTCTTTTGGGGACCAGACAAACTCACAGAAACTGAAATCACACTGTTTTTGTGTAGGACAAACTGGGTTCTGGTAGAAACATTTAGGTTTACTGCCATTTACAGCAGGGGTTTCGAGAAGCAGTTGTGGGATCAACCCATCACTCTGATCCTTATAAAAAAATTAGGTTAAAGGAGAGCAAGCCAGAACTCCCTGAACACAAACTAGATAATTTGGAAACCATGCTGCTGGGGTGCGAGACTTTGCCCTAGAAGCAGATACCTCCTCGTGGAGAAGGGCATTCAGGGAAGTGGAGGGCTCAGTTTTTGGGTGCAGAGGCCAAGCAGGTGTCCAGGCACAAGCTGCAGATCCCTGCAGGGCATTTCAGGATATTGCCAAGGTGTTTGCGTGGTACCAGCACAACCGGCCGCTTCATCGCTATTCCCTGCTGATACTGCTGCCCTGGGGTGGAAGAAACACCTCTGCCTTGCTCTGTGCCTACAATCTCTTTTATTTCCTTGCCACCCCTGTAGAACACAAGGGAGCAGAGAAGCAGCCAGGGACCCGGAGCTGCCGGACGTGTGCGAGGACGAGGCCGCATCCTGAGGCCTTCCCGGTTGCCGCGGGCTGGCCGCGCACGAGCCGCCGCCGTCTGCCCATCGTGGTGTCGTGTAGCACATCGCCCTCATCACCCAGCCCGGGGCCTGCGCAGCAAAAACAGAACCAGACAAAACCCACCGGAAAGGCACCGAGCCGGAAAGCCAGGCGGGAGGAGGAGAGCAGCGCCGAGGAGCAGAGCGAGCCCCGGGGCGGCGCGGCCGCGTTCCTCGGGCAGGGTGTCCGTGGCTCCTCCGTGTGTGCCTTGCTCTCCACTTGTGCTTCACCTCGGGGCTCTGCCGGGGGTCTTGGCCGAGGAATGGGGGTTCATTTGTCTCAAGGGTCCTTTTCCCCCCAGAGACATTTTCCTTGCGTTTTTGCATTCTCTACTTCAAGCATCAGGAAAAAAAAAAGGCATTAGAGACAGGTTTTATATCAGAGGGCAATTGTTTTATTTAATGCACAGGTAGAGCACTTGTGTCCATCAGGAGTCCTGCTCCTGGTGTGGAGTTGCTGGCAAAATGTTTATCAGTTAAACGAGGATGAGATCTTGCTGCTGGAGTGAACACTGTCCCTCCCTATGCCTTTCTTTCTCTTTCTTCCCTCTTCCTCTTACCCCTCCATTTTGCACAGTCTCAGTCCTGTCCCCAGCCATGGCTTTAGCCAGGGCAGTGCTGTAAAGCAGAGGAGTTACACGAGATTCCTTGGATGTGCAATGAGCCTTGGAGCGTCACAGAGCTCTGGAGCATGGGGATATGCTGCTGCACGGAACAGCTTAGTGCTCCAGGGACATCTGCCAGGGCTGCTCCTCCCAAAGAGCTAGGAATGCACCCCATCAGCTGCACCCATGGACCTTGTTCTCCAGCTGAAAAGAGTGGCAGGTTTGGGGTTTATTTTATCTCATTTCCTTCTCTTCACTCATCCCTTGTGTACCTGATGCTTTTCAACTTTAATTTCCTGAAAATGACCCAAACTCAGAGAGGTTCCTAAGATGGAAAATGTTGGTGGAGGGTTTTTAGAAAGCTACAAGTTCACAGCTTGATCTTTTGATCTTTTTTAAAGGCTTTAATTTTTTATTTTATTTTAAGACTGATTTTTATGCATGGGCTGATGCTGCTATTTTATCCATAGACTGGATAAACTAAACTTGGGGTTAGAAGCTTCATCTTAACAGTTTGACAACAGGTAAGAGATGGCACTTAAAAGGGCAAATACAAAAAGGCAAATACAGCCATTTCTGTGGCTGTTGACTGTACAGACTGTATGGATAATCAGGAATTTCACTCTTCCATTCAGAGAGTAAAAACCAGTGACATCCATCTGTCAAAGTATATGTCATTATTTTTCCTTGAGCATTTGGGGTCTGAACATGCCCCTGGGAAGCCAGTGGGATTGGAATCTTATTTTATAGTACTTAAAGGAAGGACATGATTCAATTTGGTTCCTGCATAATCATCTTAGTGTCTGTTTTTAGGTTGATCCTGAGGACTTGGGACTTTGTTCCCTCATTTTTTGTGCAGGGGGACACATGTACGAGGGTTGTTGGCAGTGACTGATATATCCTGGTGTTCCTGTTCTGTTTGCTGCAATCTAATTTGGTTCCAAACATTTCACAGCTGGGCTTTGCTGCCAGTGCCTTTTGTCTGTCCCCAGCCTTTCACCTCCCCTCACTCATCCTCAGCCACCTCAGTAGGATGCCCAGCAGTCACCAGCTGGGCTCTTCCTCACATCTCACCTGTAAATACTGGCAAAATGAGAAATAACATTGCAGCTTCTGCCTTTAATGAAGGAGGCCTTTAATGCTGAAAGCTGGCAATGGTGTTGGATCCTGTGAAGGTTACTGCTGTGGGCCTGAGCCCTGCACTGCTGCATCCAGGTGCTAACACTTGCCTGTTTGTGTCTGTACCAGCTGTGAGCTCAGCATCTGCTGAGGAACCTGGTTCTGCACCAGGGACATGCCCTGATCCTCCCCTCAGCCTGGGACACAGGACCTTCTGCTTGGATCCTGCTGCCTTGTAATGAAGATTTAAGTACCCAGAGGTAGGGAGTGAAAAGTCTGAGAGCACTGAGGATCCTGAAAATGGTAAAGTTTGTCCAGGTGGAACCACTGCCTGTGGAAGGGACAGTCTCTGGATACAAACTGGTTTGTGCTGGGGTGCCACCAGCTCCTGCTGCACACCAGGGGCCAAGCTGGGCAAACTGTCCTTCAGTTTCTGGAAAAAAAAACCTACTTTCTCAAACTGGTGTCCCCAGGACAGGGCCGAGTACTGACCTTGGAAGAAGGACACAACTCAGGAACCTGCCCTACCCCAGGCAGAAAAGGGAGTTCTGGTAAGCCTCATCCCTGTGGGACTTCTGAAGTCTAAGCAATACCTGGGTTGTGCTCAAAGAGCTCTAAGAATACAAACATAGGGTTAGTTATTGCATTTTTAATCTGTGGCAAGAATAATTTGCTAATCCAGGCAATTGGGGTTGTTTTAGTGATGCCCAAGGGATGGGAGCTGGTGGGGCAAGGCTGCAGGAAGGCTGTTCTCAGCCTCAATTAATGCAACCAAACAAATGATGTTACAGATGAACTCCATATTGTTTTCCTTTAGTGGTACCTAAATCATCATTTCACTTTTGGAGGGGAATGGATGTTTTTTATGATTACCTCAAAATCTACTTTGAAAACTTTGCCCTTTCAGCTAAAACAAACCCTTCTGCAGCTGTCCCCTCAGGTCCAAGAACCAGCCCCCTTGTGTTGTACAGCTGAGCTCTGATCTCATGTCACACCTTGTTTCTTCAGTAAATCTGCCAACAGTCTTTCCTTTGTACCCCAGAAACCACCCCTATCGTGTCACAAACAGCAGCCTGAAAACTTGTATGAAATGAGATTAAAAAGGTGCCCTGGCAGCAGGAGAAATGCTCAGATAGGCAAAAATAGGCTCTGCTTCTCACTCAGCTGCAAGGAAATCCTTGCTTGTTTATGTGCGTGTTAGAGCAGCTCAGAGCAATGCTGGTTCTGCTCTGAAGAAAGGAAGAGACTGAAGAGGGGGGATTTATTTGAGAATAAACATCCCTGGCAAGGCTGTGCTTTTAGCTCTTGAGTAAAATTGTTCTCTTTATCTGGATGGGTAAATATTTGTCTGCTCCTCTCCGTGATGGAGGGGATGGGGTCAGTGTGGGCTCTGCCCAGAGCAGTGAGCAGAGCTGGTGTGGCTCACTGGTGCTTTGGTGCATGCTCTGTGTGTTTCCCCTCCAAATCCTCACCTGTGCTGTTCTGGAGCACTGGGATGCTCTGGCCTGTGTTAGAGTGCTGAGGAGGGCTCCTCTTTTCCCCCAGCACCATTGTATCTGGTCAACTTTTCCGGACTCTTCCAGCTTGAGGATGATTTCATTGAAAGAAATTTCTCATTTGGGGAAATAGCACATCTCTTTGATCTCCAGGAGGCAGATTTCCTTGTCTTGCTCAATTAATGGCTCTAGCTGTTTGGTTCTGGTGGGTAGTGCTAAGTAAAAATCCTGGTCAAGTCTCTTCTGTCCCAGACTGAGGAATGCACAGTGCATATTTTTAACCCTTTGGGCAGGAATGTGCTGCTGTGAATGTCACACTTGCAGATAGATGAGGTTTTCAGCATCAGGGCTGCTGGTGGGAAAGCTGACTTTGTGTAGGGCTGCAACCAGAGGGAACCTGGCTGGGGACAGTGTAGCTGCTCCATGCAAAACAAACTGTGGCTCAAGGGTGGGATTTCATTCCTTATTTATTGCCAGACTTGCTGAGAGAAATTTTGTGTTCCTCCAGCACAACTCTGCATCCTGAAGCCATCAGCAACGCTGCCATGGGGGAGTTTCTCCATTTGTGGTGCGTGGATGGGAGCTCGTTTGCTCTCCCCAGCTCAGTGCTTTTCTTCCCATCTTGCCCTAAAACCCCAGCTTTGTCCCACCAGCCCAGGGGTTTTGTCCCAGCCCTGTAGAGGCCCAGGCTCCCTGAGATGGGGATCTCAGTAAATTTCTCAAGGCAGGAGGGCTGTGCTGGGGGATGCCACTGAGAGCCTGAGCACCTGTGGTGTGCAGCAGAGACGCTGGAAAGTAGAAAGTGAATGGTTTGTGTGGAAATAGAACTTGGTTTAGGTGCCAAACTTCTCTACTTTAGCAGGGCCCATTTTCAGTGGAGTTTGCTGAGCAAAGCAGTGCAAGGCATTTCTTTCTGGGACAGATCCTCCTACACAAGCCCATGCTTGGCTCAAGTCCCTCCCAGACGGAATTAACCTGGATTATGCCATGACCCTGTTGCTCTGAATGCAGCCTTCCGTGGGATGAAGGAAGGAAAGCAGCTCATCAGTCACTGCCTTGCTCCTTCCCTTCCTGAAGAAAAGCCATGTACACTCAGAGCTGCTGCTGGCAGAGCCCAGACCCTCCGTCAGTATCCACAAGCCATCAATCAAAGCATTCCCAAAAAATGGTGTAAATTCAAGAAAATATGAATTGCAACTCTTGAGGGTATAATACAGATCCTCTGTGCCGTAATTTTGCTGCTCTTTCTGTTTTCTAGGCCTGTTCTGTTGGTATTTCAGTCTCTCGTTGCACTTGGTGTTGAACCTCTGCCCCTGTATGTGCTCTGCTATGATTCCAGCATGATGTAAATGCACTCAGTACTGTGACAGCATGCGGCTGTTGCACTGTAAATATGTACCATGAAGAGAGAGGCTATTTTTTGCATGCTTTTGTACTGTAGAACTGATGAGAAAATGACAATAAATTCCACAGAGATGACCCTGGGTGTAAGTGCAGTTCCTAAGGCAGCACTGGCTGCTGGCTCTTGGTTGTTCTCTGCTGCTCCACCCTCTCTGTGCTGTAGCTGTGGCAGAGGGGCTTGGAGGGACTCCTTTCATCGCCCTTTCCATGCTGGGCTTTTCCTCCCTGAGAAGCTCAGAGGTCTCTTGTGCCCAGGTGACACATCCCCAGCTATTCCAGCCTCCTGCTGCAATAGGGCTGGTGAAATTGTCTTGCCTTCGTTCTATTTGTTTCCAAAGGAAAGTGCAATTTTCTTTGCAGAGGGGCTGGGGCTGGCCTGGGTTGGAGCTCACTGGGAAACCCCAGGAAATCCTAGGCTCAGCCAGTGCCATGGGGCAGGACTGGCTGAGCCTGCCCAGCTCCAGGCATCTTCCTCCAGAAGAGGCAGCCAGAGGCACCAAGCTCTTACATTACAGAAAAAAAAATTTAAAAGGTGAAGTCATCTGCCTCAGCTCTGACAATGATGTTGCAAGGCTGAGAGAGTTGGGGGTGTTCAGTCTGGAGAAGAGAAGGCTCCAGGGAGTCCTTAGTGCCCCTTCCAGTGCCTAAAGGGGCTTCAGTGGAGCTGGAGAGGGACTTTGGACATGGGTCTGGAGTGACAGGCCAAGGGGGAATGGCTTCCCACTGCCAGAGATGCTGGTGCCCTCTCCGGGTGGATTCATACCCCAGCATTTTGTCAGGGAGTGAATAAAATACCAAGGGCAGATAAATTGCTGGTGGTTTCCTGGGAATGCAGTGTCCTGGTGAGATCATGTCACTGCTACTATGGCACATCCAGCCCCAACATGGTCAGTGACATGTCCCAGGCCAGTAAATGCCCCTGGAGCTCATGGTCATTTAGGATCTCGCTGGGGACTCGATCTGGGGTTGGATCCAGCCAGGCTTGAAAGCTGCTCCCCCTAATTTTCTTGTAAGTGGGCTATGTATCAAAATGGATTTTTAGAGCAGTAAATTATAATTTAGTGCTTATTATAATATTCATTAAGAGCTGCTGTCTGCTGTAGTGTTACACCAAATACTAATTATTAGAAATTAAGGTGACAGGAGGGAATAATATTCTGAATTGTGTAAGTGGGAGTAGTAAGAGCCCAGGAGGGATAAGCAGACAAAGCAGCAGGAGAATTTCCTTTCTACAGGGAAATCAGAGGTAAGAGAATCCCCAGTGGAACAGCACTGGGAGGCACAGCTGCCTGGGGAGGGGGGTGTGGGCAGGGGACAAAATTTATCAGAGCTACAAAGACACCAAGCAGAGGGGTCATAGCTGTGGGACCATTGGCTTCAAAGTGTTCAGTTTTGGGGCATCACCACCTGGCAGGGTCCATCCAGTGGATTGACCTCCAAAGGCTCCATCTTGCTTCAATGTTATTTTTCTAGTTGGTTTGCTTAGTTTATTTATTTATTTTTATTCCTCTTCAAGCTGAAATTAAATTCCTACAATGATTCTGTAGCAACCTAGTCTAGTGAAAGGTGCCTCTGCTCATGGCAGGGAATAGATGACCTTCAAGGGACCCTTTAAGGTCCCTTTGTGGTTCCACCACAAACCCAACTGCAGCAGGGGTGAGATGGATGCAGGGCAGGATGAACAGCCAGGGAAGCAGCCAAAGCCATGCAGAGCTATGTGAGGGACATCGTTTTTCCAGTCCCCAGCAAAGAAAGATCATAAACTTCACCCTTTGTTTTTGTCCGTGCTGCTCCACACCAAGCACAGCTGTCTCCAAGGCTTCCCTCCAGCAGCACCTCTTTAATCACATTTCCTGTCTCCTATGGTTTAATTTGGGGGAAAAAAATAATTTCATATATGAAAGTGATTCCTTTGTTGCCAGACATTTCCAGGTTTTCCATTTTCTCCTCCTTGAGTAGGAAAATGCCATTTACCATGTTCTTTTCTAAAGCAATTTCCAGGGAGGTCCAGCAAGCACAGCCAGGAGCCATCAGCAGCCAAGTCCTGACCAAGTTTCTTTGCTTGAGTAAACCAATGTTTTGCCACTAATAGGAGCTGAATGCCCATTTTCCGTGCCCCATTTATTTTATTGCCAGGGCTGGGGTGCAGGGGAGGCAGCACCGGGGCAGCTCTCCGGAAATCCCACTGAGGACTCAAAGTGTTCACTCCCATCCCATTTTATGGTGTGTGATGTGCAAACACATTAGGGAAGAGCTGCGGCACTCACCAGATGGAATAACTCACAGTGCCTGGCTCTCTCTCTGTCCATCTCTTATTTTTTATTTGGAGTTTCTACAGGGTTGTTTCAGGATGGGCGATGCTCTTGCTCAGTTTGTGACAGACAAAATCCCAGTGGAAGAAAAATTTTTGCCACAACAGGAGTTTTTTCATTATTAAAATGAAAAAGTACCATTTTTCCCTGCCCTCTTGGTCCCTTCAGCCTTGCTGTGGGGTGAGAACAGGGATGGGAACCCTGAACCACCGTGGGATGGCAAAGGCAAGAGCTGACCCACCACCAGCTTGAGGTGAAGCAATTAAAGCGTGTGGCTGCCACCAGCATTTCCTGCCTGTAATTAACGCTTTTAATGAGGAGGCATATGGTAACCCCCTCCTCCTCCCGCCGGCATTTTGCCAGGTGTGGGTTTATTAACAGCTGCTAATTACACCATTATTCAGCATCTAAGTCAAGGAGGGCTGCACCATGTGCTCCAACTGCCTGTGAATGCTGCCAGAATTTTCTTAGTTTAAATTTTCTGTTTTCCCCTTATCCATGAAACTGAATCCCCGGAGGTGTGCAGGGCAAACCAGCAGCCCTGGGACACAGGGCCAGTACCTTCTCCACTTCACCTGACCCCTCTCCATGCACAGGGCCTGCAAATCTGCACGTCCTCACAGCATGAACATGCTTTTATTCCCAGGGGTGAGTTTTGCTGGAAGCCTGATAGTCCCAGGAGCTGTAGAAGGGCTCGAAGCCATTCTCCATCTGATGGAGTATCGAGTTGCCAGGGCATCCCCAGCCCCATGGATCCTCAGGGCTCCTGCATGTCCCGGACCAGGAAGGCATTATTCTGGTAGGAAAACCAGTGGCTTTGTTCCCCTCAGACCTCAGCTCTGCTGCTGGGGTGTTCATTGGACCAAGTGCTTTACAGCAAGGCTCTTTCTCCTGCAAAAGGCTCTCGGAAACGTTTTACCAACAGCTGGTTACAGTTTTTACATTGGGTATTAGGAAGTACCTTGCTCCCAGCCTGGGGCTCTGAATATTCCGGCTCCATGCAAGCATTGGGAGAAAATGAGCGCTAAAATCATCCATCTGGAAGCTCTCCCCCTCCTTAGCAAACCAGTCCCAGGCCCTGCTCCTGCAGCAGCCTGGTGCTACCCTGTCGGGACCTGTGCCATGGCCATGGACGCACTGGATCTGCCCCTGAGAGCGATGGGAGCCTGGGGAGGGTGGGACGGGACAAGGATGGATGGAGAGGCCACTGGGGATGGACTCAGGGTATATCAAGCTGCTCATGAGGATCTGAATCTCCAGAGACCCCACAAACACATGGATGTGATTTGGAGTCGGGAATGCCTCACCAATACCGTTGGATCCAGCAGCTGTGGATGTGGCACTTTGAGGACACTGGCGAGTGGTGGCCACGGCAGCGCTGGGGGAGCTACTGGACTTGACACTCAAGGGCTTTTCCAAGCCAAAGAATTATGTGATTCTGTGAGCTGCCACAGCTTGCTGCTTGAGAGCACTGCTCCTGCACCACTTTCTGGAGCATCAGGATATAATTTATAGTAAAATATTTACTTATGGTGACTGGAGTGCTGGGAGCATATGTGGCAGGATGGCATTTCCAGGAGCAGGTAGGAAGAGGTGATCACAGGAGGGCCTGAGGCTGGTGTGGGTTATATCCACACCAGGAGGGTGGGACAGTCAGTCTCGGGTTTAGTTGTGGACACATTTCCCTGGTTGGTGACACAGCAGCACATCAAAATGTGAGCCAGGGTCAGGACAACCATCACACTCAGCATTCCCCAGTCACCCACCACTCCAGCTGGGAAGGATGCACTGGGGAGAACCCTGGCCTGGTGGTAAAATTGTCTCTGGCTGGGAGAGGAGAAATGTGTGAAAATGGGAATAATTCCTTTCTAAAGGAAAATACAGCTTTGGGGTATGTAAACTCGGTATGGTCTAGCTTTTTGTAAATCTGTGTGTGATGACTCCTGGCATGGAACACCCAGGAAAAGTGTCTCCTGTTTACTAAGGATAGAACAACTGATTAATCTGGGGAGACACGATAATTCCTGGTGTCCCGGAAAGTTACACTGAGTTGGAAAACAGACCAACCTCCTGCAGAGCCGAGCCCTGGGCCGGGCTGCTGGTGCCCTCTGCTGCCAAGTGGTACTTTTCACATGTTATTCTTGAGATTCAAGGAAGAATTCCAAACTGTGTTTTATGTTTTCAATACACTTTTTTATTGCAGACACCTCTAAATGATTCACAGGGTTAATGACTTTTAAACTTCTATGCTAGTAAAGTAGAAATTAATATTGATATTTAATGATAGGACTAAACAGGAGATAAAAAACTGCAGTGGAACGATACAGGGACTATCAGGGATTTTTAATTAAGTACAGAGGGAATAAGCCTAATTAAGACACAAGAGCTTATCAGTCTCCATAACATTTTTACAGGAAAATCTGATTAAACATTAATAAAAGGGAACTTTGCTATTTAGTAGAAAAAGGACACTGTGGCTCAACTACTGGGAGCCCCCAAAAAAAAAACCCAAACAAATATATACATATAAAGCAACATAAGGTGAAGTAGGACAGTGATGGTGTTACTAATTTCCCCCAGGGACTTCTGCTCTGTGGAGCAGCAGCACTGTGCTGAGAGAAACACAAGCACAGGTGGAGTGGTGAGGAACCCTGAGATTCCAGAAACTGGGCTGAAATTTTGTTTCATGCCAACAGATCTCATCAGAACCTTATCAACAGCACCAGTGCCATCCTTCCCCCTGCACTTCCTCCTTCCTGGCTTTCCAAACAGTGAAAGGCACAGTAACCAGCGCCAGGCAGCTCCTTGGCAAAGTCACCAAGTCCTCACTGACCCCTGCACCGGGCTCAGGCTGAAAACCACCGACACATTCCTACAAGTCTTAACGAGGCTTTGTTTTAATTAGCCTTAAAACGGGCAAGTGCTACATGGTGTTCAAAGGTAACATTCAGTGGCCAGAAACTTTTAAACCCCGGTGATCCAACCCAAAACGTAAGAAGTTGACAATCTGAGTTACATTTTACAGCCTTTTGTCCCCCTCCTGCCCTAGAGGCGCAAACTGGCACAGTTCATCAGCTTTTAGTCCAGATCCTGGCAGTATCAGCGCAGTAAGGGAAAGATAAGCCCCTGTAATTTTAAGCAAGCTCTCTGTATGACTTCGGTTGCCTTTTCAGAACTTCCACTACATTAACTGGTCATGCTGCTTCATTTTTTTGCTCTTTTCCTCAACATCTTTCAGCACATCCTGCAATTTCTTAGAGCTCTGTGTCAGGAGGGCAAAGCTTTCCTTGAAGTTGCCGGCCCCGTGCTCCCTGCAGATGTTCTCGAGAACATCAAAGCATTGCAAAATCTTCTCCAGCTCGGCCTTGACAGCCTTCTGCTCCTCCAGCTCTGCTCGCAGCGCCTGCTCCGCGGCCGCCTCTGCCCTGCACTGCTGCTGCAGCTGCTGCAGCTCATCCTGCAGTGCCTGGAATTCCTCCTTGCTGTAGGGATACTGTTCCTGCACCCTGTCCTCGGGCAGCAGCACGTTCTTAGGGATGTTCAGCACCAGCTGCAGCAGCACTTCTTCCATTTTAGCGAAGAGTTTATCGAAGTGCTCCTTCATGAAGAGCAGGAATTTCTCGGTGCATTTCCGGATCTGGGAAGGGCTGATTTTGCAGTCGGGAATGCCGTCCAGCTTCTTCAGCATTACGCCCTCCACCACCAGCATCATTTCGAAGAGGTAGTCCTGGAAGGCGATGTAGACGCGCAGCATGCACGTCTGGGGCGTGAACCCGAAGAACTGCGTCTCGTAGGCCATGGGATCCACCGACATGGCGGCGGGGCGGCCGGGCCGCGAGGGGAAGCCAGGTCTCACAGGGCTCCCCGGCGTTACCCGAGGCAGCGGGGCCGCTCCTCCCGCTCGGGTTCGGGGGCCGAGCGCGGGGCCC
>VZTN01022780.1:1603084-1626972 GCA_013400515.1 Erpornis zantholeuca | reverse complement strand
GGCCGCGGAGGCAGGCGGGCGGGCCGGGGCGGGGCGGGGCCGCCAAGATGGCGTACCAGACGTTCCGTCAGGAGTACCTGCAGGTGCCGCCCGTGACCCGGGCCTACACCACCGCCTGCGTCCTCACCACCGCCGCCGTGGTCAGTGCGCGGCCACGGAAGGGAGGTCGTAAGGGGAATTGGGAGGGGGTGGGCGCGGGGTAACCGTGTGAGGGGAGACCTCAGGCACCGCCCCCGCCCGGAGCCGGGTCTGGATACCCGAGGATCCCCTGAGCGAGGGGATCCCCGGAACAGGCCCCGGAGAGGTGCAAAGTACTAATAAATAACAACAACGTGAGAGAGTTGTTGTATCGAGGCTCCGACTTGCCAGAAAACTCATAGTGCTGATTGAGGACTTGCTCAAGGCTCTTTTTGGCACACAGGAATGGGTTGCTGGTTTGGGTGTGTATTTTTTTTTTTCCCTTGTGTTGATCCTTTCAAAATGTTCTTTTCTTTTTCAGCAATTAGAACTTATCACGCCGTTCCAACTGTATTTCAACCCTGAGTTAATTTTTAAGCACTTTCAAGTAAGTGTGTTTTGAAGCACGGGAGGTTTTAAACTGTGCTGTAGAGTTTGTCTTTGTCTTCTCAAAACTGTACTTTTTGTATTAGAAATACAGTTTTTTAAAGCTATTGAAGCCAGAGTGCAGACTGCTGTACCTTAAAGTAGGTCTTAGTTTTGTTTTCTGTAAAGGAGATTTCAGTTTCACTGTTACTTCCTTACCATTTTAGACAATAAAAATAAGATGTCATGTTTAAAGTCTTTGTATTTGTCTTATTTCCAGATATGGAGGTTAATCACAAACTACTTATTCTTTGGACCTGTTGGCTTTAATTTTTTATTTAACATGATCTTTTTGTATCCTTCACCAAGTTGTGTTGGTTGCCTTGGCGAGCAGAGCTCCAGAGTGCAGAAATGTTGCTGTACTGGCACACAGGAAAGGTTCAGTTCCTGGGAATTCGGCAGTGCCAACCTCACTGGTGTCATGAGTGGCTTTCAAGGGAGTCTCCTTGTGAAGTGGTCAAGAATTTTGCCAGTTAACTTTTGTGGTGTCAAGAATTTGTACAAGCCTGATCCTTCAGGTTGGTGCTGACCTGGTGTAGATAAAATTCCAGGTAACTTTTTTGCCTTGTGGGTCACCCTCTCTGCTGCAATATCCTGAAAGAGCCAAGTGATGCAGTAAATTGATAAAAAACTTTTAAGCTGATGTAGAATTGAATCGTTTTCTGCTTGGATGTGTCTTTGAACTCCTTTGCAATGGAATTTTCCTGACCTGTGGCCTCAGATACCGGTACTGCCGCATGCTCGAGGAAGGCTCTTTCCGGGGTCGGACGGCAGATTTTGTATTTATGTTCCTTTTTGGAGGACTTTTAATGACTGTATCCTTTCTGTTGTAATTCCAGGCTTCTCTAGTAAAGCTAAAGGTGTGTGAATGAGAACAGAAAGTGTGTTGTTACAGTTACCTTAATACAGTTTGTTGCGCCAGGAGTACCGATGTTTGTTAGGGTGGTTTTGAATACTTTTGGGTTATTGCTGGTTTTTCAGGGTTTTTTCTGCTTGATCATGGAAATGAGGTTATCAGGGGACTGTTCAAGTTCAGAATCATGCTCAGGTTGTCTATGAAGAATTAATTTATACTTTAATGAGATTATTCATGCTGCAGGTACCCCGAATCCTGCTGTCGCTGTTGGATTTGATGGACACTAGTTTGATGTACTCGCACCTGGGGGAGTAGAGTTACCAGCTGTGTGGAAAGCATGGAATTACAAATGAAGCTCTGAAATTCTTGACCTCAAAAGTGTTTCCTTAATGACCCATGCCAGCTTTTTGGGCTGTTTGTGAACTTGGTGTTCCTGGGCCAGGCATTCACCATCATGCTGGTGTACGTCTGGAGCCGCAGGAATCCCTACGTCCGCATGAACTTCTTCGGTCTCCTCATCTTCCAAGCCCCATTTCTACCCTGGGTATTGATGGGCTTTTCACTGCTTTTGGGGAACTCCATCATTGTGGATCTCCTGGGTGAGCAATGGCAACAATCATGAGGACCTGTTCCTTCTCATGTTTTACATGAAACAGAAAATGTTGGCAAATCTAAGGGCTAAGTGCCTTAATGCTTGGTGTTAGTTCTTCTGGTGTATTTATACCAGGCTTGTCTGATTTCCAGCCATTGTAGCGTGTTTTGTGCTGTGATGAAGATGGAAAGAGCTTCTGATGTTTTGGCTTTTTATTGCTTGGAATCAGCCCTGATACATCATCTACTGAAATAGTAGCATCAGTAGCTAGCAATAGTAGCATCAGTCAACTGAAATAAAATAGTTTATATTATTATTTTATCAACTCTAATAGAGCCAACACATCAGTATTTTTAATAATGACAAGGGGTTTTCCCTGTATTAATGTATTGTTAAGCTTTTTATCTGCTGTTAGCTTTCTTCCTTAGGTTTTGTATTTCTGTTTCATCATATTTTCTGTGAGAGTTGTAAAGGAGAAGTATTGAAAAATCACCATTTGGCTTTTGTTTCTATACCAGGCATTGCTGTTGGGCATATATATTTTTTCTTAGAGGATGTCTTTCCCAATCAGCCTGGTGGTAGGAGGCTCCTGAGAACACCGTCTGTCCTGTGAGTATTGGTGTCTGCTTTGGAAAAGACCCTGGAAAGAGTGTTTGTTTGGAAAACTCTTCTCAGTCCAGTCACATCAGCTTCTGGTGAATTGGGCAGAGACAGAATTGGGGGGTGCCTGTTCTTGTTTTTTTGTTGGCAAACAAGGAGCTGGCATTTGTGTAAGTGGGAACCAACTTAACTGGGAGAAGAGCTAAAGGATTTTTACATTTGGTTTCTCTGATAACACTTGTCAGGCTTTGCTGACAGCTTTTTTTGGTGGCACCAAAGCTGTGTCCCCTACTGGGTGTGAACAGTGGCTGAGGTATAACATATAAGAGGTCTAATGTTTGGTTTTTTTCTGTAAGTTATCCTCCCTTCACAGTTTTGGAAAAAAAGCCTTTCAGTGTTTATAGTATTGAGTGGTGCTGCTCACACTTAGTTCCCTCTTGTGTGAAGGCTCTAATCCCCCGTGGTGCTCTCCTAAAACAGCTCTGATGGTTTTTCATAGAGTCAGACTGTCCTAAAGATGTCTGTCATAGAATATTTATCTCATAAATAGCAGAAGATGAACCTCATCAGTCTTGATTTGGGGTCTCCTTCCTGGTTGCTCCAAACTGGAGAGCAAGACTTGGGCATAAACCCCACTCCCTGGGCAAGCTGTTGTTGAGGGAGGACACTGTTCCACGTGCAGCATGTGAGCAGTCTTGATCTTGTTGTGAAACGTGTATTTTACAGGAGACCATCCTTTGTGTTTTCCAGGAAAGCAGTGTTTGACACACCGGAGGAGGACCCAAACTACAACCCCTTGCCAGAGGAGCGGCCGGGGGGATTTGCGTGGGGAGAGGGGCAGCGCCTCGGGGGATAATCAGGGCCTGTGCCAAATCCCAGCCACCCCTGGGAGAGACTGGCCTGGATCCAGTCCCACGTGGGGACTCTCCTTCCCCAACGCAGAGAGGACTCTTTGACAGCTCTATGGTTTGGAATACAAGCACTTTATGACATGTCAGTCTCACCCGAGACACTTCCAGCGTCTTTCCCAATCAGGGAATTCATTGTGCTGGACATAATCTAGATCCAGTGGAGCCAAAAATTTAAAACTGGAAACGAATTCCTGTTAACTTCCGTTAACAAGGCCACACTTGTTTAAAGTGATTTCTAAAGCATTTTTTTCAAGTTATTTGATACCTGAAATTATGGGAAACTTTACAGGGGACAAACCCAACTTTCTGGGCTTTAACTAATTTTTTTATTCTTGGATAAAACAACTGCAAGATGATTGAAAGGCTATGTCACTATTTCAATGGCAAAAGGTTTTTTGATCTGAGGTGCTGCTGTCTCCAGACGTCTTTGAATTGCAAGGAATACAACATGCAGCATAATGCAGCTTTTCACTCTGCCAGTTGGAATGTTCTGCAGGCTGAGGCTACATTTTGGTGGTTTTTTTCCCCCAAAGACTGTGTGTTCAGGTGCCCAGTTTTGAGACTGGTGGTTAAGTATGTGTGCCTGCAAAATCCACCCCTATGTGCCCTCTGCTGTTACTGAATGACCTGCAGCACTAGGGAAGGAAATTTGTCTGGAGTCAGGACTCACATGATGATGAGTTGAATAAAATGTCTTGTGGATCCTTTTTGGTTAATCCTCTGTATAGTCCTGTAGTCTTGAGGCAGCTGGTGAAAAAGCAGAAGCTGGAAAAAGCAAGTCTTTGAAGAGACAGGGATAACTGAAGCTTTTTTCACAAATGTCTCAGAACTGCAGGACACAGGATTGTCTGTCTGCTCAGGATGTGACATCCGAGGTCTGTGGATGAAATTTTCTGGGGGAGGCCTGTGTCCAACGCAGGCCAGTGACACTGAGTGGGATTTATCTTAAAGCTACATTGATTATAAATGTCTCTGAGGGGGCACGTAGGAATTTGGAGCTCAATTCAGCTCATGATGCTCATTTGTTTTTACATTGCCATGGAAAGTACTAGGTAGGTTTTTATTGATTATATCATAATAGATAGGGTTAAAGCTGCATCTTCATTCTAAGTTTTAGAGAATGGGCTCACCCATGACATGTGATTATCTCATTTAGTCTCAGATTTTGTTTTTAAAAACTGGCTACAGGTTTTAATTTTTTTATTTTATAGTCCTGGAGAGGAATGTGTGGGGATCTCAGGGGAAATGCTTTGTCCACAAGCACTGTGTTAGATTCTGATAAACAAAATGTGTGAGGTAATTTGTATCTACATTTTTATCTGTTGAAGGATAAAAACTTGGGAGCTTTTGGGGGTTTTACAGGTTTTTTGGTCTGGTTTTGGGAGCAGTTTTAATTGTTTCTAGAAGAGACTTTTAGTGCTCATAAAGAGCAAGAATGAAAGTGTTTTGGACAATATTGTTTCAGCATAGGTTATGAGGCAGGAATTAGATCGAAACCTTAAGGGTTTTTTAGTTCAGTGTTTGAGAACCCCTCTGTAGTTTATTAGGACAAGTCATGAATGCGAACATGGCCCAGACCTGCCTGCAGCCGGCTCTCTGCCGTTCTTGGCTGGGTTTGGCTGCCGTTTGGGGTCCGGGATTTTTCCGAGGTTCTCAGGCCCCGTAGCAGGGAGCCCTGCAAATGGCGGCGGGGTCGAGACTACAACTCCCAGGAGGCTCCGCGCAGTGCCCGCGCGGTGACGTAAGCACTGCGCCACGGAGACTCTGGAGCGCGGCCCCGACGGGCCGGGTCNCAGCGCCGCTCCCTGCCCATCTCCGGAGCCCGTGGCCCGCTGCTGGCCCGGCTCCGCCGCCTCGACAGCGCCGTCCTCATCGGTGAGTGCCGGGCCGGGCCGTGTCCCACGGAGTGCCGTGGGCTGGGAAGAGCTGCCCAGAAACGGCTTGGGTGTAAATCTGAAATGTGGTGAACTAGCAATAAGGATTTTTGTGCTTTGGCTGGTTAAGGCAGCTGGGGATTTCGTTTTTATGGAGAAGGCAAAAGTATTTCCCTCTCCTTTCACTGTCTGCTTGGAGTTCAGTCAAAGCCAGATGGCAAAACTCTCCTCTTCAAAAGAGTCTCTTCAGTTACATTTTCAGGGTGTTTCACTGATTTTATTATGCTTTCTCTGAGTCCAAACTAATAACCTTTTTGTCAGACTTCCAGGAGCTGAAGATCTACAACTTCCCACCTGGTAGTCTAAAGACTTAGCGTTTATTGGAATTAAATTAAAAATGCTTTGCATCTCACTCCTACTAATGTCACACCACAGACACTTCACCTCCAGAGAGGCTGGAATATGTTTCTAAACCAGAGTGTGGCTGGAGAGCACCTGGGTGGAGGGAACTCTGCAGAGTGGCCCAGCAGCAAGAGGAGGGTGCTGGGTTTTGTCTCTGACCTGCCACTGCTTTATAGCGAGAATTTTTTCTCCCTGTCCTCAGCTTTCCAATCCTGAAATAAGGTTAAAAGTTAACATGAAAAAGCAGGTTTGACAATGCTGTAGGAGGTGGAGGGGAAAAACCCTATTCCCTTGGTGTTCCTTAGGAGAAACGGGCTCAGGGAAGACCACTCAGCTCCCTCAGTACCTGTACGAAGCAGGAATTGGGCACCCCGGTGTCATTGCTGTGACCCAGCCCCGCAGGGTGGCAGCTGTCACCCTGGCTGCCAGAGTCGCCGAGGAGAAGAGGACGGAGCTGGGGAGGCTGGTAGGTTGATGAGGTTAATTTTGGTTTAGTGCTGCAGTGGGGATGGGGCCCTCTCAGGCTTTAGTGTGTAGGATAATAACCAACCACAGATAGTTTTAATTTCATAATTAGTTTTGGGTGCCACAATCTACAAGGATGTAAAGCTGTTAGAGAGTGCTCAAAGGAGTGACACAAAGATGGTAAATGGTCAGGAGGGGCCACATAATAGACATGGCTGAGATCGCTTGGTCTGTTCAGCTGGAGAAGTGGGGAATTTGGTCAAACCTCACCAAGGTCTGCAGCTTCCTCCTGAGGGACAGCTCCAGTTTCTGCTCTCTGTGACCAGGGACAGGACCTGAGGAAATGGCTGGAGCTGTGTCAGGGGAGGTCTAGGTTGGATATCAGGGAAAGGTTCTTCCCCAGAGGGTGCTGGGCACTGCCCAGACTCCCCAGGGAATGGGCACAGCCCTGAGGCTGCCAGAGCTCCCGGAGCGTTTGGACAGCACTGCCAGGCACAGGGTGGGATTGTTGGGGTATCTGTGCAGGNCTTCCCACCTGGTAGTCTAAAGACTTAGCGTTTATTGGAATTAAATTAAAAATGCTTTGCATCTCACTCCTACTAATGTCACACCACAGACACTTCACCTCCAGAGAGGCTGGAATATGTTTCTAAACCAGAGTGTGGCTGGAGAGCACCTGGGTGGAGGGAACTCTGCAGAGTGGCCCAGCAGCAAGAGGAGGGTGCTGGGTTTTGTCTCTGACCTGCCACTGCTTTATAGCGAGAATTTTTTCTCCCTGTCCTCAGCTTTCCAATCCTGAAATAAGGTTAAAAGTTAACATGAAAAAGCAGGTTTGACAATGCTGTAGGAGGTGGAGGGGAAAAACCCTATTCCCTTGGTGTTCCTTAGGAGAAACGGGCTCAGGGAAGACCACTCAGCTCCCTCAGTACCTGTACGAAGCAGGAATTGGGCACCCCGGTGTCATTGCTGTGACCCAGCCCCGCAGGGTGGCAGCTGTCACCCTGGCTGCCAGAGTCGCCGAGGAGAAGAGGACGGAGCTGGGGAGGCTGGTAGGTTGATGAGGTTAATTTTGGTTTAGTGCTGCAGTGGGGATGGGGCCCTCTCAGGCTTTAGTGTGTAGGATAATAACCAACCACAGATAGTTTTAATTTCATAATTAGTTTTGGGTGCCACAATCTACAAGGATGTAAAGCTGTTAGAGAGTGCTCAAAGGAGTGACACAAAGATGGTAAATGGTCAGGAGGGGCCACATAATAGACATGGCTGAGATCGCTTGGTCTGTTCAGCTGGAGAAGTGGGGAATTTGGTCAAACCTCACCAAGGTCTGCAGCTTCCTCCTGAGGGACAGCTCCAGTTTCTGCTCTCTGTGACCAGGGACAGGACCTGAGGAAATGGCTGGAGCTGTGTCAGGGGAGGTCTAGGTTGGATATCAGGGAAAGGTTCTTCCCCAGAGGGTGCTGGGCACTGCCCAGACTCCCCAGGGAATGGGCACAGCCCTGAGGCTGCCAGAGCTCCCGGAGCGTTTGGACAGCACTGCCAGGCACAGGGTGGGATTGTTGGGGTATCTGTGCAGGGCCAGGAGTGGAACTTGATGATCCCTGTGGGTTCCTTACAGCTCAGGATATTCAGTGATTCTGTAATTAGATGAATAGAGAAAAATGGTTCTACCTGCCCTGTGAAAGGGCAGGCATGGTCTGTCTCTGTGGTATTGTACTTCTTGATTATTATCTGAGTTCTTCCATTAGAAAAAACACTGATTCATTAATAAAATAAGAAATATTGTGCTCTCTTTCGTTGCTCCCTATAGTGACTTCCAGAAGTCACTGTCAAGGAGAGCAGAGTGCTGAATCTCTGCAGGTCTGTGGGAGAAAAGCAGAGAAGAAAGGCTTCCCCTGCATTAAATCTTTGGGGAGTGTGGAATTGTTTCTAGCAGGGGGAGGAAGGAAAGGAAACTTCGGGGGTATTTGTGATGAACTTCTAGTTAGGAAGAAGCCAGCTAGAGATGTTGAAAGTATCTTTTGGGTGGCTTGTTAGATTTGGAAGATGAACTGCTCACAGACAGCAGATAAACTGTTCTGCTTTCCTGAGCTTCTGGGCACTTCTGTTTGGCTCTGTTTGATGCAGTAACCAGGGGCTTTGTACTCCTTCCTTGTGGCACGATGGCAGTGAGAAATGCCAGTCTTTGTGCCTGTAATCCCTGTGTGATCCCTTCCCCAGGTTGGCTACACCGTGCGCTTCGATGATTGCTCGTGTGCCGAGACCAGGATCCGGTTCCTGACGGATGGGATGCTGCTCCGTGAGGCCATTGGGGACCCTCTGCTGCACAAGTACAGTGTGGTCATCCTGGATGAGGCCCACGAGAGGACCATCCACACTGATGTGCTCTTTGGAGTGGTCAAAGCTGCACAAAAGAAGCGAAAGGAACGGGGCCTGCGGCCACTGAAAGTGTGTTCATCCGGGACAGCAGTGAAGGGCGGGATGGGGCTGGGCTCTGAATGCTCTCAGCATCTCCTGGGGCCTTTCAGAGTGTTTGGAATTTTCAGCCTTGACCATTTTTCTGTTCCTAAAAATGTCCCTTTAAATCTAAATAGTTAAGAGTGTCCAACTTATGATGTGGGGGCCTGATATGACCCCTCTGAACAAGGTATCTGATCACCTGCATGATACCTTATCTGGTTACCTCAGTGATACCTTTTTTCCACAAAAGCCCCTTGGGTGTGAGCTCTAGACTAGACAAGTGCTGGGGAGGTTTTGGCACTGCTGCTTAGAGCATTCCGGGTGCAGGAGCTCTGGCTGGTGGGACAGCTGTGGGACATGCTCATTTCCAGGAAGGGCACTGCACATGGGATGGGTGGACATGTCAGGAATTTGTGTGAAAGCACATTGGCTTTGCTGGAGGGGCCTGTCAGGGTCCTTGCACGGTCTCATTCCACCACACCAACATTTCTGCTTGTTAAAAAGCTGATGACTTTAACAGGGGGAAATCACTCTCTTCTGTCCCAAACTCAGTGAGCTGTTCTGAGTGTGGTTTTCAGGATCCAGAAGCTGACTTTTGGCTGCTCCTGACTTGTCAGCGTCCATCTGGGTGGAAGCTGCAGTGCTGACCCCTCCTGTGCTCCCTTTGAAGGTGATCATCATGTCAGCCACGATGGATGTTGACCTGTTCTCCCAGTATTTCCATGGAGCTCCTGTCATCTACCTGGAAGGCCGGCAGCATCCCATTGAGATCTTCTACACCAAGGAGCGGCAGAGTGATTACCTGCAGGCAGCACTGGTGTCCATCTTCCAAATCCACCAGGTATGGGGGTCTGGCCAGGTCCCACCAGGCCTGGGGTCAGGGATTGGTGTTTCATGCCTGGATGTTTGACTGCCGAACACCTGGATTGTTGTGTTGTTTCATTAAATTGCATTTAGTGCTTTGAAGTTGCTGCTGCTGTTGAGATTTGAGTCCTGTACACCCAGGCTGGAGCTGAAAGGAGACTGCTAAGCAAAGCTCTGTGATGTCAACTCATCTATAAAACTTGAATGTTCCCCTCACTTGAGTTTTCTGTGCCTGAGTGCTTGCTGGCTCTCTCTGCCTGTTTGGGACAGTTACTTGAGGAGGCAGCAATTCCTCCATCCTTTTAACATTCAGTCCCTCAAAATGTGATTTACTCTTTGGCTCTGGTGAATCCATTGGGAGTTCTGGCTGTTGCATACCTTGCACCACATGTGTGTCTTTTCTTCTTTGTTGCCTGCATCACTGACTTGGTGCCAGAGCCACATCTCATTACCATCTCAGTTCTCCTTTCCTATCCCAACCTTCCTAACTTGCTTTTTCCTCTGGCTCCAGGAAGCTCCTGCATGCCAGGACATCCTGGTGTTCCTGACTGGTCAGGAAGAAATTGAAGCAATGACCAAAACCTGTCGAGATGTTGCCCAGCATCTCCCCGAGGGCTGCCCACGGATGACAGTGCTGCCTCTTTATGCTTCTCTGCCCCACTCCCAACAACTCCGTGCTTTTAAACCTACCCCTGAGGTGAGGGAATGGGATGGGTGAACAAGAGCAGTTTGTTTACTTCCATGAGTCTTTGGAATGTGGAATTTAAGGAGCTAAAGCAGCCTGTACTGATAGTAAGCAATAGTCTCTGTTGGCTTTAGGCTGAGTGGATCCAGTGTGATAAAGACACTGCAACTGTGATGGTTTTAACAGATGCATCCAGTAAGTCATGGGAGATCATAAAAGAAAGACTAGAGGGAGTGAAAAAGGCACAGGAATTCAAATTTTCCCCATTTCATAGGAATTTTTTGTCCATATCACAAAAAATCTACAGCAGCTAATGGGGGAAATACTAAGAAAGCTGAAAACCTGGAAATGTTTGTCAGGGCCATAAGAAAAGGAATTTGTGCTGCCTCAGGTTCTTTTGTACCTACTCAGCAGATAAATAAGAACACAAATGTTGTGCCAGAAATGAAACCAAAATTGTTGAAAGATATATTGAGAACAGCTCTTCTGGTGGTGTATTTTGTTGCAGCTGCAGGCACATGTTTTAGAAGCTGATTAGAAACTGGAGGTTACCTTAGTTTCTGAGAGTGGGCATAGCAAGCACAGTGTGTGCTCATGATGTGGGGCAGGGCTTGGCCCACTCTGGCCAAAAGCAGCAGAATTTCTGTGTTGCAGCTGCTCTGAGGTAGCCTTGGCCTGGGTTTGATTTGTCCTTCCTCCCAGGGCTGTCGCAAAGTGATCCTCTCCACCAACATCGCAGAAACCTCCATCACCATTGCAGGGATAAAATTTGTTGTGGACACAGGCATGGTCAAGGCCAAGAAGTACAGCCCTGGTAAGGAATTCTGATGGGGAACAGGGCCAAGATTGGGTTTGTGTTTGTAGAAGTTACTGGAGGTCCTAAGCCCCAGTTAAAGTGGATTTTAGACACCCTTTGTGCTGTTTAATGCCCCAAATTTTGGGTGTGGGGTTCGGTGGTGGGGTTTTGGGTTTTTTTGAGCATCAGCCATGAGGGGGTAAAAAAATCTATCAAATGTGAATTTTCTCTTCATGGACACAGATTGGGATAGGTCAGTGTGCTTCAGGGTGCTGAACCAAGTGAGCTCTGAGCAGTATTTAAATGGCAAGCCCTGGGAATTCTTACTGTTAATACTCCATTTTCCAAAGTGGTACCTAACACAGGCACTGACTGAGGTGATGCTTTTCCATGCCCAGACACTGGCCTGGAAGTGCTGGCAGT
This sequence comes from Erpornis zantholeuca, assembly GCA_013400515.1. Classification (NCBI taxonomy): domain Eukaryota; kingdom Metazoa; phylum Chordata; class Aves; order Passeriformes; family Timaliidae; genus Erpornis; species Erpornis zantholeuca. The sequence continues at coordinate 1,615,444 of VZTN01022780.1, read as the reverse complement.
GCAGCAGGTGTCCAAGGCCCAGGCTTGGCAGCGCACGGGGAGAGCAGGGAGGCAGGAGAGTGGGATCTGCTACCGGCTCTACACAGAGGAGGACTTTGAGAAGTTTGATGAAATGACAACACCTGAGATACAGAGGTGAGGACAGATCCATCACACTGCTTGCCACACACCTCTTGGACTGCTGGAGCTATGGGAAGAGCTGATCATCAAAACTGGATCTAGGGGCTGATGGAGTGAGTTAAGAAAAATGGAAGTGTGGGGACTAAAGAGAAAAACTGGGAAACATTTGCTCAGAGTGGACAGTTGGGCACTGAGTCTCCAAACACATAAGGCAGTAGTTCTCCTGACTGTCCTCCAGATCTTGGACTTGCCTCTTCCTGGTTTAGGAAGTAAGGCTTCAGCAGCAGCATCAGACTAGTCTCTGTCAAGCTGCAGCACAGGCCTGAGACTCTTATGTCAGCTTCTATGAAAAAAAAAATTAAATAAGAGAACTATGACAGTTGTTTTTTCTGCCTATGCAGGTGTAACCTGGCCAGCGTGGTGCTTCAGCTCCTGGCCTTGAAAATTCCCAACGTGCTCACCTTTGACTTCATGTCCAAACCATCTCCTGGTAAGTGGTTACAAAGGCAGCCTTGGGGGAAAAAAGCAGGGAGCAGTCTTGAGTCATAAAGTACATGAAGGTATGCCCTGACTGCCAAGGGAAGCCAGAGTAAATTGGGAAAGGTTCTTGTTCTCCTGGATTGAGGAGGATAAGCCACATTTTGGGACCCTGATTTGTCTAAATGGAAAATGCTTGTCCCTCTGGCCAGGGGAGGGAGGCAGTGATGGAACCAGCTGATCCTTCACATCCCTCAGTGGGGGGCAGGAGGCCTCACAGACCAATGCCCTTGTTTTGACAGATGCTATTCAAGCAGCAATTGATCAATTGGACCTGCTGGGAGCTGTGACACAAAAGGAAGGTCAGCTTGTTCTGACCCCCCTGGGAAGGAAAATGGCAGCCTTTCCACTGGATCCAAAGTTCTCCAAGGTAAAAACTGCAGAAAAATTAACTTTTTTAATCTCATGTACTCATCTCTAAACCATTGGTGTTTCTCTTTCAAACTCCTGAAACAAGGTGTGAAATTTGGGGTGTTTGCAGCTGTACTGGTATGTTTGCTGTGCATTAGTGTACATAATTTACAGCCCTTGTGCTGGATCACTTGTCATTGGTTGTTTAATTCAGGGAAGTTCTTTAAAGAGATTTTCTTTTCTCTGGCATCTCTGAAGATGAACAAGGCAGATTTCCTTGCAATTCTTAGGATTGTTTAGCAGGTCCATGATGTCTCTGTTGCTGTAGTTGGTGTCAGACACTGTGTTTGTACTGGTTATGCACTGGTCAGTCTCAGGAAGGAGCCTGGCAGTTGCTGTTAAAAGTGCTTGGTGAGCCCATCAGAGCATTTACAGCTGTTCCTAGGCCCAGATGTTTATGAGATTGTCCTAAGCAATGCCTGGGCAAGTTCCTGGGCTGCCAAGCAGCAGAAAGGTCTGCCCAGCTGAAGTGGATTTGGTGGACCAAAGATGAGTTTTGTTGTGTCTGTGCAGGCCATCCTCGTGTCCCCCAAGTTCCACTGTGCAGAGGAGATCCTGACCATCGTGTCCCTGTTGTCGGTGGACAGTGTCCTGCACAACCCCCCTGCCCAGCGGGATGAGGTGCAGGCTGTCAGGAAGAAGTTTATTTCCAGTGAGGGAGATCATCTGACCCTGCTCAACGTGTACAGGGCCTACAAGAACGTCAACGGGCACAAGGTGGGATGATCTCAGGGTGCCAGGTCTGTCTGAGCTCGTGGGGTGAGGAGTTTTTAGCAGAGAGCAGAGTGACACCTGCAACTTCCACGGCTGGTGTCACCAGCATCCTCCAACTCAGAGAGAAAAGAGGACTCATCCTTTACACTGGGGAACTGGAGAAAGTTCAGGTAACAAAGGTTCCTACAGGAAGCGCTAGCAAAGCTGGTCATCAGAACTCTGTGGGGCCAGTTCTGTAATCATAGCCATGTCTCTTCCTTCCCTGGTTCCAGCTGGAAGCAGGAGGGAGTTGGGAGAGTGTTGAGACTTGATGGTAAATACCTGGACATGCTCTGTGACAGGATTCATTGGAAAAACACTGAGTATGTGTAAAAGCAGGTTTGAACCCCTGTGGGATAGCAAGTGCTGTTCTGCAGCACGTGGTGGCCTTGCAGAACAGCTCAGAGTGGGAAGAGAACCACCACATGCCATTTCTTAGCACTGTGGGAGGGAATCTAGACACAGAGGAGTAAAGAGGGTAGGAAACCAGGAATTGTTTTCAGATGACCAGGAAAGTGGTCAGCACCTTTTCTCTGAGGCAGATTGTCAGGAGGGTTCTGCTTTTCATGGTGTGCAAAGGCAGTCATGCTCCTGGAGTGAAGAAATATCCCCTTCTAACTTTTGGTGTTTGCTGCAGGGATGGTGCAGAGAGAACTTTATCAACGGCCGGAACATGAAGCTGATGGCTGAAGTCAGAGCTCAGCTCAGGGACATTTGTGTAAAGGTAACTTGCTGCCATATTCTATTTATCTGTTTCACCTGTTGGTATTTTCCTTTTTGTCCCCAAACTGATGTTACTGTGCACCAAGTCCCAGGAGTGAGAAAATGTAGGGTTTTCAGTCTCCTATTAAGTAGCTGGGTAAAATTCCTGATAGTGCAGTTGCATCCCAGAATCTTAAAGTTGCAGGGCTTAGTGGGTCAAGGAGAAATGGGAACCTCGGAGAAGGCTTCTCAGGGATAGGACAGGTTTTGCTAAGGGTTTTTCCTGCTCTAGTGCAGGTGGGACTGTGCTGTGTGTGCCACAGAGTGCTTCCAGCCTCAGCAGCCTGTGCTGGCTGGCTTCTTCATGGAGTCAGGCATTCAGTGTGGCAGCAGCTTCCCCTCAGTGCTGTTCCTGCTGGGCACAGCGTGGGAGCTGCTGCTGAACCCCTGGCAGTCTGTAGTGATATGGGAGCCATCCTCTGGGGTATCATTTGTGAATGCTGGTTGGCCTAAAACTCGCTTCCAGGAGAGTGACGATCCATTTTGTTGGCTCTTAGCCCGGGTTAGCCTAGCATCCACTCGAGCTGAATTCCCAGTGGTTCCCAGGCATTCTGACACAGGAAAACCCCCAGAATTCCCAAAGAGAGCCCTGTGAAATGGGGCTGTGTCCCCCCGAGGGTGCAGGCTGTGCTTACTCACTTGTGTCTCCCAGCTGTCGATGCCACTCGAGTCCTCACGCGGGGACACCGCGAGCGTCCGGCGCTGCCTGGCTCACAGCCTGTTCATGAACGCGGCCGAGCTGCGGCCCGACGGCACCTACGGCACCGTGGACTCGCACCAGGTGGTGGCCATCCACCCGTCCTCAGTGCTGTTCCAGTGCAAGCCGGCCTGCGTGGTGTACAACGGGCTGCTGCGCACCAACAAGTGCTACATGCGCGACCTGTGCGTGGTGGACTCCGAGTGGCTGCACGAGGCCGCGCCCGACTACTTCCGCAGGAAGCTCCGGACGGCCAAGAACTGATCGGCGGGTCAGGGAGTTCACCTTCACCTTAAAAGACTTACTTTTTAAATTTTTTTTTTAAAATGAATATATGTATAACCACGTTTTATATAGGCAGGATAATTTTAGTGTGCATAAGGAAGGGGACGGGTATTTATTGAGGTTGGATTTATATGTTTTTTACAAAATAAAGAAGTGATGGTGAAAATCCAAATCCTGTGTGTTGTTTTGTGAGGCAGAGAACAAATGAGCATGGGACAGTCCCAGACCAGTCCTGGTGTTTTCAGTTCTCATGGAAGAACTGTTAATTCGTGAACAATGTGTGTTCATTGTCAGCAATTTTGGCTTACAGGTAAGATGTGATGGTGGCACAGTGGATCTGTGTTTCTTGTGCAGAGTGCACTCTGCCATTTACATGTGCAGTGCTCAGAGCCCTGTGTGAAGTTGGGAGTTGAAATTCTGGTCCTCTGATGGAGTGGTATCAATCTGTTTGGGGTAGCAGAGATGCTCTCCTGCTCCAGCCTTGCAGTGAGCAGTAAATGGGCCTTCTGTGTTTCTCCTCAACAATGGGCACTAGTGCAGGCTTTTGGACAAAGGGAAGGGTTGCTGCCAGGAAACATTGCCTTAGTCGGTCTTTCCTCTAAAATACACATTGTTCAAGCTGCAAAAACGCCCCTAAACATTAATTTTTTCTTTTTCTGAGACCGCCACCCTCTGACCTGAACACTGGCAGTCCTAATTAGGAGTGGGATGATGTCTGGGATAAAACCTGTGCCTGTCTCCCACATTTCTAAAGCTCCCTTTGTGTCTTCACCCGCGAAGGGGCCTGCACCGGTGCTCTATCCGTGCAATCCCTGCCCATTCCATTGTCGGGGATCCCAGGAACTAGGCAGCCCGTCGGGACCCTCCGTCCTGCCGGGGCCGGGACTCGAACCCTCGGATCGGCCGAGGCGGGCCGCGAACCCGAGGTCACGGTGCCCGCGCGGAGCCCGCCGGGGCCGGAAGCAGATCGCGGTTCCGGGGCGGGGANGCCGCGTGTCCTGCGGCTGCGGCGGTCTGCACACCGAGGGTGAGCGGGGACCTGCGGGAGCGGGTGTGAGGGGACGGAGCGGGGCCGCCCTTGGGAGGGCGCGGGGCGGACACGTGCGCTGCACTCCCCTCCGCCTTGGGAGGCACGTGGGGCGGGGGGCCTTTCCCTCCTCCCCCCTCTTTCCTAAGCCAATTCCACCTTTCCCTAATCCCCGTTTTCCCTAAACCACCTATTTCCTAAATTCCGTCATCCCCTAAGCCCCTTTTCCTCGACACCCCGTTCTCTGCCCCCGTCTTCCCTACTCCTCCTTCCCTAACCCCCTTTTTTCACAACTCCCTTTTCCCCAAACCCCCTTTCCCATACCACCTTTTTCTCAAACCCCCGTTTTCCCAAACCACCTTTACCACCCCTCTTTCCCTTAACCCCACACACTCTTTCCTTAACCCTCCGTTTTCTTACCCCACCTTTTCTTACTTACCCACCCTTCCCTAACTATCCTTTTTTTGTTTTCCAATGCTCCTTTCACTAACACCCCTTTCCCTCCCCTTTCCCTGAACTCAACCTCCTTTCCTTAACCCTCCCCTTTCCCTAACCGTGTTTTCTTACCCCGCCAGGAGACAAAGCCTTTGCACAGTTCCTGACGGATGAGATCAAGGAGGAGAAGAAGATCCAGAAGCACAAGTCCCTGCCCAAGGTGTCCGGGGGGTGGGAGCTGGAGGTCCATGGCACGGAGGCCAAGCTGGTGCGGAAGATCGCGGGGGAGAAGTAAGTGGGGTCTGGGAAGGGTCCCCAGCACCTGAGGGCGGGTGGGTCACAGTGACCAGGCTTCACCGTGAACTCATGCCTCCAGCTGCACTGGGCAGTTACTTTACCACTTTATTTTACCACTTTGGGCCAAAGGCACTTTTTTCACGTCAGTTTGTTACTGTGTTTTGTGTCACAAAGTTTCACATTGCCGTCCTGCTTTAAAAATAGCAGTTCAGTTCACTAAAACTTGAAGAAGTGAGAGCACTTGGAAGGAACAGCTTCTCTCAGGTGTGTCTTTACCTGCAGCACCTGGCTTTGTTCACTCTCTGAATTCTGAACGAGGGCTTAAAAGACCCATTTTGATGGGCATTTTTGGGGTGTGTTTAAAGAAATTGTTTCTATTTCTTTTGCAGGATAACGGTTACATTCAACATCAATAACAGCATTCCACCCTCTGCTGAAGAAGACACACAGGAACAGCAGAAGCCTGACGAGCAGGAGGTAACTTGGCCTTGATGTGCATTTAATGTTGGGGACACAGAGGGAAGTTGGAATCTTGCCTTAGAGAAGTTTGAGCCTTGCCCTCAAGTGTTGGAGCTTTTTCTCTCCCTTACTTGATATTTGGGAGCATTAAGTCACAAAATGCAGATTTTCCAGTGCTGCCTGTCCCCTGGCTGTGACCTTCCTCTCTGCTGCAGAAAGGCAGAGCAGGAGGAAAGGGGTCTATGAGGAGAAATCAGAGGAATTCTGAGACTTCTAGCACTTTCCAGTACCAAAAGGGTCTACGGAAGAGTGGGAGAGGGAAACTTTGTACAAGAGAATGGAGTGGCAGGTTAAAGGGGGATGGTTTTTAACTGACAGGGAGTGGGGCTAGATTGGATATTGGGAGAGATTGTTCCCTGTGAGGGTGGTGAGGTCCTGGCACAGGGTGCCCAGAGAAGCTGTGGCTGCCCCATCCCTGGAAGTGTTCAAGACTAGGTTGGGTGAGACTTGGAGCAATCTGGGATAGAGGAAGGTGTCAGGGAATACCCAGTGGTAGATGGGCTGTGTTGCTGGGCTGTGCTGTGATTGCTTTGGCTCCTGTTCAGATTCTAGTGCTGATGCAACTGTTCTCTTATTTAGCCTGAACTTACATCAACTCCAAACTTCGTTGTGGAAGTAATAAAAGATGATACAAAACAAACCCTTGTCCTTGACTGCCATTACCCTGAAGATGAAGTGAGTATCACTGCCCCTGTTGGATTTAACTGCTCTTTGTAACATCTGCTTTTCTTAATCTGCAAAATATCCAGTCTCTTCTTATTTTCTTATTATTCTTAATCACAAAAAACAAAAGGCTTTATGTCTGCAAGAACACAGGGGAAGAAATGTTCCATGGCATTCCTCACATCCTGCCCTGGTGTTTCTGATCAGCTGCTTATAGAATTGCAGGAGAGAAGTAGGGATTAAAAAAAGGAGGGGAGAAAATAAAATTGAGAGCTTTTGCTCACACTGGTATTTGTGGTTTATTTTGTAAGTGTTAGGAGCTGTTTAACAGCCAGTCCTGGCTGACAAAGGTGACACAGACATAGGAAGACATATTTAGAACCACACATTATGGGTGAGACTTGGAGCTTAAAATTCAGGCTGCTGATTTACATCAGGTCCCTTCTGGCAGCAATAGCTTAAAGGATTTCCTGTGTTCTCTGCACGTCTGTGCTTGTCCTTACAGGCACGTGTTGAGAGGAGAGAGGCACAGCTTGTCTGGCCTTAGGGCTTTTCTTAAGGTATTCCCAGCCTGGGGATGAGCTGGTAACCTGCCCACTAATTGGAGCTAATTGCATGCCTTCATCTGTTTTCCTGTCTCAGATTGGACATGAAGGAGAGGAAGAAAGTGATATATTCACAATTCGGGAAGTCAGCTTCCAGCCCACGGGAGAAGCCGACTGGAAGGACACCAACTACACCCTCAACACGGATTCCCTTGACTGGGTAAGTGCTGCTAAAGGCCACAGAGGGCACTCAGCTCACCTCACCTGGCTGTCTCTCTGCTCCTGGGTTGGGAATTAAACCTCTCTGGATGTCTGAGGCAGGGATTGCCCCTGAGCTGGTGGTTCTGCTGCAGACTGAGGGTGTTTCCTGGTCCCAGGGTCATGCAGTGCTGGTGGCATTACCAGGAATAGGACAGACATGTTCTTCCTCTCCAGGTTTTACAGGCTGATTTCCCAGCCGCACTCTGGAGATGCTTTGACACTTTTAAAACATCTTTTAAGGGATCTGTGTGTTTAACAATGTAACTTATCAGATACCATGTGTACATAAAGGCCTCAAATTGTGGTAGCTGATAAAATACATTGTGTCCTGCTCTTCCAGGACTGTTGTTACAGTTGTAACACTAAAAATGTGCATAAGAATCTGTGTGTCTTCTCTTATATTTTCAATGCCAGGCTTTCAGAAGCTTCAGTTTTTAGTATGAGGCTGTCATATGTTGAAAACTGAAAGTAGAAGTAAGTTCTAGAGTGTATCCCCTTGAGAAGCATTCATGTTAAAATTACTCAGTGTGCTGCAGAACATCTCACACTGATTATTCTTTTTTTCCCCCTCTCTGTCTTAAGACAGGAAATTATTTAAAATGTGTATGGAAAGGAAAAAGCAAAGTTCATGACTGTAACAGATTTAAGACTTTCAAACAAACTTGTACATCAGATACATTTCCAAAGTGTTGGACAATTCACCCCAGTTCACCCCCTGGCTAGAGCTTGGCCTGTGTCATCCTTGACAGACTTCCCCTGATGACTCCCACAGTCTGGGGATGATCTCCAGGGTGCAGCTCATTTGTAGTGTTGGGTTGGGGTTTTTATGACCTTTTCCATGGCCCTTTCCATCCAAATTTTCCACCCAAGTTCAGGCCAGCCCTCCTGTGCGAGCTGAGCCTAATTTTCCTGGGAGTGAGTGCCAGTTTCCAGGGGACATTTTGATGCACCCCAACCCAGGTGTGTTCCACTAATGAAATTTTCTATTCCTTGCTCCAGGCTCTCTATGATCACTTGATGGATTTCCTGGCTGACCGAGGAGTGGACAACACCTTTGCTGACGAGTTAATAGAGCTCAGCACTGCCCTGGAGCACCAGGAGTACATTAAATTTCTTGAAGACCTTAAAAGCTTTGTCAAATGTCAGTAGGTCAGGCTAGGAAACTTATCCTCAAGTGTGGATACTCCACAGTGCTGCTTCATCCAGCAATACCCAAATATATCTTCACAGTGGATACAGAGAGTAAGTAACTTGGAAGGTGGAGAATGGGAGAATGAGGATTCTCACTTGGATTTGGGGATGTGTAGTGATGGTGCAGCCCCAATCAAGTTCTCTGATGCTACAGGCCAGAATTGCCTCACCCCACATGGGGGTTTTGTACAATTGAGAATGAATGTGGAGAATAAAAACTGTTCAACATATCACTGAAAAGGGTGGTTTCTCTTCTTCCTGCTGTACCAGAGCTGCCATGAAAGTGAGAGAGGTGTTGGGGTAGTAATGGTTGCTGATGGCAGAAGCACTTCAACTGGTGCCTCCAATTGTTGCCTGAAGGCTTTAAGTTTATTTAAGCTTATTTATTTAAGTGTATTTAAGCTCACAAAGAAAGCTGAAATCCAACATGAGCCATGAGATCACTGATGCAGCATTAAAGACAGCACCAAGACCAAAATAAACTAAATATATTTATTTCAAAACATGTCGTGTGTAATTAAAAGTGCAGGTCAAGGCAATATTACTGCCTTTTGAAGTGTCTTTTTGACACAGCAGTTAGAAGTATGTACACAAGAGTCCTAGCAGCTCTGGGTGAAGTTTAGTATTGAAGTTTTCCAGGAGTGAAGCAGCAGCTGAATCAGCTTAGAGGAGAATCATCCAGGAGTCACAGACCTTCACAAAAAAGTTGAACTGTGTTAATGTATAAAGTTCAAGACTATTTGAACAGGAAAAACTACTGATTAGGAAAAAAATCACAAGAGTTGTTGAACACTGGCAGAAGCTGCCCAGGGCAGTGGTGGAGACACCATCCCTGGAGAGATTTAAAAGACTTGTAGATGTGGCACTTGGGGACATGGGTTAGTTGTGGCCTTGGCAGTGCTGGGGGAATGACTGGACTTGATCTTAGGAGTATTTTCCAACTTGAACCATTCCATGTCTCTATTTGAAATGCTCTGCCTTTAACACTGTCCTCACACTAGTTTTATATAGCAAAGCAAGTACCACCTCTAGCTCGAGCCAAAGGGCTGCTGTCCCTTCTCTTGAGACACCTGCATGAAGCTTTTGAGGAGGCTTAAACAAGTAATTTTTAAAACTTTTCCTCAAGAACCACTTACCTGAACAGATGGTGCACACAAGACTTAGAAGTTGTTGGCTAAAGTTAGGGCACTAAATTAAAGAGCTCCTTGAAAGATTCCCTAATCCAGCAGTTAAATGTGTGTACTTTGGAACTTCTCGTTTGTGGTTATTGGTGGTCAAAGGTAAAGCCATACCCAAGGAATTTTGTGGAAAAACAGCCACACAAACCCCCGGGATCAATGGACTTGTGGTTTCTGCCCATGTAATTGAGACATGGATCCAAGCAGGGATCCTTTCCAGGAACCTGACATTTACACTCACCGGGCAGCTCATGAGCAGACTGGCTTCCTCCTCCATGCCACTGGTGACTGTGAACTCGGGGCTGTGCAAGCACCTCTGACTGTGCTCTGTCAAGGTGCTTTCCAGAAGTGACCGAAGCTTCTCTTCTGTCATATCCTGAGAATAATTGATTAAGAGTCAGCCAAAGTTCCTGCTTGTAGCTTAAAGCTGCCTCTGCAGCAGCAGAGAAGCCCCACACAATATGTCACAGTGCAGCTTACCTGTGTGCTGATGTACAATCCACACTGGCAACAAACGAAGTGAGCCTTCACAGTAAGGTTATTCCTGGCAACAGCAAACAATGAGCATCATGACAATCACAACAAGGGTAGATTTTAGCAAAAAATAAAAAAAACCAAAGAAAACCAAACAACAAAAAAAACACCCCACCACACCCAAAAAAGCAAACAAAAAAAACCCAAACCAAAACAAAAAACCAACCAAAAAAACCCCCCACCAAACCAAACAAACCCAAACACCCCCCACCCCCTCACTATTAGATTTAGATCGTTGCTCAGGCATTTTTATTTTGTTGAAATGAACAGCAGCCTCTCTCTGCATGTTTTTAAGCCCAAAGTGCTGTAGGGGAGTAAGGGATCTGATTCCAATGCCAAAGGCTTTCTTACTTCCTACATACTGGGCAGATGACCCTGTCAGTGGCATCCAGGCCGTCAAGCATGGCGTTGAGACATTCCTCATCGAAGCGCAGGCTCCGCTCGTACTCCTCAATAACCAACTGCTCTGCAGCAACACAGCACAGCAAAACACCCTCAGGGACTGCCAGGGCAGCACAGGCAAAGCTGCTGGGCACATGCAGGTTGGGCTGCATACGAGTTTCTAAGGGCTTTAATTCCTTTGAGTCAGATTTCTACGCTTGGTGAAATCATTCCTGCAAATCCAGATTTTCCTATGGCTCAGCTGGTCTCACATGGATCTTTCTACTTTCCTATCAGCACTTTAGAAACATTCTGAAATTATTTATAAAGGTTTCTAGAGCTCACAGACATCTCAGTCCTGTTTCCCTGGCCTCTCTCACAGACCTTAAAATGATATTTAAACTCTTAAAACTGTGAGAAGGGATCTCAGTACCTCGAAGCTTCAACACCAAGATTTCTGAGGAGGCTCCTCCCTTGTATCACGTGGTTTGCAAGAACTAAGGAGTGCAGCATCAGCTATTCTGCATTACTAGGAAGTCAGATATATTGCATATCAAATAGGAGTCAGAAAATGTGTAAAGATCTTACCTTGCAAGATCAGTTCTTGTTGGATCTCTTCCAGCACTGCCAGCTCATCAGGGTCCTCCAGCATCTGGAAGGTGAATCAGTCAGTGATCCTCCCATTCCAGCCACTTTCTCACTTCCAGTACCTGACTGAACTGTCACAGCAACATAAATTGACTGTTACTCTCCTGTCTAGTAAATCCCTGTATTTGCAAACCCATGGACTGTGGGAAGCAACCTGTACTGTAATCACATGTGCAAAGCCAGCCAGAATGGATCCGAGCACAGTTTGTCCAAAAATTTCCTTTTTAAGGCATTCAGGTTTCATTCCCAGTCTCAGGAGAGGGAAGTGACAGACCAGCTATAAAAAGCGCAGATGAGCAAACCAAGCCTTTGCTGTGACCCACAGGTTGGTTGTGAAGGAAATAAGGAAATTATGCACTCGTGGGCCCAAAGGCACTTTCACAGCTCAACACCCTGCCTGAGCTGTAGAACTGTGGAACTCTGAAGCTTTTGAGTTTTGTCAGCTCCAGTGAGAGGCTGAAGTCAGACCCGCAGGGAGCTGTATTCGATACCCGTGTATCACACAGGTGGTGTTGAGGTTGGGGACCCAGCACTGACCTGCTCCATGGGCTCCTCTCCGCGGAGGCCGGGCAGCCTGTCCCGCAGCTCCTGCCACTCCTGCTCCATCACCTCCTGCACCAGCAGCGCGCCCGGGGCCGCCCCGCACGCCCCGTCCCCGGCCTGGCGGTACCGGTCCAGCAGCTTGGCCCGGCTGCTCCTCAGGCGCTCCATGCAGCGCTGCGGAGAGGGGAGAGCGCCCGGGGATGCCGGGGGACCCAGGGAGTGAGACACGGGTGTGTCCCGAGACACCGGGAATCCCTGAGGGGGCACGCGGCGGAGGGCGGGACGGGGAGAGGCACCGGGGGATAAGACACGGGGGTCGGGCTGGGAGACGGCGGGGGCGGAGCGGGGCCGGCCATGGCCCGGAGGGGCTGCAGGGGAGTTGGATGACAGTTTCCTCCAGGAGCAACGCTGGGGGCTCGCTGAGGGAGTTCGGGAAGGGGTTGGGATGGAGTTTGGGACGGGACACCAATCACCCGCCCTAGCGGGACCGGTGCGGCCGGCCCCAGGAGGGCCAAAGCAGCTTTAAAGGAGGAGGAAGCCCGCTCCCAGCCCGCTCCCAGCCCGCTCCCAGCC
>VZTN01022780.1:1545926-1602758 GCA_013400515.1 Erpornis zantholeuca | reverse complement strand
AGGGGCTGGGGCAGGCGGTGTGAAGGAACGGGGAGGTTGTGAGGGGATAGGGATGAGGGGGCGTCTGAGGAGCGAGGGGATGAGGGGTCGTGTGGGGTGGGGCTGAGTGAAAGGGGCCATGAGGAGAGGAGGGGGTGTGAGGGAAGAGTGATGTGATGGGGCCGTGAGGGATTGGGGGGCTGTGTGGAGAGGGCGAGGGGGATGTGAGGGGAGGAGGGCCATGGTGGGCGCGGGGCTGAGGGGGTCTGTTCCCTGAAGAGGTTCATCATCCCCCAGCCCGCGCTGGGGGGTCTTTCCCTAAGGAACCCACTGCTTTGTGGCACGGAGCCGGGTTGTGCCTCATTCCGTGCTGTGTAAATCACCATCCAAAATAAAGACGAGCTGTACTTCCGTGAGCGCTTTGAATGGCTTGTGCTTCCCTGTAACATTTGTTTTCAGACCCTTCTGTGCATAAACCCGCCCCTTTTCGAGGTGCACCAGACGCTGCTGAGCCCCGCCCAGCACCATGTGGCACTCATTGGTACCAAGGGGCTCATGGTGCTGGAGCTGCCCAAACGCTGGGGCAAGAATTCCGAGTTTGAAGGTGGGAAATCTACGGTGAACTGTAGGTGGGTGAGACCTCAGGTGGTTAATGACACCCTTGTCCTGCCACTCTTCCTCCACAGCCTCCCTTTCTTGGGGTTAGACAGATACAGAAGATACTGGTGGAAGGTACAGGTTGTATTGGGGTTGAGGGGCAGTCACAAATGAAGTTATTTTGGCTTGAGTACTTGTTGATTGTCAAGTGACCTTCCAAACTTGTTGTATTGCTGAGCAGCGAAATGCTCCTCTGGTATTCTCTGGCCTTTCACGGTGTCATGGAATGGTTTGGGTTGGAAGAGGCCTTAAAGGCCAGCAAGTTCCAACTCCTGCCATGGACAGGGACACCTTCCACTAGACTAGGTTGCTCTAAGCCCATCCAGCCTGGTCTGGACACTTCCAGAGATGGGGCAGCTTCTCTGGGGTCTTTCAGCTGTTGCAGCTAAAAGCAGATGTCTGGGGGAAAGTATCAAAGGCTTCAAGTTAAAGCTGCCTCTCCAACTTTCAGAACAGTACAGATAAAGACTTAGAAACCTTTTCATTGTGTCTCTAGCTCCCCCTGCCCCCACTTCCCTTTAGAAATAGCTTGTGTGTTTCTGGTCACAGTGCAAGTTTCTGCTCTGTATTCCAGCACTGTTCCTATTGCGGAACGGTTCTTCACCAGCTCGACATCCCTGACTTTAAAGCATGCAGCCTGGTACCCCTGTGACACCTTGGAGCCCCATATTGTGCTCTTGACATCAGATAACACCATAAGGTAAAACCCATTTGTGGCTGATTATCTGAAGTGGATTTTTTTGTCATGTCCAGTCTTTATTTGTCACTAGATATTTGCATCCTGCCATTCTTACCAGAGTTATCAATAACAAAATAGGATGGGAGGAATTTCAGACTGAGAGCAGCTGATGTTCCTGCATCAGCAGGGAATGTGCAGCACTGCCAGCAGAATGAACGTGGCTGCTCCTTTTTTTTCCTTCAGGTTTTACAGTCTGAAGGTGCCTCAGACACCCATCAAAGTGATTGTGCTTTCGGACACCGAGGAGGAGACTCTTACAATCAAAAAAGGGTTGGTGTGGCTTCTTGTATTTTGAAATGCTTTTGCAGAATAAGCTCAGTATTCTCAGTTATGTTTTTCATGAGTAAGTGATAAATCTGCCTGAAAATCTGATACGAATTCTTCAGTGCTAGCACTTCTTTATAGCACAGTACCTGCACTTTTCCTTTTCTCTCTCCTTCTCTTTCTTTCTCTTTCTTTCTCTCCATTTTCTTTTTCTCCTTTCCTCTCCCTCTCCTTTCCTCCATCCTTCTAAAACAAAGTGGTGACAAACTGTACAGTCAAGCGTTTGTCAGAGCAGCAGTTCAAAAACACATGTTTACTTTAAGATGGGGTTAAGAAGGGGTTTTTGAATGAGGAATGTAGAAAATAGATCATGTTTTTATTTCCCTCTTGGCCTGGTTGGAAGGGAAAATCTTGCACCACAGAGTGATGTGCCTCACAGGAAAGACCAGAACACTTCTTGTGTCCTCTGAAGCTGTGGGGGCACTGCAGAACAGATGTGCCTTGAGAAGGATGTCACTTACACCCTTCTGTTGCTGTCAGTGGCGTGTGGCAGGGCACTGCTAGCCATGGGTTTGGCAGCACATCCCTCTGTTGTAATACGGCCTTGGTTAGGGTCATTACAGCAAAGGAAACTCCATTCTTAGAATCATCAGAAGGCAAAGATCTTTTTATTCAAGCAAAGGCAAAAATATACTTAGAGACTCTTAGATCTTTAGATTTTGTTTCTTAGACTCGACTGCTTCTATCTAGCATTGTCAGGAGCAGTGTGAAGAATTGGCTAGTTACAGAAGAACAAGTCAGGAATAACAAAATGTACTAAACACCACCTGTGAGATATAGTTTACTAAACACATGAGATGGTTTACACAAACTTCTGGTTCTCAGCTTCTGCTCGTGAGAAAGCTTCTCACAAACAGAGCCAAGAGAGAGCTGGAAAATCTCTTTCTGACCAACTTGTCAGCGTTTGCATCCCTCAGGATGTTAACCATTGTGCTCTCAGTCCTTGCTGACCCTAGCTCATTCTGCCCTGTCCCAGGAGAGCCTACACAGCATCCCTGGGGGAGACAGCCGTGGCCTTTGACTTTGGGCCGCAGGTGCCGGTGCCGAAGCACGTCCTGGGCCAGCGTGGCAGCGAGGAGGTGCTGGGCTACCCCCTGTACATTCTGTATGAGAATGGAGAGACCTTCCTCACCTACATCAGCCTGCTCCAGAGGTAGGGTCTTACCCTGAGGGCTCACGGGGTGCTTGGATGTTTGTGCAGTGCCAAGGTGAGAGAGTCCTAGCTTGGCTGGGGCTCTGTGAGGGATGCTTGGCTGATGTTGTAGAGAACAGCCTGTTCTCTCTCTGTGACAGAGAATCCAAAAGCAATGTGTCATCCAAACATTATGGGTGCAGTTTCCACTGCCAAGAATCCACCGTGCATTATTTACCATGAGAAATCTGATATGAAGACACAGGGCTGTAAAAAGATAAGTGGGTCTAAGGCTGTTAAGTGTGTTTTGTAGCCTTCAGTTCCCAACACAGACATCCTTAGCTTTAGGTGAGGCTCATTGGGGCAGGGGCATCTTAGGAAAATAAGTATTTGAAGAGCACAGAGGGTTCACAGGCATGTTCTGCAATGAAAAGTCAGGATGATTAATCAAGGATATAAACATGATAGAAGGAGGAATTACTTTAGAAAACTGAGAAGATGGTGCAAGACTTACAAGTTAGATATTGTGCAGCTGAATATTAAAGTGTGGTAGTTGGGTTAGAAACAGCACTGTGTGCCTCTGCACTGAGCAGATCTGTCTGCAGGCAGTGAGATGGCCTCTAAAATTCTGCCCAGAAAAATTCCTCAAAACAAAATGCTGCTTGTGAAATGCAAGAAAGCAGCTGAGTAATACTTACATTGAGCTTTCCTTGAGTGCTTTGTGTTCGTGTATGAGTTTCCTCATGAAATTTCGCAGTGTAACTTTGTTTGCTCTCCAAGCATAAAATATAACAAAATGAGCTCCAATTTCTCCCTGAGATCTCCCACCAAGGAGCTGCAGGTCAGGCTCGTAATCTGCTGAAGTCTAATGGGACTCAGAACTCCAAGCCATTGGGTTGTTTGACAGCCACGGGAGTCCCTTGCAGAGGTGGTGCTGTGAACAAACCCAACCCATCTTCCTTGCAGCGCTGGCAGCCTCGGGAAGCTGCTGGGCCCCCTGCCCATGCACCCGGCTGCTGAGGACAACTACGGCTATGACGCTTGCGCCGTGCTGTGCCTGCCCTGTGTTCCAAACATCCTGGTCATTGCCACCGAGTCGGGGATGCTCTATCACTGCGTGGTGCTGGATGGAGAAGAGGATGATGAGCAGGTACCTTGTCTTGATTGTTTTTTTTTTCTGTAGCATTTTTGTTTCTTTAATCCAAGTTCTGGCTGCAAGGTGGCAGGATGCCTGGAAGTGTGTGCCAAGTGCCAAAGTTGCATTCTTTTGGAATGAGGTGGTGAGTCTTCCTCCTGTTTCAGCCAGTCCTTGTGGCTCTCTGACACTTATTTTAAATCTCAGTCCTGTATACCCTGACAGTTGATCAAACTCGCTATGATCTAATTTAAAGAGGATTTTTTAAGAAACCCTGGGTTTGAGTTAATTTTTTTAAAGTAAACTTGAAGTATGTTCCTTGACAATTAAAACTCTTGCCGTGTAACTCTTTCTTGATGCTGTTTATGTTGGCGTTCCTATTTAAATGATGTCTCTCATAAGAATTCAATGCTCTTTACAGTTAGAAAAGTCCTGGGACCCAAGATCTGATCTTATTCCTTCCCTGTACGTGTTTGAATGTGTTGAGCTGGAACTTGCACTGAAACTGGCAACAGGAGACGAAGAAGATCCTTTGGAGTCTGACTTCTCTTGCCCAATCAAGCTGCACCGAGGTAGGGTTGTTGTTCAGATTGTGGCTTTTTCTTCCATGCATTTAGGATCCAGCTATTTGCATATTCTGGTCGGTGTCAGACAAACAGGGGAATTAGAGTGAAGATTTACCCAATGCCCTCAAATAAAGCTGTAGAGGGAGCAAGCCTGGGAGGGGTTCCAGTGTTGGCTTCAAGGGCAGATTACACATGGTCACACAAATGTCAGCTAAAGGTTATAAAGGAGAAGTTGCTGCATCTGTGCTGACCTGTGAGTGTGAGGGAGTGCTGTGGGGAGGGTGATCCTGAGGGAGGAACTTGCTTATCCCATGGAATTGTGGGCAGGATGAAGGGTTGTTTGGGAACAAGCAGCTTGTCAGAATGCTGGTCTGCTAGTTTTAGTAATCTGCCATTGGAAACCTGTCTGATTGATACAGATGTGGAGTGATAGGAAGGGTTCAAAACAACTCATCAGTATTTTAGACTCTAACACATGTAGCTCTGTTTCTGGTACTTGCACTAAGATGTTAAAGCTGACTGGACACTAAGTTGATACACAGGATCAGCAGTGCAGGTGTGAAGGATGAGTTTTGCTCAGTTCAGTACCAACTCTTACATTTTTTGCTTCAATTTCAGATCCCAAATGTCCCTCTAGATACCACTGCACACACGAAGCTGGTGTCCACAGTGTGGGCTTGACATGGATCAATAAACTGCACAAATTCCTTGGTTCAGGTGAGTGAGAGAAGTGAGGAACAGCTGAACATCTGCCAATTACAGGCTGGTGGATGCAGGTAGTACTGAATCCCTCATGCTGCAAAGTGGACCTGATGCATCCTGACATGTCTCTGTAGATGAGGAAGACAAAGACAGTTTACAAGAGCTGGGAGCAGAACAGAAGTGCTTTGTTGAACATATTCTTTGTACAAAACCACTGCCATGCAGGTAAAAAAACAAACCTTTTCTCAATTGCTTTCAAATCAGGGACTTGCTGTGGAAAATATTTATGATTTGTCTTCTTTTGCTGCATTCTTGCCATTAAAGTAATGAAGTTAGCTCAAAATAATTCAAATAATAGAACTAAGCAATTTGTGTATCAGGATTCCTAATGCACAGTTAGGGTAGTAGCTTAAATTCTTGTGTTACTCTCTGAAAATCATCTGTCTGACCAGCAGAAATTTTCACTTTGATTTACCTGACCTTGGAGCATTTCCAAAAGAGTGAATGTGCACAACTTCAGGAATAAAGAACTTTCCTGACTGGGTACTTTTTGTGTTCTTCCCTTCAGGCAGCCTGCTCCAATTAGAGGATTTTGGATCGTTTCTGACATCCTGGGGCCCACAATGATTTGCATCACCAACACCTATGAGTGCATTACAAGGCCTCTCTTGTACGTGGTTCTCAGTTGAAGTCCATGATTGCAAGGAAAGGACCAAAAAAGGATATTCCTATTTTTCACTTAATCTCTGATTGTTTCACCCCAGGTTTCTGCACCTCCTAGGACACACAATGAAGTTTTGCTTTCTGAACAGTCCCTGGCTGAGCACTAAAGTGTTATTATAGTAGTTACCTACTGCTGCTAAGGTGTTTGTAGGGGATATAATTAATCAGATCACTTTTAGCAAGTATTAGGACAGAAAAAATGTTCTTGAAGGTATTGTTGAGGTTTTACATAGGTGTGGGTATTCTTAATGAGCTACTGAGGCTATGTGTGCATGAAAGGGGAAAAGAGAAGTAGGATTTTAGTTTGTGCTTCCATTAGAGGTGGTGGCAAAGATACAGAGTGGTGTGAATTTGCATTTGTACAATGAAATGAACACCTTGAGGGAAGGACACTATTTTCAGCTTATCTTTTGCAGGACACTGTTTAATGTAGGACAGGTACCATCAGCAGAGTCAGTGTTAACATCAGGTTCTCCTGCAGACCTTTTATTTATTTCGGAGTTTTCACGCAGGTGGGCAGTGACTGGCAGGGTGCTTTGTGAAGAAGGTCATGCTGCTCTTCCAGTGCCTGCTTTGCCTTGTTCTGGAACTTTCTTCTCTTTAATCCAAGGGATATTTTTGATTCTTGCTAGTTTGAGCCATGACCAAACAGGTGTGGGGACGTGAGCTGTACCAGCCCTGCTAGGGCTGGATTTACCACAAAACTCAAACAGCTCCTTTTAGAACCCCCTGCAGGAGCACAGGAATTCCCCAGTGGAGGAGCTCCTCACTTCCAGTACCAGTTAAGCTGTGACCTGGTTTCAGTTTGCCTGGTCTGACGGTGTTCTCCCCTCTGCTGTTGTGCGGTAGAAGCACTGTCCATCCTGCCTCCCCTCCCCTGCTGTGCACCAGAGAGGACAAGGACCTGACCGTGTCCCCCCTGCGCATCGTGGCCGAGTCGGAGCATTCCTTTGAGAAGCACATCCAGGGCATCCTGCAGCGCAGCTCTGCCAACCCCCTGCATCTCAAGTAAGCAGATGTGTCTTCCTGGGGCACCTCAGGAGGGAACTCTTGGGAACAGTGGGTGTTGACCAGCTCCAGTTGGAACAGCACGTGCTGGGGTACAGCTCCTGACACTGACTGGTGCCTCTGTCCATGTGGGAATGGCATCCAGTCCAGTGATGGTGCAGGCTGGGACAGGATCACCTGGCTCCAGTCTCCTGCTCAAAGCAGGACTGCCTTCAGCTGATGAGGTGCTCATTGCTTGGCATAATGGGTTTGGAGTATCTTAAGCTGCCTTGGGATTTCCTCATATAAGAAAATTGATTTCTAGCAAAGGGATTTCATTGTAATCCCTCACTTTTGTAACAGATCTCCCCTTAGCCCTTACCATAAACACTAGAAGTGGTTTAGCCTTTCAAAGGAACATGTGAGTAAGATTGCTAAAATCTCTCTCTTAATCTTAAGGTCTGCAGATAAGGATGCTGCTCCTCCCCCTGAAGAATGCCTTCAGCTCCTCAGCAGAGCCACCCAGGTGTTCAGAGAGGAGTATATACTGAAACAGGACCTGGCAAAAGAGGAAATTCAGCAAAGGTAATGCAAAACTCTCATAAAAATGTGCTGGCTGGTGTCTCTGTGACACAGCAGCACTAAGTGCTGAGCACTCGCCCTCCTCTGTGGGGGTAATCCTGGTGAATGAGTAAATGTACTGAATGTAAAACTAATAATGAATACCAGAACTTAAAACTGAATTATCAGGCAAAGCGGGGGTGACTGGAATACTTGATCTCTGTAGTGGCTCATAGGGGAAGAAATAAAGGTAAACACACACATACACAAAACACTTTTCTCTTGGTGTTGTCTGCCTGCCCTGGGCCTGTGGGTGGGAAATCTGACCTCAGCTCTAATCCTGAGAAAGGAAAATTTCCTTAAGTTTGCTGCTTCAAATCATAGTCAGTTATTCACACTATACAGTTAGGACAAAATGGGAGTTTTTTCTCACCACTGCCCCCTTTTCAGTGTCTTTAGTTCTTCCCACTCCCAGCATTTTCTGTGTGGTGTAAATCCTGGTTCACCTGGTTGCAAGTGGTTTGGTTTTTTTTGTATGTGTTTACTTCAGAGTGAAGTTGCTGTGGGGGCAGAAAAAGAAACAACTGGAGGATCTGAATTACTGTCGAGAGGAGAGGTGAGTAGAAGCTGTCTCCTTTATCAAACCTCAGGAATGCTGCTCCTGTGGAAACAGGTGACAAGTGAAGGCATTCCCAGCCATAATGAAGCCTGTAGGTTTGCTCCCTCCTCCAGCTGGCCGCTCCAGCTTCCTTGCCCTATGTCCACAGCCTGGCCTGTCCTGTGTGTAAATCTGAAGTAGGGAACTGTTTCTCCCTTGCCTTAAGGAAAAGTCTGCGGGAAATGGCCGAGCGCTTGGCTGACAAGTACGAGGAAGCCAAAGAGAAGCAAGAAGACATCATGAACAGGTGAGTGCACGTGGGCTCTGTTTCACCTCACTCTGCATGGTATTAAAGTTTGCAGGTGTGGTAGAACACAGTGGGCAGAAGCTGCTGCACTGGTTTGTTTCAAGACTAGGATTCTGAAATTCCCCATGCTGGAGCTCGGTGTGATTTGTCTGCAGGCCCAGCCTGAGCTAGGCTGCAGGTGTTTGAGCAGAGCTGGGTACCGGGGACGTTAACTTGGAGACATTTCCTGCTTTCAAGGATGAAGAAAGTCCTTCGGAGTTTCCACTCTCAGCTTCCTGTTCTATCTGACACTGAAAAAGACATGAAGAAGGAACTGCAGACAATCCATGACCAGCTGCAGCACCTGAGCAATGCTATCAGACAGGTGAGAGGAATGACGGGGCTGGGAGGCTACTGACAGCTCCTCACTCAGTGCTGACAAAGTGCTGCCATGTCAATTAGCAGCAATGTACTAAGGGGGCTTTGGGCCCCTGTTGGTAATACAGACAGAGCCTTTGCACACACTGTAAGCCCTCAGAGAGCTTCCCCGTCCTCAGCCTGGCAGGGACATTTCTTTGTAGGAAGTGCAAAAGCAGGCAGATTTGAACCCAAAAAGAACCAGTTGATTGCAGTATAACAGAGCAGTCTGTAATTAACAAGCTTTCACTGTGGCAGGCAGGATCAGCACTGATGGGGAGGCCTTCTTTTTTCTCCTCCACTCCCAGGTGAAAATGAAAAAGGAATACCAACAGAAGCAGATGGAGAAGGGGCGAAGCCCCCGCAAACCCAGCATCAGCCTCAGTGCCTACCAGAGCAAGTGCATCCAAGCTGTCCTGAGAGAGGAGTAAGTGCAGGCTGGGCTGCTCCTGAAGACCCCGGGCCCTGGCACTCACATTCAGTTCAGGTGTCTCAGGGGTTGTTTAAGCCATGCTGCAGGAGGGGCTGGGGCTGGGGGCTGAAGCACAGGACATGCAGCTCTTGACAGCAGCACTTCACGCAGGTGTATTGAAGTGCTTTTTGTCCCAGGCTCCCAGGGCAGTCTGCATCCAGCCTGGGATTACAGACAGTGCTCCCATTCCCTGGCTTCTGCCCTCTGAGGTGTTTCTCTTCCTGCTTAGTTCTGCACTGATAGGACCTGCAGATGTTTGACTTGGGTTATTTTTTCTCGAAGGGGAGAACACATCCGGGAGATGGTGAAACAGATCAACGACATCAGGAGCCACGTGAACTTCTGACGTGTCCCTGGTGAGGATCCTGCAGCAAGAGGCTGGATGAGCTTTACCTGTCCCTGGGTATTCCCCCTTGTATATTTACCATTTGTATGTTGAACAATACACCTTTTACTTATTTTGTAAAGAATTGTGAAATAAAATACTTTTGATAAGACTCCTCATGTGCTGTAGGTTTTGCTTTTCTCATGGGAATGGGATTTGCTGCAGGTGTTTTATATTTGGGGTGTTAGGGGGTAATGCTTGCAGCTGCCTCCAGGGTGGGGGATTGCTGCTCCCTGGGGTTCCTGGGTTAGTCTCCCACCCTTGCTCCATGAGGGGTTCCCTGGGGGGAGGTCTGTGCAGGAGGCAGAGGAGAAAGACCAGAGCAGTGCACACACACACTTCAGCAGCTTTTTTTAATTTGAACACTTTCTCCATAAAGGACACACCTTCAGTACAGTTAACAAATGGTTACACTGGAATCCTGGAGACAGCAGAATTCTACACCCACGATTGCACAGGACACCAATGGCTTGGCTCACTGGAATGCAGTATTGACTTCCAAACACTGTTTGCCTTTTGCAAAAGATGGCTCTGGAGTCCCTCTTGACATTACAAGGCCAAATCAGTCTCTGCCACAGACAGACTCTAGTGGACAATAAAGAATTGTTGTCCCTCCCCCCTCCCCTTAGAAAAGGCGCCATGGTGAAGCTCGGGGGGACAGGAGTTACTGCACTGCTAAAACGTGGCACAGCAGAGGGGCCGGGGGCACTGCTGGGGAGGGAGTGGGTACCAGACATGCTGCAGGAACACTTTGTACAGGTTAAGACTATACAGGTACAGGAATGCAGACAGAACTCGACCTGGGCCCTGTTACAGCCTCCACCGACATCTCACCTGTGTCACAGCTGAGCAGGTGACACCACCTGAGCCAGGAGAAAACACCCTGGCCCCAGCCATGCTCCACGATACCCAGAACTGGAAGGAAGAGCATTTGTTTTCTCATGTTCATGAGCAGTAACACCATCATCCATCATCCAGTGATGAGCTCTCTACACTAAGAGCTTTTCCTACACTTCATTTACAGTCTTTTAAATTTGCTCTGTGAATTTGGCACACGCTGTCTTGTTTTGCTTTTAAAGGCCCCTTTGAGTTCAGCAGAAGCTCAGTTGCTGCTGCTGAAGCTTCGCTGTCCTTCCCCTGAGGGACAGCACTTTGTAGGGAGCACATCTCCCACCACTTCTGTGAACAGCCAGGTTTCCAATTTCAAACTAAATTGTTCAAAAGTCTGACATTAAGAGCAGTTGGTGAAAAAGGTGACTCGTGCTCCAACATGAAAATGGTCACAGCTGGCACTGAGACAGGAGCACAGGGTTCAGGTGCATGATGGAACAGGGTGGTGAAAACAACCATGCAAGAACTGCCTGCCCATCCTCTCCAAGCCAAAGAAGTTCCCTCAGGGACTGGTGCAGTGCCTGGCTCACAAACAAGGAATAGCCCACAGTGCACAGCCCCAAGCCTGCAGATCTGCATTTGGGAACAGCTCCATGGGCACTAGGGCTATGAAGGAGCCCAAACCATTCGCCCTGCTTGCCTCCTTCCTGCCAGGCTGCAGCCGTGACCTCACCCTGACACCACCACACCTGGGGAAAGCTGTGCCAATGAGCCAAAATGAAACACCCAGGAAAAGCAATCCAGCCCTGCACTACCTGAAACCCTCTGACCCAGCCACAGCCAGGGGTGTTCAGAGCCAACAGAGCTGCTGAGAACAGGCCAGACATGGGACCAGTAAGGGATGCTGGAAGGCCAGGAACAGCCCCTGCCCCTGCTCTCTCACACTGGGACCAGCCAGAAACACAACCAAAAAATATTTTACTGTGAAGGACTTCAAGGTGCAGTTCCTCAAGTGCTCAGCTTGCTGAAGGGGGTACAGGAGGTGTAGTTTTACCATACAAAAGGCTCCCTTACCCCTCCTGCACAGGTGAAGCAGTCCCCAGTTACAGTAACTAACTCTGTAACCAGTTACGCATTTGTTTCTGGGAAGGAAGAGTGGGAACAGAAAAAAAGCTTTCCTTTCTGTCCTGCAGCTCCTACTGAAGGCCTGGGGTTTTGTCTCCAAGGTTTACCCAACCATTGGAAAACTGAATGAAAAACATCTGGTCCTGGATTCATGCATAAGGACTCAGCTGCTGTCACCCACAGCTCAGCAAGTGGTGAAAGGTTAAAAAATCCCTCACCTGGTAATAGCCAAGTACTAAAGACCCGAGCCACACTTCAATGTCACCTTTATGTGAAGGTAAGTGTCATCTTTAGGCAGAATAGCTCTGCCCTCTGTTAGTCTAGTCATTACTAAGGTGGGAAAAATTACTTTTGGGTGTCAGGATTATGAAGGGAATTAATTGCTAGGGTGAATAAAATGTTTTAATTCTTGTAATGAGTGGCAAGGAATTGAGCTTGTATGATGGTTTTTTGGCTGTTTTTAAGGCATTCCTCTTCAAAACCACTGGTTCTGACTTTGTCAGTAGCAGGATATACACTGCTAAAAATAGGATCTAAGCACTTTAAAATGCAGTCATGTGCATTGCAGTTTGGAGCATTTTCTGTCACTTTTGAAGGTGATGAAGAAAACCAGATCTCTGGCCAAGTATGTGAAGAAAAACAGTAAGGAATGGAGGAAAAACTAAGAAGTTTTGGGCAGTGGGATCTGCTCCTTCAGCCTCCTTTTAACTGAGTTCTAAGTTCAAGAATTGGGTTTGTACCACCAGGATCATCAACACCTGCAACCGTTCAGGAATCCATCCAGCTGTGTGCATGGAACTCCAGCAGTGGAGGAGGAGGAGGAGGAGGAGGAGGAGGAATGCTCATGTTACCCCTGGACATTTATAGAACAAGAAACCCAAATCTGGCAACTGAGTGATCACAAGAATTTCCTGCCTCTGCTGCCACATTACTCAGTGCAATTGAACTGTCTGGGAGCAGAAGCAGGGGGCAGCCCAGGAGCCACCTCTGAGCAGTGCCAGGACACCGCAGAGCTGCACTGTCCCCTCCCCTGCAGCAGCACAATCCTGCAGATCTGTGCCCCGGCTGGGAGCGATCCCTGTTTGCTGACCCAGCAGAGGGGGCAGGCCCACAGCTCCATTCTGCCCTCACCTTCCCCAGAGAGCTCCTGCCTTCACATCTGGGGTCACCCCCAGAGCAGAGCACACCTGCACCACCTCAGGCCAATGCTCAGAACATGTGCATGACTTTTACCAGCTTTTTTCTGTTTGGGTTTTTTGTTTGTTTCCTTGTTTTTTGAGGTTTTTCTTTCCACAGAGAAGGGGTTCCAGGCACTGCTCAGCTTTAGAGATGAGAAACAATCAGTTGTAGCTCCATATTCTAAATTACATTTGTGAAAAGAGATTACAAAACAGTGCATTTCTTGTGCTTCTCTTTCAGTATCTGAATTCAACAGAAAAATGGCAAGGAGCTAAATTCTCAGTACAGTTTTCTCTTTTTTTTTTTTTTTTTGAATTAGCATTACTCTGTTCAGGAGATACACAGCTCACTCATATGCACATTTCAGCAGCATTCAGATTCTTCACAGAGCCAATGGTTTCAAAAAAAAAGTACTGAGTTATGAAATAAGATCAATATCCAGTGTCCTGCTAATAAAGTCATATTTTAATATAAAATATTCATACAGCATACTCTACACCTCATTCTCTCTGCTAGCTGAATACTGTTACTGACTATTCAAACAGAAAAACTTCAACCACTTTGCTCTTCAACGTTTTGGAGGGACAATACAGTTTCCAGCAGCTACTTTGATCACAGTAGTGGGGGAAAGGACAGAGGGAAAGACAGGGGTGTATGTTCCAAAACTCTATATTAGGTTACGAAGTCGGCTGAAAGAGGGAAGTTTTTCAGAATGTAAGGACTGATCCCACTCAGTGGAACACGAAACACTGCACTCATTAGTGTTTCCATTAGAAAGGTCTCCTTCCTACACTACAAGTCATCCTTGTGCTCTCTTCCTGCCCAGTACGAAACCTTTTCCCCCTCTAGAAACAAAACTTAAGTCATTGCTCCCCTCTGTTGTCTTCTGCTCTCTCGGTTAGAGTTAAATAATAATTAATGTTGCTATAAAGATGAGTTAAAAACCCCAGACGCAGCCTCGGAGCCCATCAGGGTGTCATGTCTCAGGGAGCTGATTAATGTCCGTCAGTTTTGTGTCGTTCAGGATTGCACGGATTCTCTCCAGGGAATCTGCCTGCCGGATCCGCTCCAGCTGCACCTGCAGGGCACCAACAGAGGCAGCGCAGTCAGCAAAGGGGGCAAGAGCTCACACCCAGACCCAAAGGGAGCCCCCGAGGGATCAAACATCACCAGGGGTGAAGAAATGCAAGGGGTGAAGGAGCACAAGCTTTATCTGGGCCCGAGAATGGGAGGAAGAAAGACACAAGGCAGGTGTGATTTTCCAACAAAGCCCCACTTCCTGGGGAGCTCCAGCCATCACCATCACTCCATGTTTTGTCTTGTGCACTCACTGACACTGTACTGCCAAACTGGAGATGTGCAAAGTAAACCTTCCCAGGAAGAATGTAAAGGAGCAGCCCAACGTGTGCCTTGGAGCCTCTCAAGCTCACAGTCAAAATGCTTTTGGAGCAAACATTCAATTTCCCAGCTCACTCACTGCTCTGCTGATAATCTGTTTAAGCTATTTCTTAAATGCTGAAAAGGGCCCAGCAGAACTGTGGTGAAATCAATGCAAAGACAGCACAATTGATTTCTTTATCACACTCAAACTTTCACATTCTTTGCAATAGGATCTGAACTCTTAGTTGTAAATTCCCAACTAGCATTTAATTGTTTTTTAGCCCCTCCTTTGAAATGCTGATAACTAATCTACCCCTCACACAAGGGGTACCTGCCCAGGCTCTCACTGACAAGGCCAGGGAAAGGAATAACCCTGCCAAGAAACCACAATCCTCCTTTGATGGTCATCTCACACTGTGCACAGTGCCCATGGCACAAACCACTGCTTACACTGGAGCACAAACTGATGTGCAGTAACTGCTTAGGGCAGAAAGAAAATACAGAGCTACAATTCTTACTGAGCTCATGCTGAAGGTTTACTAAACCACCTGCAAGTGGTGGAAGAGTCCAGCACACATCTTCAAAGTGGTAGCCATGTTTGCTCTAAGAGCACACACAAACCAGTGCCTGCAGGACTTTAAAAACAGAGTGGATGATGATAAACAAGAAGCAACTTCTCCAGGCAGGACAACTCAATAGTCTCCTTTGTCCTACCAACTCCTCCAGACACAGACAGAGCCAGAGAGGACAGGTCTCTATTATCCATCCAGCTAAACTGTGTCTAGTGAACAAATCTCGCACATTCTGGGGTTAATTCTCCAAGTAAACCTGAATGCCTGACTCAGAAAATGTGTAGTTTGAATTGTGCTGGATGTTGCTGAGCAGCCTGGCCAAGCACTCCAAGGAGATGGGACTGAAATTCAGCACCTCCTCTGTGAGCAAAGCTGGAACATAAAGGGGGTGCAAACTCTGGAAACACAGCCCCTGAAGGTGAGCCCAGTCCAGCCTGGCTTCCCAAGCACACACAAACTGCAGGTTCCTCTGTGCTCTCCACAGCAGGAGAGAACAGCCTGACAAACCAGAAGCAGCCTCGGGGACACCCCTGACAAAACTCCCTTCAGCCACCTCTTGGTGTCTCACATCAACCACAGGTTCCACTTGGTGGAGGAAATACAAGGATAACAAACGGTGACCATAGCAAGGAAAAGACTTTTAGGATGTATAAACAGAAAGCAGTAACTGTAACATGAAGAACCATTTCATATATTCACATCAAACTGTACCAGTGCCTTACTTTGTCCTCAAATATTTGCACCTTAATGATTTGCTATGAAAATATCACATTGGAAACATCAGGAGATGGACAAGAAAAAAAACAGGTGTGGAAGAGCCACCATTTATGACTCTATACAGTTTCTTTTAGTACAACAATGGAAAATTGGCTGGAACCAAGTAATCAGAATAGAATCCCAACATCTTTAATAATAATATCATATTAGGAATACCTGATCAGTTTATTACACTTACAAATTCTAAAATTGATCATAAATACCAACATAAGAAAACTTACAACTGCTATTTCTTATTTTACACAGCTCTGGAAAAATAATGAAACTAAAGTAGCCCCTTACACAGTGACTGGACTCTCTTACCTGAAGTGTCTGAGAAAGCTTTACAAAGTCTCTCTGCACTTGCTCACTGACATCTAGTTCAGTCTGCAACCGCTGAGCTTTGTTCTTCTCTTCAAACACCAGCTGCTCAAGGTTGGCCTGAGGAGGGAAAGATTCTTTAGGCTTGAACTGAATAAAAATCAGCAGCTTGTATAAACTGATTAAAGTGTGATACCAGAGCAAAACAGCACAGTATTCACAGGGTCTTGGCAACAAACTACACCAGTCCTTCTGCACCTCAGTTTTCCAAAGTGCAAAATCAGGGGCTAATACCCATAAAGAGCTGCCAATAGACTGGTTAAAGCATGAAAAAGCCCAAAGTGACCAGGGGTGTCAAAATACAATGGCAGAGTTCTGAGTTTTAGTGAAGTAAGTTCATGGTAAGGGCAGTAATTTGCTGCTGGAAGTGCAACTGCCTTCCTGTCCTGAGTTTTAGACAGAAAAGTGTTTGAGGAAAGGGCATAAAAACCAAAACCACAAGAGAGGGCAGAGAGCAAGTGCTCAGACCACAATTAATTCAGTTGAGTGCTGAAGTAGAGCCCCTTCCTACAGCAACCACAAAAAAACATTGCTTCAAAAGCATCAAAACATTCAGCCCAAGGTTGGTTATCAGGGCACTCTCTGCAGGCAGGAATGTTACTGAGGCTTAACTCGGGAGGGCAGTCCAAGGGATACTCAGGTCAGCAGCAATCCAGACCCACCACTTTACAAATGCCAGTGAGAATAGGGGTGAGCATTTAAACCACATCCAGAGGACATTATTTCCCTGCCAGTTTCTTACCAACATTCAAAAGCTTCTTTTTTTCATTCTTAGGTAGTGCCACATGCTCTGACACAGCTGCTCATCACAAAAGATGCAGATACACTTCACATGCAGACATCATAGCTACCTTTGCTGCTGTCTCCTTCCTCAGCTGTTCTTCTAGAGTGTTCTTTGCCTCCTGCAGACTCTCCAGCTGCTGTAGGTTTTCCTGCGAAGAACTTTCCAACTGTATAAAAATAATAATAAAAAATATTAACTACACTTCCTAAAATTTCCATCTCCCACAGTCCCTCCATAAGGAAGGCTAAGTATCTTTCTGGGACTCAGAAACACACCTAAATAATCTCTTTTAGGGGCAGAGAAAACACCTGAATGACATCTCCTTCTCTCCATTTATTTATCTTTGGAGCTTGAGAGAAATGTCTAAACCTGACATTTAGGTCAGTGTTAGGTAGCCTAGTCTTAGTTAGGAATTATTTAATCCAATATTTAGGTTACAGATTAATAAAACAGATCAAATGCCTTTCAAGGAACAGAAGTGTGAATGTGTCCTGCTCCTACACTGGCATCCATGCAGGAAAGAAAAAAAAAACAACAAAACCCTTTATTAGAACACCCCACATCACCAAAACCAAAAGTCTCACAGTGAAAGGCCTTCTTACCTGTTCCTTTTCCACTTTTATTCTTTCCAGTTCAGCTTTTAAACTGGAAATGGAAGCTGAAAAACAAGAATATTAAATCTTGAATGGAAGAAACACTGAAAATTGTTCATACCCTGCCTACTTCTGTTAATATTTAAAAGAGAATTAAACTTGTGTTACATCAAAGGTACCTCAAAAGCAAACAAATAATTGTACTTTTATTTTCAGCTGCACGGCTCTGTTGTCTCTGCTATCAAAAGCAGATGGTGTTTAGAATTCAGATAAGTCTACTACAAAATCAAGTCTCTGTGCATCTTATTAATTTCTAAGATTCCTATTTTGAGACTGTTTTGCTCCTGCTCACCTATTTCCTCTTTGCAATTCTCTATTTCCAGCTGTAGAGTTTCTTCTATATTTTCTTTCAAATATTGTTCAGCTTGGATCTGTTCTTTCAAGAAGAGGATCTCTGCCTTCAGCTTCTCCTCGAGGTGATCTGCTGCTGTCCTCACACTGATGATGTCTTGCCGGTACTTGAGGATCAGCTCACGGAGCTCCTGGATCAAGGATTACAGAGATGTGCATTTTGCTGTCCCACACCCCCAGCTCTGGGGTATCTGCACAAGGACAAAGCTGTGCTGTCTGGGTCTGTCCCAGCATCCCAGGCCCTGCTTCCAGCAAGGTCTTAGTCACAGTTGCCTTGGCCACAGGAAATGAAAACATGGCAAGATTCACATCCCCACAGGTTTATGATGCTCCCCTGCCCTTCAGCCTCACCAAATCTTTTAGGATTTAAGGAAGGGCAATGAAAGGGATGATAAGGCTTATCATTATTCAAGGCTTTGGATTATTGCTGGTCTTATCTGGACAGAAGTGATTGACTTCACTTGAATCAATACAGTGGGGCCCTGCTGACTGAACACTTGTGTGCCCAGCTGGAGAATACAGCTTGAACTGGGCCAAACCCACACTCCACTGATCACAGAGCAGCTCTCTGGCCACAGTTAACTGGTTTTACAATCCATCCACACCCTGAAGCAGGCATGGCACAGGGTGATCACACTCATTCACAAACTTACAGGGTTAAAATCCCAATTACTATTCTTTGGTTATTTGAGACAGCTTTTTGATAAAGAATAATATTCCAGTGAGATCAAGTCACAAGCACTGTTGATGTTAGTGATTTAAAAATGTTTTACCTCTGCTGCTTCTGGTAGAATGAAATCTTCAGCCTGCTGTAAGGACACATGCAAGCTGTGTTTTCCTTGAAGACTTTCGTTATCTTTTTGCAGTCTCACCAACTCTTCTGAAACCTGCTCCCTTGATTGTGTCAGGACAGCCTCCAATGCAAAGAAAAGCATAAATTCACACTTAGGGTCATGCTCAGATCTCTTCTGCCCTATTTACTTCCACTGCTTTCAAAAGCGTGGTGAACTGATATTCTTTGTAAAGAAGGGAAACAAAACAATGGTGTGGATCAACACAACCAGGTCCCTCCTACCTGGCCTATGCACCACAGATAAAGGCAAGGGCAATTTTAACTGTCCAGGCAGAGAGGAGGAAGCCAGTGATAAATACAGCTTTGTTCAGTCTCCCAGTTCCCTCCTGTGTTTATCCATTAGCTGGCCGTGCTCAGGGAGGGGAAGGAGGGTGGGAATCACATGTGCTTTCAGGAGCTGGCAGGGATGTTTATTAACAGCACCTCAGCACTCAGCTGTAAGAGCAGGTTATCCAAAAACCTGGAACGTTCTCCCTGAAACTCCTATGGTGGGTGCCTGCCTCCCACTGTCCTCCAAGGAAAGCATCAGAACAGCTGATCCCGTGGAAAGAAAAAGGATGAAGAGGACATGGCTTTGCTTGCATTACCAAAGAAGAACATCCAGTGAACTCTTCCAAGAGGAATGGAAATGGAGAACCAGGAGCAATGGCAGGAGTTGTGTTATTGGGGTGCAGCAGGAGAAGCAGACTGGGACCAACACATTTTCTGAATCTCCTGCATGTCCATGAGAAGTGCTCTCATGCAGAGCACCGGACAGAGCATCTCTGCAGCAATGTCCTGATGTCCTACACACAATCCCAGACCCCAGAAATGCAATACTGGGGTCCATGAGGATCAATTCTCTTGGTCCTCCACAAATGCTGTGCCAGGAAGGAAAAGAGAAGAGATATAGAAGGGAATGAATTGCTATAAGGAAGTCAAACTTAGTTCTGGAACATGAGGTCCTCTGCCTATTCTCTGGCTTAATTCCAACAAGATGCTCAAAAATAGTTTAAAAAAAATTAAGTTCCCATACATATCTCTCCCTGGGTGTTAAGGCTGATATTTTAAGTCTGACCTGCAACAACAGTGATCATTCATCTTTAAAACTCGAGAAAATATTCACTAATGATGGTACTTGTGATGAATCCTAAAAACAGTCTTGAGAAAATCTACTGTCTTCAGACTTGAAGTGAAATTAAGATACTAAAGAAGCATGAAATTAGATAATGAATAAGGGGAAAAGAAGTTGACCAGTGATCTCCACACTCCTGAATGTGCATGAACACAGCAGCACAGAATGACAAAAACTGTTCCAGCTCCAGCCCTTGCCATCAGAGCTCACAGGACCAGGCCCTTTGCAAGTGAAGATGCTCAGCCCTCTCCAACCAGCCTTGGCTGGGCAGACAAAGCCTTTTACAGACACACTGAGCTCCAAGGGTCAGACAAACAGGGCTGGACAAGGATCTCTGGAATTAACCTTTCTTACCATTTGCTCCTGGACACTTCTCTTGGCTTGCAGAAATGCCTGCTGCAGCTCACTGAGGAAATTCTCTGACTTCTGACACTTGGCCATGAGCAAGGAGATCTTAAAGAAAGAAAACCCAGACAGACATGTAAGAAATAAAGCATGGAACAGATTCTGAAGAACAAATAACTACACCAGTTCTCTCGCCTGTTATCATTACTAATACTTTGAAATTTCAAACTAATCCACTCAATTACTTATGTTCATTTTTCACTCAGTAAAGCAGGAATGCAGATCCAGGCAGATGGACAGATTAAAGATAGTTTCTGCAATAACAATATTTTTATATTCTATTTATGAAACCCTGAATCGACAGTTAATTCTAATAAAATTTAAATGTAAGCCAATTCAGAAATACTGAAGGGAAACTGAAGAGCTTTTATCTAAGTTTTCAGTGTTTTTTGAATTTTCGTACCTTTTGCTGAAAGCACCCACCTTCAAAAACTTCACAAGTCATTCCACAACACAAGTAAAATTAAGCATTACTTAATTAACAGCACCCTGGTACAGCCAGAAGAATCTATGAACCTATTCCTGTTGTCTAAGCTGGACTTTGTCTAATGACTGTTTCTTTAGTAAGTAAAAATACTTACTTGGGTGGGATGGAAGAGAGAAAGTTCCAGCTCTAAGTGAAGTAAATTCAGTGTCTTGTACACAGCATGAACCTATTATTGTAAGCTTTAACAGGCCAAAGATGAAGACTTTTTTTCCTTTTTATTTTTAACTATGACTACCTCCCACTATATTTGGCTTCATTGTTCCAGAAGAATTAGGCACACATCTCAGACTGAGACATTTTTCCAGTGGGCTCTTATTTTAAAGGAGTTCAGTGCCCTACTACTGCCTGCTCAGCTCCTCATTAACTGCATTCTTCACCACAGGTCAGTTACCTGGGTGTCAAGTGTTGATAAGAGCAAGTGGTGGAACAGGACCACTCTTCTACCAACAAGGCTGTGCCCAGAGCACAGGGCTCCTTTTGAATGTTTGGGTCATTTCATACACAGCTCACTCCAAAACTCAAATATTACTCAAATTCCTATTGCTACTCTGTAATGGATTTCAAAATTAGAAATTATATTTTAAGGCCAAAATTGGTATTAGAGACATAATAGATTTATCTAGAAACTGTGGCAGACTCAGGTGGAGCATAACTAACCCTAGAAATTCTCATTTGTGTTGCCTCTACAGCCAGTAGCCCATCCATACCTAACAAAACACAAGTTCTTGTTACACACTTTTGAAGAACATTTTGTGATGCCTGGATCTCAATTACCAAATGCTTGTACCTGATTAGAGGAGTCTTCAGCACTTTGTTTCATGTAATCCTCCAATTCCTGTTTATCTTTCATTGTCTTTTCCAGCTGGTCATTAGCCTGCCTCAGCATCACCTGCAGCTTTTTCACCTGTGTTGTCACAACAAAATTAATTCATTTTCCATTCTCTTGGGGAGCATTTATTTCCTGAAGCCCTTCACTCCTCAAACTACAACATAAAATCCCTCAAAAATCCTGTGCAACCCAGAAGTTCCTTTGTTGCTGGAACAGCCTCCAGCACAATTATCCCTCTAAGGAAGCACAGGACATCAAACTGCACTGGACCATGGCCATGCAATGACTTCAATCACTTATTTCAAAGCAGAATGTGACTCATGCCTTCCACACCCATCTGAAAATTGTTCTTTGGTATATGACAGGAAACAAATATCCTCCAAGACTTAAAAGTCATTTTATGCTGCTAGGATGAGGTCCTTTTCTGTTAGCAGTTCTTACAGTATCAAAGATAATAGAATTTAATGCATGACAAGCATTTTGAAATATAAATTATTAAAGATCTGACTTCAGCATGGGCATAACACTTTTATAGAACACTGCCTTTACTGCATGGTCTCACAGCAGTAAAGTGGTTCTTCAAGGTGAATCCTTAACAATGCACATGTTGGTGTTTATGACCAACAATAATAACAAATCAAGTTATGCCAATAACATGTCAAGTTATCCAGTATGTTGATACTGCTCAATTAAAATCAATGAATAAAACAGCAGGAGATTCATTGCTGCATCCTTAGTAGTTCAAAAAGCTGCAAAAGCCTGGCTAAAGCAATGAGAGGAATCCCACCTGGTCTCTGGTCTCAGCCTCCTGGATCTGGATACCTTGCAACTGCTTCTCGTAATTGGAGCACATATCACAGCGCCTGCCCAGCTTGTTCCCTGCATTCTGCACCTGCAGAACACACAGTCAGCACCTGCCATGAGCCCAGGGAAGTCTCCAGGGAGTGCAGGAATGCTACACACACTCAGGTGTGTTGTGCCACCACAAAACGTTACAGATAAGAGACAGAGGCAGAATCATGCAATGGCAGGATTGAGTTGCTCTGAAGTGAAGTATAAATCAGCTGTGGGCTATCAGCTTTTCCTGCCATGGGCCCCACCATTACCACAAAAAGCCATGGCACAAAGAGTTCATCAAGTCACCATTGTGTCCTCTTGACAAAGAGGAGGGAAGAAAATAACAGTGTTGGGGTGGGCAGCAGGGAAACCAAGAGTAAACCTGCTGTCATTCTGGAACTGCAATGGTGTTGGCCAAGGGGACAAATGGAAGTTTTATCAAAGTTCTGGCTTTAAGTCAAGTTTGAGCTGAATCTGTATTTGTATTTGCTGCTCCATGTTCAACCCACAGCAAGTGGCATCCACACTCCAGTGTGTGCTCCTGCCTCCAGGAACACGTGGGAAGTTGCACTTCTGTCCTGGATTCTGAGAAAGGGCTAAAGCAAAGTGTCATCAAAATGTCAACAGGACAAGGAAATACTCAAGAGTAGGGATTTAACTCAGCTCTGAGGTCAGGATGCTGTAATTTCTCTAGATATAGCAAGTCAGTAGGAAAACAACAAAAAAGCAACTTTATAACAGGTTTGGAGAGACCTCCTAAGCAATGATTTGCACAAAGTTAAATTTCAACAAATTGAGAAAAAAAAATCAGTAGTTTTTCATTTCATCTGTCCTTCATCTGGCCTTTTCTCCTTCACTAGATTCTCATAGTCTCTTTTTTACTCCCATCTTGTCTTCCTTTTCACCCAGTCTGGATTGTTATCCCCCCCTATCTTTTCTTCCCCCTAAAGTGTTGCTCCTTGGCCTCTTTTCCTCTGAAAGAGAAGCCACAGGAAACACCAAATACTCCCCTTTTCAGCAAGAAACCAAATGCAAACTTTGAACTGGCATCATATAAAGCTGAAAAACTGAAAGGCAGAACATCCAAAAGGAGTGATTTCCTTGGTCATCCACCAAGGTCATGCAACTGGCCTGGGGCTTGATCTGATCTGCTTGCTGCTCTCAGAAATGGGTTTCTGATGATGCAAGTCCCCAACAATTTCGTGAAGCCTCTCTGTGGTACTTTCTGTGTTGGGCATAGTTTGGCTGCTCATTTCCAAACTGTACCCCATGCACAGCCCTCAGCAAATGCCCCTGGCACACAGAGCAGCATCCCCAGCTCTGCTCCTTCTGCTCCCCTCTGCCCTCTCCTACTCATCCCCAGTTCCACTATAATGTCCTTTCCTCAACTTCCCATTTTCTCCTATTCCCCCACCTTGTTTCACCCTCTCACACAATTCTGAGTCCAACAGCCATCTCTGCCAGACCCTCCTCAAAATGCAAAGCACGCTGTGTTTAGTAAAGCTGCCTGTCCCACGAGCAGGGCCAGCTCATACACCTCACCCTGGGTGTGCTTCACCTACTGAAGCATTCCAAGAGGGCAAAGTGAACAGCTGTCCAGGATGTGACCTCTTCTTTATCACCTGGCTCTGGGCAGAGCAAAGGAGGCAGAGCTTTGCCCACAGCAGGGCCAAGGCAGGAGGACTCACCTCCTTCTGCAGCAGGTTCCACTCTGTCTCGCTGACCAGGCGGTACCCGCTGGGGGACACATAAGCACTTTCCATGCCCTGGGTGACACTGGAGAGCAGGGAAGCAGTCTCTTCTTGCTCTGGTGTCATTGCTTTGATTGCTTTTTCCTGATCTTTGGTCAGCATGAACCCACTCGGCATTTGCAGGGATCCAAGGGAAGCTGTATCAAAGTTCTCAGACACTGAATCTGCTCCAACAAGTGGTCCAAAATCCGACTCATCCAGGTTCCCAGCAGATTTTGCTTTGTTGTTGTATCCTAAAGCTTTGGACTGTAAGGATCCAGATGTGCCCAGACTGTCTGTTGACTGTGCTCTCCGTAGTCCATCTTTAAACATATCAGTATCTGGTTTATTGAAGGATTCGCCAGAGGAAAGCAGCAGGTCTGCATCCAGGGAATGGACTGAGCCGTGGGTGCTATTCACATGCACCTGGCATTGAAAAACACAGAATAAACTAATTATTTACTCCATTTGAGTATGGTACAAGAGGAATGCTGGACACTAATTATTATACACAGCAAAAAGCAAATTTAAATTTCTTTGGCAAGAACATCTGCTCACTAAGCTTAAGGTGGCACAGGAAAGGACAGAGAACTGAACTGGCTAGAATTAAAAATCAAATAAAACAAGTAAACAGTCTTCTGTTAACAGAGTGCTTTTGTAAGACTCTCTTCCTGCCAGACAAGCAAGGACACAGTCTCCTTCCATCTCCCAATATTTGATGCAAGATGCTTCCCCTGAAAAGATGTACTTGCAACGTTCCTTCTACAACCACAATCTACACAACAGAAGGCAGATACTCCACTTCCAAAAGTAAATTCAGAAGTCTGTCATAAAACAAAAAACTTTGCATTAACACAAAAATAAACAGAGAAAAATAAAGTTAAAATCTACTCTATCTCAATAAGTTCATGTTGTTCTTCTATTTCTTTCTTTTGCTTTGAGTGTCTGACAAAAATGCAAAATATTTTCTTTGCAAGATTATTTGTACATAAAATAAAAAGAAAAGGGAAAAGGCTGGGCTTAGACACAAAGGTATCCTGGGGAATGCCAGCACCAAAAGCCACGCAAACTGTCCTGTGATGTGTATCAGGCACATGGAGCCTCTTGATCTATTTTTGTTTTTTGTAGCACTGAAAAGAGAGCAGCAATGCTTTATTTAAAAAGCATATGACTGCTTTCAAAATACCTTCCAAAATATTATGCACTTCTGCTTTGCCATTAGGCACATAAGGAAGTAACACTGGAAACCAGCCTCCTGAGAAAAATTATCATTTCTGAAATAGGTCCAGAGACCAGCAGGCTGCTGGCACTTCATAAAAATGCTTGTAACCTCTAATATATTTATATATATATTAGGTACTACTGTTTTATGACTGTTGTAAATGCCTTGTTTTAATCATTTTTAGGTGTAATATTTATATTTGCATGTATACACACAAGTTCATAGTAAAAAAGTCAAGAGAATACAGACATATAAAACTGCATTTTCAGGGTACAGCTGTTCTGTGATAACCAAAACAATAATAAGAAATCATATTTGTACTGCAAACTGCCCAACAGAGATCTTACAAGTCAAATGATGAGAAGTTCTAAGAACTGATCAATAATATGATTGATTACAACATATGAAACATGTTCTGAACAGCTAAAAATGTTATAAATAACAAAACTAAACACATATACAACCCCAAACTACTCTGACAATTATGCTCCTTCTCAAAATACAGATTTTCCATTATTTATAAATCTTAGAATTAAATAAATGTTGTGAATGATAGACTAAAGAATATGCTATGAACTGAGATTAAAGACAACATCAGAAGACAAATTCTTGTTCCCCACCAATGTGCCTCATTTGCATATCTGGACACAGAAGATACAAACAGTATTTGAAATAGAAGTGACTGGAGGATAAAGGGTAGAACTAGATCTCAGCTACATTTAGATCCCATGATTCTGAACATCTTTCTGCATTCTGAACTGTTATAAATCCTTGATAAAAGTAAAGGGCAGACCCTAGAATACATATACAAAAATATATGCTTTTTTTCCCTTCGAAAATGATAAATAAACCAAGCAGAACACTGGCTCACTCTGCAAATTCTCAAGTCTCTTGAAGGTTAAATAAGCTCCTATGGCACTAAAACTTGGTGGGTTTTTATTAATTTCTCCTTGATTTCACTCACAAAACCAAAATGGACCCTGAGAAATGATAACTACAGAATTCAACAATTTGGTTAGTAAAGTAGCTACAGCACTCTTGCTGAATGTTCAGATATAATTGGCTTAATCCTGAATATTTAGGTGTCTTAGAATGTGCTTAGAAATCCCAAGAGAATCTACCAGCAGTTAACCTCCAGAATGCAAAATGTAAATTACCATTTTTAATGGCACCTCTCAGGATGGTGCAGTATTGTCTTCCAATATTAATTAGGATTTATAGATTCAACTGCAACTCCATGGATTTTTTATTGCCTAATAAGATTAGAAGCTACAGAGAATAAAGGGCTGTAACTTTGCATTTGTATTTGCAATGAGCACCCTGAGGAATGCCCAAGTGCAAGTGAAAGATCCAATTGTTTTACCTCTTCATTAGAGAGCTGGGTAAGGGTTTCTTCAGGGGCCAGAGAACATGAAGCTTTTGTTTCATCATCTGAATCCTTTTGCTTCTCTTCCTTTCTCTTGCTAAGCCTTTGCTGATCATCTTCTTCCTGAAAATCAGTGGCCAATAGAGAATACATAGAAAATGGGATTTGATTTCACCATAGTAGTCATAACATCAGCTTTCATGATAAACTAAGCTACAAAGAAGACACTGAAAAATATTATTTCAGTTAAAACCCAGTATTTAGCACATAAATATTATTTTAGTTAATAAACATAATGCTCATTTCACAAGGCACCCAAACTGCCTTAAGTGAGGACTTACTTTCCAAGTTCAGTGGCCAATTCATGTTCTAGAATGATTTTATTCAAAAAGTGTATTACCTAGATCAAAATTCTAATCTCAGGGATTACCAAGTAACAAAACTAGCTGGTAAATTGGCTATTGTACAGAATATATATCTATATATAACATATCTACATCTCTAAAGCCTATCCCTACATCACTAACAGCCGTTACACAAGCATAAACATTAAAACAAAACATGGAACAGGAAGTGCCTTGACCACTAAATGATGGAATATAAGGAATCAAAAAAAAGACATAATGGATCACTAAGTCATAAGTACATACACAATCACTTCCATAAGATAATTTAAAATGAAAGCCTTAATTTATGCCTAGGATACATACTGGAAGACTGAAAAAACCTAGAAAGAAGTGAAACTTGCTGACATCCTTAACCCAGATGTTTTGCATCATAGATGATTATTTCTTCCAGCAAGATTAATTTCTGGACATTCTTACCTTTTCATTTAACTATTGGCAACATTAAGACTCCTATATATATCAATATTAAAATATTTGTCCAAATGGAGCCTATTGTAACTGCCAGCTGTCATTCACAGGGCAGATTCCTGTTAAAACTGTCAGTTCTCATTTTCTGAGCTATTACCACACTTGCCTCCAACATGTGATTTCCATACTTGTTATACCACAGCAAATCTACAGCATTGCAAAAAATAAAAAGAGGAAAGCAGCAGGTAACCTGATCCTTTTTTTTCAGCTCTTCCACCTGCCGGAGCTGCTCTGAGGTGAGCACGATTTCCATCCTCTGCATGTCCCTCATCAGCAGCCGCTGGGACTCCAGGAACTGGTCATTGGCTTTCTGCCACGTGTGTTTCAGCTGGTTGTGCTGCTGCCTCTCTTGCTCTAGGAGATGGCAAACTATGCAAACAGAGAAAAAATTCTTCTGAACCTCGAGTGTTTAAATATCTTTTCCAAAGAGAAGAATTTTCAGGAGTAAAAGTAATTATTGCTCTCATCAAGAACAGTCAGGCTTTGTTCAACAACTATTTAGGATAATAATGTCTTATTTCAAATACCATTTTCTTAATTTCCAAACCTGGCACGTGATTAGGGATGTATTACTGACAGTTCAAGACTTCCCAGCGAGAAGACTAATGCCTCAACTTCTTTCATGAATTCTAATAGTTTGGGGTTTTTTTTAGTGCTGGGTTCAGAAGACTGTCTTCTACATTTCTCTTTACTTCAGCAGCAGGTCCAGGCTTCTACTCCTCTGCTGTGACTCTGGGCTGTAGTGCCCTACATGGATATTTGCACTCCCACTCCAGCACTCAGCACTGACACACCTCAGGGAGCCAGGTCTACACATTATGGAAATAATGCTCATAATTATGCACAAATACAATACACACCTATAATCACTTTAGCAAGAATGAAGCTCACAATGCTTTAAGAACTTAGCAGATATTCAACAACAAGTCTTGAGGGAATGAATGGCTCTGTTGTATTTCAGTCATAAGGGAACTTCACATTTAGCTCTTCTGCAAACATTTTAAGGTCTTTCACATTTAAAAGTGCTGCTTCCCCCTCCTGATTTCTTTTAATTAAGTTCAAGTAAGAAATGATAAAAGAATTAACAGCTCCATTGGGTGCTGCATCCTCAGTGGAAGAGAGTTAAAGGATTATTATTAGGTAGGTACCTTCATGCAGTTCCTTCCTCAACTTCTCTGCATCTTCTTGCAGGACTGATTTTTGTGTGTTTAGAACAGCCACATACATCTCCAAGTCTGTCCTACACGACTTCTCAGCTTCCAAATAATGGTTCAGTTCTTTAACCTGAATAAAAAGAGGGAAATAACCAGTGGGGGAACACTCTCAGACATTTCCTTCTTGTTAGAAGTTACAGTGTTGCTTGTTCAGGTAACGTACATGTGCTGAAGGATCAGTTTATTTGCAGAAACCACAAATATTCAACTACCAGTGTGTAAGTAGTGCTTGTATTTACTTCTGAATAAGTTACTCATTACTGTCATTACTCATTAAAGTTCTCCTAAGACATACCTATCAGTGTATCACAGTTATAACAGCTGGATCACAGCAGCAGCAGCACTGAGCACAGAGATGGTAAAAAGGGAACTATCTTGGGAAAGCAGTGAAGTGATCATTTAATCAGTGCGGATAACCAGGAACTAAATAGCTGATAAATGCTGATAAGCCAAGAACTCCTTACTTCAAAATAGAGTAGTCATAGTCAGAAAAAAATGACTGAGGCAGGCTTGAACTAAGCCTAAGAGAAAACGTGCAGACAGATAGGAAAAGAAACTTTCCAACTCATGAAAGACTGTAGCAAAAAGGAAAATCTGTCAACAAAGAACAGTTATGTCAAGAAATACTGAAGAAATATATTCAGATTTTTTTCTTCTTGTTTGGGATTTTTTAATACCAAAGCTAACAAAGAACTGAAATGAGTGTCCTGCAGAATCTCCAGTGAGAACCTTTTAAGACAGGCTTATATAAATACCTGTCAGATGTTACACTTGGAGAAATGAATCCCATCTTGGAACAAGGAACAAAGTGAAAGATTTCTTTATGGCACTATTCAGTTTTATGGTTTGCTGAGTCAGAAATCACAGGAGGTTTTATCTTGGAGGAAACCAAAGCCTTGAGGCAATTCCTAACTGGCTCCACAGAGCTGCTGTTCATCTTCCTCAGCACAGCATGGGACACACCCACGCCAGGGCAGGGCTCAGGACAGCCTTAGGCTGCGACTGCCACTGATGGTGGGGACAGCTGTCCTGCCCTAGGACACCAAATCTTCCATCTGCTACCCTTTAAACCCTTGAAATGGCAAAGTCTGACTCTATGGCTGCAAGTGTGACAATAACTAGAGGCCAGGTGGTTGGGACAGGTGCAAAGCAGGTATTTTTCTGGAGCTTTTTTCATTACTAGTAGACCAGAAGCTGTGCAATTTATTCCAAACACAGTTCCCCCACACACACTGCAACTCTCAAAACAGAAAGATGCAAAAATGCATATAGGCCAAACATGACATTGAGCTACAGGAGACAAGAGGAGCACAAAGAGTTTCCCAATACCTTTTCCTCTCTTATAAAATTTGACTTGTCTACATCTAACTAGCAAGGTGCAAGATATAAATCAGGATCCAGTTAGAGCCTCACCTCTGATGCTGCTTTTATTTTTTCTTCAGCTTCTGCCAGTTTCTCCTTGAGGGCTGCAATCTCTTTCTCCATGGGCATCACAACCGAGCGCAGCTTCTCGGCATCTTCCTGAGCCTGAAGTTAAGTCAATAAATTGTAATACATCATCAGAATGTTCACAACAGTTCCTATTAGTGGAGACATTTGGAGAAAATCTCTACATCAACAAAAAAAGCTGACTAAACTTCCATTTTCAATGCTCATCCTACTGCAATTCATTTAGCTCAGCAGCCATCTCTGTGACAATAGGCTGATATTACTCCATTTACTGAAGGCAACTAAATTTAAAATCTAGGTATGGGTTAGGCCACAAATACCTGTTTTAAAAGGGAATGTTAGCAAATCTATCACTACTGATACCTGGGAGAAAATGTATGGATCAAGCATTTTAAAAAATGTGTGCTTTTCTGTTATTAAAGGCCTAACTGTCCCAGAAGCTGCTGCCACAAGGCACATACGAAAAAACCCAAAAGAAGTGCTTGATGATGTACTAACCATTCAGTTACTTCCTCAAAAAGTTAGAAGCAAATGGAGCTGCACAGTAATGCCTCTTGTAGCTTAGGTCTCTTTTGAAAGATCACTGTTCAACTTTATTACTGACATAGCATCAGGTTTTGGTGTTACTGTACTGAATATTTCAAACTATATATAGACAATTTATCCCTTTTTTTTTTTTTTTTCAAAAAGTAGTTCTGAGAAGATCAAAGAGAAACAGAATTAGAGAACTGTTTCAAGGAAAGGGAAAAAAAAGGGTGAAGAGAGGTAAAAATAGCAAGAATTAAAATGAGATATAGCATTCAGGGTTCAAATCCAGAAATGCACATGTTAATGTGCAGCCCTGACATCCCCTGACATTTCTTAAATGCTCTGCCTTTCCTTCATGGATGCACTACAGACTTTCTAAAGGAGCAGCTCCCCCAGACTCCCCAAGAGCCAGAAGAACACGCAAATATTCACTGCAGTAAAACTCTTCAAGGCACAGAGATTTCCATCATTCTGATCTGGGCTGGCTTTGTGCAAGAGGCTCAGAATGCTCAGTTGCTCTCTGCCTTCTACTGGAAGAACTCAGCAGAGGAGGGAGGGCAGGGAACTGCGCCCCAAAGTTGAAGTTCCAAAAGATGACACCTTTCATAACCTCATCAGCAAAGACAGACAGTAAAAGATAACACTCATGTCTGGTTTTAAAACTAGACTAGAATGCAGGTTTTAGAGGTTACTCATTTGACTTTCAGTTTCTGGTGAGCTTACTGACAACTGTATTCTGAGCAAGACTTTCAGGAAGAGAATTAGAAAATGTTTTTAATCATTGAAGTTTTCTAACTCAACATTAATAGACAAAATAAAATATTATTGCAATACCTGTCAATTGTATACTACAATTTTAAAGGTTTACAGAAAATTCGGAACGTAACACAAAATTAAATTTCTTTAAATTTCCTTCACTTCTGCTACATTTTGTCACTGCTGGAGTACCAATAAAGGCCACGAGGAAAGCAAAGGACATCACTGGGCAGTGAATTCAATACCAGGGACATGTGACTGCCACACACACACCCAGAGCCTGGTGCTTGCAGCCAGCAACTCAAGAGTCACATTTTTCAAACAGATGGGAGCAGGAGTTCCACTTCAGACATTGCTTTGTATTCCATTTATCATATCAGTTCTATTCATTTAATGCTACCTATAGCTGGTTTCTATGGACTAAATATAGCCCAACATTTTCTGGAGTGTTGAACATGCTCTGTTCTAATTATTCATGATAACTGCAGCAATATTTCACTGC
Organism: Erpornis zantholeuca; assembly: GCA_013400515.1. Taxonomy (NCBI): domain Eukaryota; kingdom Metazoa; phylum Chordata; class Aves; order Passeriformes; family Timaliidae; genus Erpornis; species Erpornis zantholeuca. The sequence continues at coordinate 1,570,916 of VZTN01022780.1, read as the reverse complement.
CAGCCTGGTTTCACATGGCTCAACACAGAACACAGAGCAACAAAAAGGACTGTGTTGGAACTAAGTAGTTCAGAGAAACAGTTAGAAAGTTCTCTGAAAGCAAAACCAGACTGTGAACAGCAACCAATTGGAAAGACAAAACTGTATCCCATTCTAGATACAGAAAAATTACTCCAGCTTTTACTGCTTGGTAAACAGAGCTGCAGTTTGACACTGTGGTTGCAACATATTGTAAGGATCCCTATTAAAGGTCAGTGTAATCTTGAGCTAAGCACTCAGAACAGCCTCTCTGCTAACAAAAGGAGTGCTGGAGCCTAGGTCTGCTCTTGGACATGAAGAGTTACTGAGACTCCAAAATCGAGGTTAAAGCTCCACTCAACCTTTCAGTAAAATGAGAATTATCTGTTGTGTTGCAAAATGCTACCTAAAGATACATGTCACATGTGGCAAGAGGTGCCACAGCACAGAATTTCCTGTGCTAAGAGATGTTACTCAGACTCTTCCAGAGGTGTGATCCTTAAAACGTTTATTTCCTTCTAACTTTTTATTAAATTTAACTTCCCTGTCAACGGCCACAGTTTACACATGATCAGCTCATCTTTACTCATTCCTTAACCAAAAACCAAGCACCCAAACCACTTCTTCCCCAGCAAAACCTGCTTCCCCCAGCAGAGGGGCTGCAGAACACACAGTGAGGGACCCACAGACCACAGCAAGAAAACGACTCCGTGGAGAAATAATGCTAAAAATGAGTCGAAGTCGTTTTCAGAGGAACAAACACCTGACAGGAGAAATCCCAAGTTACATTATACCTGAGCTTGCTCCTTAAAAATCAGACAAGCAGAAAATGCACAGACGCAATTTGAAGATTTTTCTTTAAAGCAGGACTAAACAATTTAAAAGTCCTCTAAATTTATCCCACTGTTCTTCACCATTACCAACAAAAATAGCTTGCTGTAGGTCAGATTTTATGGGCAACTCTGTTGCAGAAATCTGATTACTCTCCCATTCCAATTTCCCCTCTCCTGACTAATAAGCACACTTCCTAACAGGAGGCTTGTCCTCTCCTGCTCTCTCTGCCCACAAAATACCTGCTCTGCAGACTTCTGCTACTCAGAGTTTGACACAACTGTGCTAAGAAGAGTATTTATATTCACAGCTCCAATAGCAAAAGAGATCCTTTCTTCAACAGAAAATGAGGTCTGACTAAGAAAAAGCCAAGTCAAATTTTGCCAGTGGCCAAAGTTTGGGCACAACTCATCCCCCCACCCAGTTGTTGTTCAGGGTCAGCCCAGTCATTACCCAGCAGAGAAGTACATTCTGCTGTGGTAGATTGCTTTGAGCTTCTGTGAAAACAAAAAACCCCAGACTTACTTGGTATTACAACCCAACAGGAAAATAGATTTTCATAAATCACCAGCAAGTTTACTGAAAGATTAATCACTAAGTAGGCACGTTAATCATTAGGTCAAGGTATGTACCTTTTGTGAGCGGGGAAGGAAGATTAAAAATACAAAGTTACAAGGTTTTCTTGGAAATCATTGCTTTATGATAAAAAAAAATCACAGAACACACAAATTCTCTACAGAAATTAGCAATCTGCAACCTGAAATATGTTTACATGGAAAAGCAAAACAGCTGCTTCCAGACAAGAGCATGTGTTCCACCAGACATCCTCTTTCTAGAAAAAGAGCATATAAAGATGGAGTATAAGCATTGCTGGCTGCAAATGCCATTTTGTATGAGGAACTGATCACATGTCTTCAAATAACACATCCCAAGTGATCAAGAAAATTCTTCTTTTCACACTGATGCTGACACATGAATATTCATTATTTTGCTAGCCAAGCACACCTCTTAATGGGCTTGGGATTTGCTTATTTGTTTTTAGGTAAAATTGAATGTCCTCTTCCTAAATTTGATCTAATTCTTAGTCTCCTTGAGGAAAAACCTCACAGGTTTAATAATAACAAAGGAGATTAAAACATCATGCAAAGCAGTTTAAGCAATTATTTCAAGCTGCGCTCTGAAAACCAAATTTCCCCCTCCCCCTCCTATTATATAAGGTACCTGTTCCTCTGCTTTACAAGCCTAGAAAGCTTTCCAAGCTCCTATTAACCAGGGATTAATAAACTGATCACCTTCCCCTTTAGGATCACCAGGGATATTGAATTCTCTTTTAAAGGACTGTAGTTGAAAATGCCATTTATCTGATATGCTAAACTTCTCTACAAAGGGCACTAAGTTTATGTGAGCTGTGCTGCCATGTCAGCAACTTGCAATTTCAATTTACATGATCTGTAAATTCACATTAAACATCTGAATCAGTTGAGAGAGATTGTTTTCTGAAAGTGCTTATTGGCAGTTAATTGGGAGTGCAGTGCCAGGACTTTTATCCTATGAACTCTGCATCTTCTGGGCTGTTTCTAGAAGACTCACCAGACTGATCCAGTTTTGAACCTCCATTCAGCTTCAACCAAAGTCTTTTTTTGCCTTAGTAAGACTAAAACCTTTTCTTAAAAATATTATACGTCTTACAATTTCAGTGGGATTGGTACAGGCTTTGCCCTGACTCTGACCTGTGAAATCAGGCCTACATGAAGAGCAGTCCCACATAACACCACCAGCAACATTGCAAAGACAACTGACAACAGTCATGAATTTCTTCCTAGGTCTCAGAAAAAGAACTCCATTTTGCAACACTAATACTGATTGCTTGCTACAACATAGTAAAAATACCTAAAATGTTTCTCAAGTGGAATGTTTGTGATATTCCATATTGCACTGCTTCTGCTGACAGCAAGCAGGAACAAGGACATGCAGTGATGTGGCAGAATATCAGATGTTAGCCTGCTCCTTTATTGAATATAGGTTCAGTCACTACTTTAAAACTGTCTTAGAACACCTTGAAGACCAAGGTAAGCCTGCCGAGATGAGAAACTCATGAAAATGCAAGTTATTATAATAAGATAAACAAAGATTATAAAGCACTGATCTATTATGACAGGTCAAATTTCCTTCCTGTCTGAAAAGAAACACATCAAATCTTCAACCTCAAGAAAAAAAGAGAAAGTCCAAACTCAAGACAAGGCACCTCAATCTACTTCTATGAACTTTTCTTAGTCACAGATCTTTGAACAACTACAACAGTATCTGCCCATATTTGAGAGCCATTATTTTTCATCATCTAGAGCCTGTTGTTTTGTGACAGCAAGGTTCCATACTTCCTAGGGAGGCAGAAGTACTGTGATGCACAAATATGGCTTACTTCAGAGAAAGATGAAAGACATCTTAGATATTCTGAAGTTTTTAATGGGCACTTTAAGTTTTTAAGACCTGGCAAAAGAAATAAAGGTACAGAAATGTAAAGGAAACTCTATAAAACTGCAGTCAATCCAGAAAAATCTAAAGGTGGTTTTACTTGAGCTCATTTGACATCACATGACAAGCAACTTTACAAGGCTGCCTGCTTTTACAAGCTGAAGGCAAAACTTTACCATCTTCTCAGGTGCAATTCTCTCACTGAATCCACATAATTAGGAACAAACTCTAAGTCTTCAAATGGATTAGGTCATGATGACTTCCAAGAACAAAGGCTGGCAGTTGGCAGGAGCAGGCTGTGTGAATTGCTGAGGAATTACAGCAGGCATAGGAAGGAACCCATGCGTGACCCCATGGGCCTATCTTCAAACAGAAACTGAGGAACTCCATTCCAATGTACCTTTTTCATTTCATTTTCTAGGTTTTCTTCCTCCTGGCCTTCAGACAGTCGCCTCCTTAACTCTGCAATTTCCCGCTCCATGTTTTCTCGGTACTGGTTCCACTGAGCTCGCTCTTGCTCCATCCTGTGGTGATACTGGAGCTCATAGTCACGAACAGTCTCTAGAAAACAGCATTTTCAAAACTTATTTTCAATATTAAGTGAAAGAACAGAGCTTTAGGAACTCCATCTCCAACAACTCGATGATTTACTACAGTTAATCAAAACTAGGACAACAGTGAATCCTCCCTTCCCTTGGACTCCTGCCCCAAAACCCAAATACACAAGTAAAAATTCCGAAGGAACTTGGATTGGAATTTCAATTAGTACCATCACCAGAACAAAAAGAAACAAGCCCCAAAAACTGTGCAACTCCTAATTTCAAGGTAACATACATGACTAACATCCTATTTAGCAGCACACTCCAAGCGCATCCTCCAAACAAATGACCAAAACCTTAAAAAGATACTCCAAAATGCAGAGAAATTCAAACTTCTCACATAGTTTCCACTTCTCCAGAATTAACATCTCTCAGGTCAGGAGCTGTCTGTGTTTACACAGGGACAGCAGCTGGCAGAGCTGAGCCTTAATCTAGGTTCATGTATCTGTGTAGATCATAAATAAACAGACTTTTATGTACTCAGTATACAGGACGGTTTGTCTGTTCCGGGTGAAAAGCACAATGAAGTGATGGAAAAACTGCCCACAGCCAGCAGGCTCAGGATAGGGTGATCCTGTTTGTGGACCTTTAAGAAAACAGATATTTGTGGCAATAGTCTGTTCTCAGTTCATATCCTTTTGTTCACTCACTTTGTTTCAGAAATGTCAACAGCTGTGCAACACGCAAATATAACAAGGAATAGATCAGAACTATCAAGAAAAAAACCACCCACAACTGAGAGAGCAGCATGTGCAGTCACTACCCTGGGGGAAGGCTCATGTGAGTACTGGAGGGACACCTGACTGTGAGAACAGAACTGTGCTCACACAGAAGGGAAAAAAAGAATCAGGCTGGCAGCTTAAAGCTGTTTTCAGACTTGTCAAATTACACGCATCATACTTATCTTCATGGAAGGATGAGGTATCACACTCATAGTCCCTCAAAAATGCTTTGCATACACAAGAGATTCCCATGGCCATGAATTCTAAATTCTCTCCTCAACTTGACAATAAAAAACCGACCAAGCTCCTTTTCACAGCCTTGGGAACCACTTCATCCAGCCCTTCTGCAGCTTTCCCAAGCCATAATAATTACCCTTATTCTGTGGAAGAGGAGGCACAAATCCCTGAAGACATCAGGGTGGCTGATATCAGCAGCCTGCCTGCTTGTTACCTTTCATGATGGCCTGGAGGGAAGCCACTTCTTCTTGCCACTGCCTCTTGACCTCATCGATGGCCTCTTGCTTGGTGGTCTCTGACACTGTGGCTATGGCCTTGATGTTCTCCATTTCGGCGTGGGCTTCCATCAGCTGGGTCCGCAGCTGGCCCAGGTCATCCTGGGCTGCCTGCAGCACTGCATTCTGTCTTTTCAGGTCCTCTGAAAGGAGGATTATATACATTTAGCTTGATTAATGAGTTCGATCTGAAGTGCAGCCCTAGTTGCTATGGCAAAGAACAGAAGGGAGGGAAGGAAGCACTGGTATTAAAACATCTACCTGTAAGGACTGAACAAATGTTGGCAGGTATCTTCAGGGAATGCTGTTTCTTGACTTTGCTTGCCCTTGCCTTTTATTAAAGAAGTACCTTCTCATGGATGCTGACACAAAGCACACACTAGATATAACTAGGATCAATATACCTGATGAAAGTGAACTGCGCTTTTCATCAGTTTTTATTATTTAACTCATTCTGGCAATGAATCTGGAAAAGGCAAGAACAGACTGGAAAACAGTTTCCCCCCATTTCTGGGACCAACTTGGTTCTCAGTTTGGATGGAACACTTCATATTTCTTGAACAGAAACACTCTGTAACCACTTTGGAGAGCCCACATAAGAAAACTTTGCAGCCTAATTTGCACTTTACCAAAGACTTTGGTAATACTGAGCTTCTACTAAGAAAAGGGATACATTCAATGGAACTCCCACTATTTCTCTAATTGTTGCAACTATAAACAGAAATTAAACTAATTTCATATTATCCTCCTGAGTTCTCAGCTAATCTGAAACAAACAGATCTGGAAGACATGTGTAATTAATTCCAAAAGCACTAGCACAGAATATGTGCTTTATGCCCACATAGCCTGTTTCAATGGCAATCACTTTTAGCAGAAACATCTGGCCAGTACAAACCAACACCAAACTATCTTCATGTATTTCCCTCAGGGCCAAAATGCTGAATCAATTCTGGTGCTCTCACACCCAACAGAGAATATGGAACCCAGAGACAATCAAGTACTTAAAAGGACATTAATCCTTGTATAAAAAAACACTCTGTAGCATTAATATTCTTAGTTTTCAAATGACAGTATTAAAGGTGGGTTCCAATAGCCCCAATGCACATTTAGGAAAGGGTCTTTGAGACAGGGAGGGAAAAAAGTTTTGGGGGAGTAAAAAAAAGAAAAGTAATTGCTTGTATATTCTCCTCTAGTGTCCTTTCACTTCAGTACATGTAGAAGTTGGGGTGTACTTCCTTCCCCTACTGCAATTTATTTTCTATTTTTTGACTGTACGTAAATGGGAGAATTATTGCTGATCTCATCAGTAGTGTCTTGTATCTAAAATTTCCTTTCATCCAGCTTTAGAAACACAAGTAAATAGGTTTGCTGTATGATCTGATCTTCATTATGCCTGTTGTATTTCTGCTCTCATAAGCTTATACAGCAGCTGCAGTCTTAATGCATTATGTTTTGGCTCTGCTTTCATATGTTAAAGACAGGAAAATCATCAGAATTAGAAATAAATCAATCTGGTTCTCAGAACAGCTATCTCTACTCTCTAACCCTTCATCAGATATTTGAGCTCATATGGTTGAAATTTTCCTATAAATTGTGTTATTGAAATAGATGCCCTTGGCTGGTATTAAAACTTTTATAAGGTTTGCCTGCTTACAGCCTACCTCTGATGGAAATTTAAGACAAATAAATGCTACATAAAAAGAAGGCCAGAGAGTACAAACAGCACAGCATCCAGGCTATGTCTTTCCATTTACCAGATCAGCTCCTGCTCAGAGAGTGCACCGTGAATTCAGGAAATTAGTATTAAAACTCACTGGTGGTGTTTCTGCATGGACATCAAGTTGCTCTGGTTCCTATCCATGAGGCAAATCTGTAAATTTAATCCTAAAAGTTCATTCTAGGAAGCTCAATAGCCACCTACTGAATCTCTTACATTCTTGAACTGGTTAAAAGACTATGTTTCAAACAGGGCTTATTTGAAGATGAAGTTCAATAAACTTTAGAGTAATTCAGACAATTGAGAACCTACCTTCCTTAGCCAGGTATAACTCCTTAAATTTTGCTCTCTTTTGATTAAATTCTTGCTCAAGTTGCTGCTTCGTGCGCAGAAATTCTGCATTGACCTTTTCCAACTCTGCAACCCGTTGTAGAAGAGCATCTAAAAATAAAGCAGAAGATAAGGTATGTAACTAATAGTTATCCAGACATCCCATTCTGCAAGGCTGAGGTTTGGGACTTACTCATTTTAAAAAATCTTTACTCATTAGCTCTGCTGTTGCCTCATGATCATCAGGAAAACTAGCCAGTCCTTTAAGGAACAAAGGAAGCAAAGTTTTCTTAGACTGTAGCACCAAATTCTAATTGAACATCTGTGGGGAACTAGAGGGAATGTGGCAGGGAATTCTGCAGAAAACAATCTTCCAAAGAAAACCACGATTTGCTATATACAACAAAGGAAGAAATAGAAATAATTCTGGTGATGGCCTTTTTTTACTGGGAATTCAGTCACGAGGCACAGGGAATGTGTGAGGGCTGAGCAATAAAGCACCAAGTGCTCAAAGGCTGAGGTCAAAAAAAAAGTGACAGCAGCTCAGCCAACAGCTATGAAAGGGCAAAGCACAGGAAACACCGCAAGCTAAAAATTACGTGCCATTATCAATCCAGTCTTCAGTTCTGCATATTAACCAAAAGATGAGCCAGATTACATATAGAGAAGTATGCTAGAGGATGACCACAATCAGAGAATTAACTGATTGTAAGATCAAACTCCCCTCATTTCCAGCAGGTAAAAATCCCCCAGAGCGCACATACATCACACTGTTTTCCAGAATTTACCATATCGGCCCTTCATCTTCACAACGAAAGAAGGAAGAGTAGGAAGTCTACAAAGATTGTTGCAACACACTTATTATTGAAAAAAACCCATATGATACCATTGTATGGTGCTATAAAGACCCCATAGAACCACTAACCTATCTGCATGTGCACTATCAACTTCTTTGCACCTCAAATATCTGCTGTGGGTGGCAGTTTCATCTTGCACACATCAGAATTCAAATATGAAACAGAAATAAAATACAGATGAACCAGAACAAAACCCATCTCCCTGCTGCAAGGCACTGGGGAAAAAATGATGCTCTACATGAGTCTCTATGTGTTCTGCAAAAGCATCTTGTGGACAAGTTCCAACTCTGCTGTGCAAAGCTGAATCACTTCAGTTATAGCCTCTATATAGCACAGACTAGGTACACAAAATATTGATCCATCAGAGGTGCTGGTGTATCCCATCCAACACTTCCCACCACAATCAAGTAGTGAAAGCACAACACAGAGGCTACATGACTCCAGCATCAAACATTTAGACTCACAAACAGCTGGAATCAGCTCTACAGCTTGCAGCAGTAAAATACTGGATGGGCAATGACACTGAGATGGGGAGAGTTATTTTTGGTACCAGATGACGTAGAGTAAGAGCAGACACAAACAAAAGGACCTTTTAAGAGCACAGGTATGTTTTACTGATTGCTGGTTATGAGAGCTTATGGTGTTACAAAATACAGCACTTAATCTGTTCAGCTCTGTATTGAATAAAAGATATATGCAGATATAGGACAGATGAAATTTTAATGTTGCTTTTATACAAAAATCCTAATTTTGTTTTTTTTAATCACCTTAAATACAAACACATAGGTTTTTCTGGCCAGCAACCCCTCTGTGGATAGTTCAAAGCCAACTACACAGGAGTGTTCTCCAGAAAATGAAAGGAATCTGCAGCAAAGACACTCTGAGAGCAAAGCTTCAAGGAAGTTCAGAGAGTGTCTGGATCAAAACCAGGGATGAAACAGCACACGTGGAACCAGGTCTGGGTAGGAAAAATGCTTCCCAAGGTTAAAGGGTTGCCTTTGATCTCTTGCTGAAGTCTTGAAAAGAGAAAGAGTTTGCCTGTGCTTCCACTCCCCCCAGTCATATGCAGGGCGATGCAGAGCTCCCAGCCACTGCTGCACCTCCTGCTCCACACCCCATGAACAGCAGTGCTGGCCCTAAGGAGCTGGGTTTGAGCCCAGCTTCATCTCCTGAAAAAGTCCTGGAGGCACTAGAGCCTAAGGGAGCTGTGTGCCAGGGCCAGCAGCAATTGGCTGCACTGTCCAGGTCCAGCCAGGCAGCTCTGCATCCACAGGTACCAACCTGGAGCCACATGCACACATTCCAGCTGAACAAGGAGGAATCTGGACATCACTTACCTTGCACACACTCTAATGAAGACCACACGAATACACCATTTCATTCTACAGTTAGTAATCCTGAAAGTTAAATCAACTGTAGACATCAGTCAACTCTCCTGCCCCCAAAGATGACTCGAGCACTCCTTGATTACTTGATTTCCCTTCCATCTTCCTTCAGCAGAGAGACAGCAGCAGCTGTGCCACTGCTCCCATCAGAAAGTACAAAGCAACCAAGCTGTATTTCTTCTGAAGGTGTGAGTTACTTCTGCTGAGGATGGAAGGGCAAGAAGACACCACGAGAGCAGAAAGTTCAAGTGCTTTAAGCTGGAGAGACAAGAGATTCATCCTTTTTAAATCCTCCCGCCCAAACACAAAGAGGGAGAGCAGTCACCAAGAAGGAAATGAAATTTAAATATTTACATTTTTACAGTTTTCCCCCCTCTCTGCAGCCTGGCAGTTTTGTCTAAAACGTAATAAATAAATAACTAAATAATCAACCCCCACCACAACTGAGCTCTGGCAGCTGTCAGGGCCAGCTGCAGGCATTCAAAAAAACAAGCAGTTTAAGATCTCAACTGCAGGTCATACATCACTGCAACTGTGCATTAGCATCGTTCTTTCGATTCTACACTAAGTTTAAAGTGGTTTTACCACCTGTGCCACATATACAGCTCAGGACAGACCTCAGCACATCCCCACTGCAGTGAGACAATAGGCTATAAAGGTTAACATCAACCCCTCAAATGCACTTGCATAAGAAGTAAAAGCGAAAGAAAGTTTATTTTCTGAGACACCCCAACAACTATCACCTTTCTGCTAAGTGATTAAGTTTACAAAGAAATTATTCTTTTCTTCAGAGGTATACTAAGAGCCATACAGACATTTCCCAAAATGCAAGTGTGATCCCAAGCCCAGACTGCCAGGCACAGGTACCCTCGGGCTACATGGCACAGATTGAAAGTCCACCTGGAAATGCACTTGAGTCAATGGCAGGAAATGGACTCAGTCATAGATTTCCAATTAGGCCTTTGTCATTTATTACTTAATTTTCACTACAAATTTAGGTCCAACTCACCCCAGGCCTGTAACACAGCTGAAAAAGAAAACTTATTTGCCATCACGGGCTACCACCTTAAAACCAGCCCCAAAAGCAAGACGTCCATTTTGCAGTGCCAGTATTCCCTGAGTTGGCAGGCGCTGTGCCCATGCTCCCACTCCCAGCTATCAATGTTTAACGACGGATGAGGGATAGAGTAAACAGGGAGAGATAGGCCGTGCTGGTGGAGCTGTGCCCGACTGAAACGGGATCCGGTGTCACACACGGCATCGGCACAGGCACAGCACGCTCTGTATTTCCTCAGAGCAGTAGTGCGAAGACCTAATTCCCTATTTAGGGCCCTAAGTCATCAAGAAACAAACAAAAAACCCAAAGACCCAATTTCTTAACTTCTGAAATAGGACTGAGAAAACTTTAAATTAAAATTCATATGCCAGACTAAAAAAAAAAAAAAACCAACAAAAAAACCGAGAAATCCTTTTGGCCAACAATTTAAATCAGCATTTTTTCACAGATTATTAGGTCAAATAGAGTACAGATGACAGAGCTGGAGATGCCAATTAAATCACTAGCTTTATTTTTAGCTAACAACACAGATTTTGCAGAGACACTCCAGGTCAGACACAGGGATCCCCATCTTCTGTGGAGCCCTGAAATTTACAGCAAAGCACAGTGAATCTCATCATGTGCCTTAACTAGGTAGAAGAACTCAAAAGAAGGACAACAAAATCCATTTCAGAGTGGACTCATCAGTTTACAGGAGAACCATGGCACTGCTGCAATACACAAAGAGAAACTCTAGTAAAAAAGATACAGCCTTCTCTTAACCCACTGCACAGCAGAATTCCAAATTCTAGGAAAACACAGGAACAAATACATTTCTTATTGACTAGTTATTTATATGCTGCTCCACAGACCAGCTCCAAAAAGGATTAAATTTTATGTATGACAGTTTCCAGTTACACAAACATGTAGTGATCATTCCAGAACTAAGACAGACAAAGCTGATTATCAATAAGACTATTTTTGAGTACCAGGTCTATTTATAAAATTAAAGCCACAGAGCTCTCTGCTTGATATTTAAAGTGTCAAACATGACATCAAGAGTTCAGTCCAACATAGCTGAAATATAAAAACAGAGCAGAAAAAAACCCTACATGTACAATCAATGTTTCGGAGACCAAAAAAAAATAGTTTCTGTCATTTTTACCTTTCTCTTCCTGTCATGGTTGCTTGAGACAGAAATATGGAAAAATACTTATTTCTGTGAGTATGAGTTTCTACTACAACTTTCTACTATTTTCTATGAGCACTAATTTTCATCTATTGTGACATCATATTGGAGCCAAAATTATGCTACTATATAAACTTTTAATCCAAGTCTGCCACTAGACCATGCAAAACACTTTTATTTTATTGAAACAGGATTTGATGAAAAAAGAACAACCAAACGCCCCCCTTACAATACACTCCAATCCAGCTGTTTGCATGAGGCACTCAGAAGCAAAGGAACAGACAATGGTTCTCTGAATAAACATTTTAAACAGAAGCAATTCCTGACTTATGAAATGAGGGTTGCTTTATTTTCAAGGAACAGCATTTGCCCTTACACACAGATATTCAGCAGCAGCAGATGAAACTGAGGGGAAAAAAAAAAAAAAACACGAAGAAAATAATTACTTGCTTTTCTCAAACTTGCATTTACAAGCTTCAGGCATTTTATTTACTGAGCCAAATGGCTCAAGCTCACTGGTCACACACTTTCCTTGTTTTACTTGAGGACAGAGAATGACCCCTGACTTCTCACTTGCCACCTTCACTTTCAGAGTGGCACCAAACGCCTCCGACTGTCACACCTCCTCTTTCACAGCATTTCACTGAGTGCAGTGAGGAAAACTCAACCCCAGAAAGGGAAAAACAAGGGGGTTCTGCCCCACAGCTGTGCCCTGGCACAGGACCTGCTCCCCAGTGCCACCAGCACTGAGCTGTTCTGCAGAAGGAGCTCAGGCAGTTCTCCATTTCGGGCAGTGCAGCTTTCAGACACTGCTGCATTCATCCAGCCATTTCTGGCTGATTGTGCAGCTGAAGGTTATTTGACATCCACAATTTGTTCTTTATTGACTAAACACTCACAGGCAAACAATCCAGTACCAATTTAAGGCCAAAACCATAAAAATTCGGTGTTGCTGACAAATGCAGATATCACCATGCAGAACGGAGCCTTGCTGCATCGTATCTGTTACAGAAGCTTTATATTTATTGCAGTAAATCAGCAAGTGCATGATCAAAAATATTCAGCCAAGCATTTCATGTTACCAACATCTAACCACATTATAAATACTCTGTTAACATCAAGTGGAAGTTTGCAAGGTATTATTAAAGTTTGAAAGTAATGTTATTCTTAATTGAAGCAGAATGAGAAACATCTTTCCATTATAACCTGTAATCTCAGGAGTGCCTATTCCTACTCTTTATCTTCCTTTTTCATGCTAAACATTGTATGACTTCCTACATAAACATCTTAGAAAATGAAAAGCCATCACTAAATTAAAGTAATTAAAATGTGAAGAAATTTAGATGTTTGAATAAATGGGAAGACTCTTCTATAATACAATCGAGAATCACCAAATGGTTTGGGCTGGAAGCAACCTTAAAGATCATCTCATTACAACCCCCTGGCTTGTGCAAGGACACCTTCCATTAGATGAGACTGCTCCAAGCCCTGTCCAACCTGGCCTTGGACACTTCCAGGGATGAGGCAGCCACAAAATAAGAACAAGAAAAAAGGGAAGAGAAAACAAGGGCCCTTTAAATGGCTTAATGAAACCTGCCGAGATAAACAGCCATATGCAGTAACAACTAAGTAATTTCCCCCAAGTATGTTTACACAGCAAACATCTTCATGCACAATTACAAAGTAAAAGAAGGCCAACACACATTTCTCCTTCCCCATTTTTTTCCACTTCCACTTCCCACTTTTTCTCCCTTTTCACAGCTCTCACGTGTTAACTACTTCCTTGCTTTGTTACAGCCTCCTTCACCTTCTTTCGGGGGCACAAAAGCAGGCAGTTGCTTTCTGGGGTCCAAATCTCCACCTCATGGCACTCCATTTCAACTCAGTAAAGGAGAAATATACCTGACTTCCAGCTTTGGTCAGCTCACTTTATGCAACAAGTAATGCTCTTCTATACACTTAGTCATTCTGACCCCAGGTTAACTTAAGTCCAGTTTTAAATTTATGCTTAGTTAACTATTATTTACATTGGACTGCAATGGAACAGTGCTCACTCACATCAAGTACCACAGGAATGCACTTAAACATGCATGTCCATGTTGACAAAAGTGAGCTTGAATTTTTTTCCAACAGTTTCTTTTCATTTGCCAAAAGCATAATTTCATCCCAAGGACAGTCCCCTACCTCCATCATTATAGCCTGGCTTTTCATACACCCCTTCTCACCATAGTAGCTGGTTCTCTCTTTTTAACTAGGCTGCCATCAGAAGTCTCAGTTCTGTGCATACAGTCTTCTCCACAGAAGTCCCAACCTAATGCACAAGAAGTTTTACCATCATTCGTTTTCACTAATTCATCTCTGATGTTTTGATGAGAACAATTCCTCAAGAAATTTCAGAAAAACACTATTCGTTAGTATTTTTTTCCAAGAAAATCAACCATGCTCTGTGCTTTATCAATTCTTTGAATAATTTAAATAGGGCAGCAGTGGATGAATCACAGAGTTGGAAAAGTCAACCAGACAGCACCATTAATGGAATCCTATGGAAGGTGTTTTGGCTGCATCCTGCTGCTACCACCAACGAATCTCCTCAGAAATGCAGTGTTGCTAAGCTTGAATGCATATCAGAGTATTTCAAAAGTCAACAGCAAGCTACAGTCTGGTGAACTTTGAATTCATCTATAGCAACACAAAATGGGGAGAACAAAGTTACCAATCTCAAAATGATCACCAGCATTTTCCCTGTTCCCTAAGTGCTTGTATCTTGTTCCCCTTGCTTTAACCAGTTTTCTTTTTACTATCTGCTCCTTTGAGGAGGATCAATTTGGAGAAAAAAAAAAAAAAAAAAGCTCCGTGTCTCCCTGGGTTTATGAAGGGGGTTACTGGTTATTTACTCTACAGGCTGCGGGCATTTACTCAGACCAGTCACAGCTTGAACAAACAGGAGCACGGTGATGGCAGCACAGAACTGGGGAAAGTGAAGTCCCCAAGAATTGGGGGGACCTCCAACCTCCAAGAGGGTTCACAGCTGGATTACACCACTGCCAGCTCTAGGCCCGCCTCGGTAGATCTCCACACCCTGCAGGCACAGCCTGACGTGATCCCCTTAGCAAAGCTTTTTGAGCACTTCACACATCTGGGCTCAAACAATGCAGCTGTCAAACACGCCACACACGTCCCTGCCCCTTTCGTTTCACCAGCCCGTCCCACCCCATTATCTGCAAGATAAACACCAACAGAAGGTGTTTTAAGCAGACACAGAGGCTCCTCCAGCCTGGAACCAAACCTCCAGCACAGCAACGTATTCCCTTCCACAGCATTTGAAAACAACTCCCCAAAAATGTCAAGTCACATAAATCTTCCTGACCAGAGCAAGACCGAAAATATGAATGAGCCTTCGTATTTACATAGGAATATTTCTGCCAAGTTTTTCCACACTACCACATCTCATCATTTGTATGATATAACCAGAAAATCTAGAACTGGATTACACGTGGCAATTCCACTTGACAGTGTGTCTTCCCAGTAAAAGAAAATTTGAGGATATTGTCTGCTTTCGTAAACCACCAGGAATCTGCTGTTCTGATCAAATAAAAATATTTAAGATTGAGAGTCATTTAGGGAGAGATTATGATATGCATTTCATTATACAGAAGACCCCCTACACAATTTGCTCTCTGAGCACCACTAATATAACTGTTTTCTTAAAATGTAAACATTTGCTAAACCCAGACAACAGACTGATTTTCTTTCAAGATAATTTAATTGCTGACTCATTTGCAGTGGGAGGAGAAAAAAATCCCTGTGACTCCTTATTATATGTTTATCACTTCGCCTACAGATTTATTAAAGGCTGTCCTCTTCAGGCAGAAAAATGGGAATAAAGTATGACTCAACTCTCAAGAAAAAAACACAACCAACAAAACAACACAAAACAACTCTACTGCATTGTTCTCTTTGATGAAGTAAGTTAATATATAAAAGAAAACCATTACATTAATTCCAAAATTCTCCCCGACACCACTAGTTTGAGATCTCGTGCTGTCTTGCTTTTTGTCAGGCGTAGCATTGAGAGCGTTCATGCTACAGACCACCCCAGGTACTGTGCTTCCCAATTTCTGAGCAGAAAGAACAAATTAATGATAACCTAACACACTTAAAAATTCAAAGGAAGGTAACAGAAGTGAAATATAGCTTGACCAAGAAAGTGATGTAGAAAAAAACAGAAAGAAGCCAATGTTTGTGAAGTTTATACAGACAATAGCTTCTGTAATTTACCACTGCTACAGATATGAGGACCCTACCATTTAAAGCAAATTGGCACAGGTACCAGACAGTGCTACTGTAATTTCACAGGTACCAGAAAACTTCAGAAATAGCAGCAACTCATACACAACTGTTACAGATGTGAACAAGCACAACAAAAAGGAGTTAACACCAGATTTCTTTCCCACTGTGGTTCCCTATCCCTTGCTACATAATTTGGCCACCCAAATTGATATACAGTGAATAATCTGGAAAGGGAACAGGTAAAAACTTACTTTCAAGGAATAGTAATTTAAAAAATTTAGTTGCCAGAAAAGCAGGTTGCAGGCATGAAAAAATGGTGCCATAGAGTAGCCACTTAAAGGATATAAATCTTAATAAATGACCTGGAAAATATTATTGCCAGATATATTTATAGAGACATTGTGATGATAAATATAGTATGATAAATAATAAAAGACAATTAACATATTTATTTTATAAAGAACAGGGTACAGATCTTATTATTTGGAGTAAGGTTTCTACAGCAATTTATTAGGTTCCCTGAGAACAACAGACTAGTACTCCTCCAAGCCTCTAAAATCTATTTCTTGACAGAAAATACTGCTGTGATTCTACATATTCGTACTTTTCGCTACCACTTGTCAACTACATGAATTTCTGCACAGTTAAAAAGGAAGAAAATGCTCCTCCAGCATGAAATTTTTGAAACATATAAAATATTCTAGGGGTATAAGCAATACAGAATGGGAAGGCTTGACTAAGCCTGCAGTTACGATCGTTTTAAATCAGTTTCTGTAGTGGTGGTCATCCGACAGGGTAACTCAGCACTCCCACCTCACTCTGAACACACGTGCCTTTTACCCCACAATGCCACGAGAGCCTCTGACAGCAGTAACAGCATCAGAAGTGACACAGAAAAGAGTTGGGGGTGGGAGGAGAGTGAATCTCAAACCAGGTCCACAGCAGATCCCACCTAGCACTTGGCTGAGCACAGACCAGACCTGACACACGTGACAATGAACATGTTGATCAGAGTAAACTGTGAAAAAACCATCAGAACTATACCCTTGGACTCTCATATTACTACTGTGTGGTCTCCACCCTTCCTTTATGCCAATTTAATACTTACCAGATCTTTCACTAAATTAATTAAACTAATTAATTCAGTGAGTAGTTATCAACTGGGTGACTGAGCTGAACTGGCTTAGTGATGGGTCCAATGTGCAGAGCTGGCACAAAGGAAGTGATGGAAATATGACTGTGGGAGCAGGAAGAAGAGAGCAGAAGCACTTCTTTCAGCAGCAGCAACCTTCTACACTGGCTTAGCTGCAACATGAAACCGCAGCCTATGGGTACAGTCTGATAACCAGTTTAACCTAAGTGCTTGCTGCCTGCCAAAAGAAATGGTCTGGCCTTCCTTCTGTCCCCCACTCTCCCTTGTGGCAACTGAGATTGGTGTAGTCATCCAGCAAAACTTACTTTCTAAGACTTGATGACTGACATTTGTAAGTGATAAATGACCTTTCTCAAATCCTGATTTCCATTCAGACTCTCCAGGGGAAGCTGACAAACTTAATCGGTATTAGAAAGCAAATTCCAAAGCTCAGGTTTCCCACCAGTGTTTGTACACACTCAGGTTTTGAACAAAGGCAACTGAAAGAGCGTTTCCAGTATAGAAGTGCTTAAACTAGTACAAAACCTAGGGCTGTAGATAAAAATATGTCAGAAAACATTAGTATTCCACAATAAGGTTAGGCTCACATTTACTCTTGCTCGAAAGCAAATATACAGTTACATTAGACATCCTAACAAGCCATTACAACCCTTCCTGATGGACCATCAGCTAAACGTAATTCTCAGTGCCTCCAAAAATGTAACCTCTATAACATCAGGAGTTAATGCACCACTTTGAGATTTAACATCTCTATCTTAGTTTCATCTAAGACTCCAGCAGAAGCTGTGAAGACCAGAGAGACAGCTATAATATCTTCACAGCTAGAAGTGTCACTCAAGCACAGAATCCAGAGTTTGCCTAATTGCCTTCTCATTAATTTCACATGGGAGAAGATATAAACAGACATTGCAGGCTGGCGATTAAGAAAACCTTACTTGAGACCAATCTTTGAAAGAAAATTTAAAAGATGCAGCATATGACAAAGATGCCAGCCTGTCAGGTGATTTGAATTAAAAGAGCTAAATTTATGCTTTGTACTTCATCAAAATAAAACAAGTAACACCACAGATAAAATGTATCAGAGGGATTTTGGCACAGGTTACTGTTAATGTAAGATGAATGTTCCAATTGTTGTGTCTGAAGTCAATGGGAGTCTAATATGAACTCCAGTAGGCCTTAGGAAAGACAATTTTCTTAAAGGATACCAGACATGAAAATGTACTGTGGATGGCTAAAATACTTATTGCTTGAGCAATAACTTCTAGCACTCCTCTGTGTTTCTTCCTGTGTAGATTAAGGCAACAACACTGAACACACAGATGTAAGGATTCTATTATATTCTGTGGTTTTCTCTATGTTACTGTTTTCAAGTTACTGCTTTGTTCTTTTTTTTTAAAGCAACCAACCATGCTGCTGCCTTCTGATTTTGCATAGCACTGATGTAGCATAGATTAAAATAAATAATTTCTGTTGGGGAGTATTTTAATGGTGACCAGCCATGCAAATAGAAAGTTACCCTACCAAGGCAGGGTGTGGGGGATAAACAGTTATACAAGGAAATACTTCACAAAAACGGTGAAAGAGCTGTTTCTCCTTTTGTTGCACATATTCCTGTCCTTTGTTGCCATTTAAACAGCATTGCAAATCTTGTTGCAATTATCTGTAAGCTAAAAACATGTATTGACAAAAGGTGCAATACAAACCACACAGTCTATTCAGGTCACTGGCTTAAAGGCATGGGAACACAGCTATAATCGACAAAGCTGGTTTGGTTTGATCCCCAGGAAATCCTTCCCTCTCACCTCCAGGCTGTTCCCTCTGGAAAACACATAGTGCGACCACTGCCTTCCAGTTATTGATTCCAATTTACTTTGCCATGTATAACTTCTATCTCTTATTGAACTTTCGCTCCACAGTTTTACTAAAAACCAGAAAACCACAACATATAACAAGAAAAATATTAATAAAATCCCACCCAATTTTAAATTTCTTCTCAGTGTGACTCACCACAGTAAGGCAAGGTGGTTTTGGCTTATTAAGTAACTAAAAATCAGACCTTTTTTTTTTTTTATTTCAAGATTCTGGTTAGTTTTCAGTCCCTAACAGAGCCAGACACACCAGACAGAGCCCTACACTGCACACAAAACCAAATGAGAAGAACACACCACTGCTGTTTCCTGTCCTTCTCTCTACTGATACCAACTTTCAGAACTGCTCTGACAGCCAAAAGATGGAACACTTCTATTTTCTACTTCTATTTCGAAGAGGCATAAGTTAACTTCCAGCGATTAATTTTTTGCGATCTCTGAGGCACTTAACTACTTCAGCTTATAAATAAAGATACCAAGGTATTAAAGAATTAGATGTCAGCCAACCTCACGATTAGGGAACTGAAGTTCACTGCCTCAAAATTCCACAGTCTGTTCTGAAAAAAACACTCAGAACCGGAGCATGTATAAGGCAAGGCTGGAAAGCAGATGAATAGTTCTCCATACCAAGAGTAAAGCACAAGGAGATCTGCCTTAGTAACAGAACCTGGAGAGCTCTTAAAGAAAAATGTATTTTGAAAAGAGCAAATAAGCTAAGATTGAGCACAGCTAGGGAGCCATACTGCTTGGAACAGACATTTTTCACTGAGGAAGTTTGTACAGTCATGCGAGTTTCTCTAGAAAAGGAAGAATGGAGGGATGGGTGTGATCCCACAGAGCAGAGCAAGGCCTGGAAAAGCCAAAACAAGGGCAAGGTCCGGGGGACACCCACAGACAGGAGGTTGCAAAAGTCAAGGAGAGCAGTATTAAAGAAGCTGAGGTGGTGGCTGGGAAGGAGGGCTGAGGAAACCAGAGGACCTGCTGAAGAGCAGCAGTTGCCCAAGACACAGTCAAATGACTGGGTGTGTGACCAGAGAGGGAGCAAAAACCTGAGACCAAAGAGCAAGGCCACATTTCTGCTGCTTCGCTGTGGGAAGCAGGAATCGCCAGAGGAGATGGAAACAGACATAAAAGGTGACTCAAAAGCTTTTATTTCCCCCCCTTCATTGCATTGAAGGAGTTAGGCCTTCTCCCAGGGAAGAGAAGCATAGGATACAGACAGGAAGCAGGGAAGCAGCATCACAAGTCAGCTGAACACCAAGGGGAGTTGTGGCTGACAAGAGACATGAATGGGGAAAAAAAAATACACACAATTCCTCATTGTATCAGCAGTCATGCTGCAGTTCTGCATTCTTAGGGTGCTACAGGCACTGCTTATAGAGCAACAGGACAACTCCAAAGTTTTCTCAAGCACCAGGTGTCTTTCAGGTAAAGAAAAACCTCTTCCTTCTGAAAGGCACAGAAATATTAACCAAGGGTACACTGTTCACTTCTTCCTATGCCAATTTACACAAAAACATCAAATGATTTAAAATTTTCCGGAGATAATTCATCATCATGCTTAACTGACTATACTGTGACTAAAGTGACACAGTGCTTACCCTATTTATAGAATAACTTGCAGAGGGTAGTACCATTAACTCAGCCACCACTAAATCAGACACTAAAACCAACCAGACGTTTGATGTGAAGGATGTTCCCCTGACATACACACGCACAATGGCTTTCATAGCAGCCTGGTTAGTAAGTGCTGCTTATCAACGCTACCAGTTCTTATCTTGACAGACTTCAGTCAGACTAAAGCCATAATCTCAACCTCAGGCTTTTTTTTTCTTTTTTTTAATACATATTTGGTATTTTTTAAGAAGAAAAGTATGTAGTTAAAATAGCTAAATTTAGGATAGAAAACTTCACATCTGAGAAGCTTTTTAATAAAATGCCTGGAGTGAAAGCCCAGCAAGTCTGCCAGTCAAGCATCACCCGTAATGAAGCCTATGGGATTCGGTCCACTCCCACACTGACAGAAGTTGTTTGGTTTAGCTTCTTGAAAGTTTTAAAACAAAATTCCTTCTTCAATCACTTTCAAGGGAGTGAATACAAACTAGTTGCACAGTGGGAATCCAGTCCACCCACCAAGGGCTATGGGAAAGCAGCTAAGCATCCTGAGGCACCAAGCCAGGAAGGGAAGAAAACACATTAGCAAGTCCATCTTCTCTGTGACAATGGTGAAGTGGCCAAGAAGCAATAAAAATGGGCAAAGAATTTATATCTTGCAGTGTTCAAAATGAAAGAGAGAGTCAGTCCACAGGTTAAAGCATATTCATTGTGCCTTCTGGCCAATCAACAGGTAATGATAAAGAACATGGTCATGGTATTTTTCAAAATTAGGAGATTTGCAATTTGACTTCAAAAGGAAAACAGACACTCAATGTGGATATTCCCAGTTCAGAGCAAACCGACCTGCTGACCAGATCAAAACTTCCCTAGAAACAATAATAGGTGGAAACATGCACATTCAAGGTGTCTGTTTTGTTTTTGAAACCAAATTCCAGATTTGTCCACTGAAATGACAGAAAAGCACACAGCCTAAAAAAAAAAAAAGTGTGAATATTTGTGTTTTAATTAAAATACATATTTTACTAATATTAGTAACTACTGAATAATAATAAAACAAGGACCAAGCAAAATGAAAGTGAGGGAAGAAATTTTGTGCCTCTTGGAAAGTACCAACAATTTTGAAGTTACTCCCCAAGAGATAAGAGTTTGACATTTGACAGTTGCATGAACAATGCAGAGCTGAACATCAGCACTCAAAGCCAGTTCCCTATGAACTACACCTAGCTTGGAGATGAGTAATCACATTTTTAGATACTTTAATTTTATTTAAAAGTGATATACTTACAAGGAAAATAACAAGAAATATAAAAGCACCCAAGGTTTTTTTAGTTGATTTTCTGTGTGACATTCCTGACCTCACCATCATCACTCAGCCCCTGGGGTGTGTGACAGTGACAGCAAGTCCCAGCTCTTGTTGGGATCCAGGACTTTTGACACAGGGGCATAATGTGGATCGTGGCACTGATGGTGACACAAAAATCAATATGGCAATATCCTCCAATCTTCCATCTACAGCTGAGCAGTTCTCTCCACTGAGAGCTGGCACAGCCTCCCACCACAAACAGACAGACACTTTTTACTGGCCCAAATTACTCCACCACTGGATCAACTCTTTCTGCCAGTGAATTCTTATTAAAATATCTGATAGACCATGCTATTAACAGTTTATCACTGAACAGTATCAGTGGATATGCTAATTATCAGTCTGACTGTACTAATGGTTTAAGTTTAGAGCAGTAAGAACAGTTTAATAATTGGCCTATCATTCTAATTCATTTTAGTATTGAAGAAATAGTGTTTTATGTTACTGCAGTTCCTCCATTGAAGTGTTTTCCAGAAAGGAAAGGGGAATTATACTAAATCCTGAGCACTCTGATAGGGAAAAACTATGCCAATACATTTTGTTTGGTAACCTTACATTCAGAGAGGGCAAGCACTCAGATCCAAACTAAACCCAGGGAGCCTGAGAGGTTTGAATTTTGAATATTATATTTGAAGCAAAAATATTTTGAAAAATAAGACATTACTGCTGTGGTAATGCAATCTAGACAAGGCATACAAATTAAAATCTCCCCCAAAAGCCCCTTGACCAGGATCAGCAAGCAGCACACACCTACTTGCAGTGCAGGTTAACATCACGAGCTCACGATTCACAGCACAGAGCACAAAGCTCTGGCAGCAGCCAAAGGCTGCCCTCGGCCTCCCTGAGATCCTTATCATATAGAAACTCTGTTACCCCACACTCCGGATTAGAGGGTTATTAATGTCTCCACTAATCCAAAGTACAAACCCAGGGTAGGACACAACGCCCATTCTTTTCCTATTTCTTTGCACTAGTCCTTCCCCTCTACTTGGGCCCATTTTCATTTCAGTACAGGCTTTAGAACAGAAGACAAATTCTACATTAATTCCTCTCATGTTGTTCCATATGTTATTTCTACCAAAGTAGAAAAAGTAGTTCTTTTATAATTACTTTCCACAAAACAAATCATATCTGTTGTATCTTGCATGAGTAAAGAACACATAAGTTATTTATAATCAATACAAGTAATTATAAAAAGCCATTATTTTTCCTTAGGGGAACATACTAATCCAGTTCTATTTTGTCACATGTAATCTTAAATAAGAGGTTACGCTACTCCTTTAAGCAATAAATTCAGTGCAGACAACTAAAAATATTAAATAATTCATTTATTGACTTTTCTCCACATTAAAATAGAACAGTTTCAAGGCACACTTCTGGCAAGTTACTTAGAAAAAAACCCAACACAGATGAGAACAACAGCATAGTAATCAAAGGGGATAAAATCCCCCAAACTGGTCCTATGGCTGCCAAAGGAGGATGGGGAGAGGAGCCATTTTAGGAGCTCCAATTCTTTAGCTTAGGACACAGCAACCACTTTCAGAATCCATCCGCCTTTCAGCCCGTTCCCCTACCTACAGCATCCCCATCTCCCCACAGTTAGGGAGCAGGAGAAAGACAGCAAGACAGCAATCCATATCTCCTGTAAGACAGACTTCACCAACTTATTTACTTGCACCTTTTTGCCTCCCTTTTGAACAACAACAAAAATATATCCAATGTGGATCTTCTAATACACTACAAACATACAACTACCTTTCCTGGCCAAGAGGCAGCAAACATTTGTACACTGCACAGTTCTCCTGCACACCTGCAGTGAGACAGTCTGCAAGAGCCAAGGAGAAAATCTGTTGGAAGTTACTCTGCAGCTCTCAGAAGAACAATAAACAATGGTTATTCACCACAAAGTACAGGAGAACAACCCCTACCAACGCTGACCTTACAAGCATGACAGCAGGGAAACTCACCTTCCCCTCGGTGCTCTCGAAGGACAAGCAATGACTGACCTAATGCAGGGAAAAGCCCACAATCTCAGCACATTCATCATTAAAATGTCTAAAAGGCAGGCTGAAATCCCGAAATCCCTGAGGATAAGCACTTTCTCGTGTAACTCCACAAAAAAAAAAAAGCCCACGCAATTCCCTAGACATGCATAATTAAGAATACATCACTGCCCTTTTCTAACAGAGTGCTTTCCCAAGGAAACTCAACTGCTCTCTAAAAGAGGAGAGCCCTGGCCTAGTCCAATGGCTGGGTAAGCACCAATCCTGCAGGATTCTGCACATCTCTTCAGTTCTCCTATATCTACATTACAATCAGCCTCAACTTAAATTCCTTGCTTTCCCATCCCCTCTCACACATCCCATACAGTAAACACTGTTCCTTCCACCTCACCTTCCAAGCTAAGCACTACCTACAGCTTTTTTATATGCACACAGTTCCGTAACCAATTCCAAGGTAAAAACCACAATTGTTCACAATTCCTCACAAACCAGAAAGAAATAACCCTTCCACAGAAGGAACCTTAGGGAAAGCTTAGCTTCATTCTGCACGGGTACATACCACCTTGAGAGAAGATCTGTTATTTTCTTTGTCTTTTCCAGCAAATGAATACACTGTTCACACTGCCCATCCCGACCTGAACCTTCCGAGGTGCCTTTTCGAACACAGCCAAACATCCCTCGCCGTGGCCAAATCAATGAGGGCGTCCCACCCGTCGGATCCACGTCTACCTGGATACACCGCCACCTTTCCCCTCCTCCCCTGAGAGGGCGGGGAGGCCTCGTCCCATCGAAGCCGGGCTCCCGTTCCCCGGCAGCAGCGCGTCCTCTCAGCGTTATCCCAGCTCCGTGCGCACCGGGAGCCGCCCTTGCTCCACATTTCCAGCCTAAAAAACCACCTGCGCTGCCTCCCGCCCCCTCCCAAGGCCTTCCCAGCCGACCTCCCCAGGGCGCTCCCCGCTCCCTCCCGGCGGGTCTCCGCTCCGTGCGAGCCCCCTGGACCTTGCCCGGCCGATCGCGCCCAGGCCGCC